>CM067170.1:146159473-146174355 GCA_034093135.1 Erigeron breviscapus | reverse complement strand
ACGTTCAGATAGTTTATTGGATACAATTTGTTAGTTAAAGGTTGATGATATCTGAAAACTTGTCGTATAGGTGAAACATTTATTGGATAGATTTTCTGACTCCCTAGATTTGTCGTATACAAAACCACGTTTGACCGAAAACGTTACTTATGTTAGTCCTCCATCTGAAGTGGCCATGTTAGTGGATGTCCTCCCACAACTTTGTACAAAAAATTTTAAATTAAACACAAATTTTTTTTATTAAAGTTTAGCGTATCACCTAAAACGGGAGCGTATCATGGACACAAGTGAGTGAGTGGGTGAAACAATACGAGTATTACCTGAAAATGGAGAACCTTACCGTTTTATTTAAAACGGATGATTAACAGCACATTCACCTAGACAAAGTGTCTATAAGTAGATGATGCTTTTTTGTAAACTTAACCATGCAAAAAACTTCTACACTTAAAATGAAGCAGAATTTCACTAAATACATGCATCACGCGATAGTTATTCTTCTACACTCGAATGTGGGTAGAATTATCAAAAAATCGGATAGGGTGACTCAACATCAAGACAAGATTACAAAAGTGGAAAAAGAAAGACCAAGTTGTGGATTTCTATTTCCTATATTAATATATTTTTATACGTTGATCGATTTATATTATGTTTGATTTGCATAGTGTTGTTGTTTTACTTTTTCCATTGGTTGATCAGTCAAGAATTGATTTGTATTGTATTCGTGATGTTTGGTTATAATAATACAATGAAATATGATATTTGTTCTTCAACAATCACGTTTAAGTTTGTTACTTTTTTGTAATCTATATTATTTGTAGTTTTGTACCAGCAATTGAATTTATTTGTATATCTACTACTGCCTGGTAGAGGGTATTTGGGGGTGGGGAATGGGTTTAATAATAAAAAACAATGCTTGGTTAAAAATAAAGTAGGTAATCAATACCAAAAATAAGTAATGGGTCATTATAGACTAATTTGAGGGGAATGGTAATCAATACCCCACTAACTTTCCCCACAGTAATCGTTCCCACATTATAATATCCATCTTTATTTCCTCCCTGTCTTTTATTTTATCTCTGTCAATCTACTCTTCATCAAAGAAAAAAATCACACATTATACATCAAAACAAAGTGGATTAAAAGAAGAAAAAAAACATATGATCCACATATGTCACGAGAGAGATAAGAGTAACAAAGAGAAGGGTAATGGCTAATGGGGTAAGCAACCGACACATTCATTGCTGCTTCATTTTTTCTTTTCTTGTTGTCTTACTTTTTCTTTTTTCTACTAATGTTTTTTTGTTTTTGAGGTTTATGGGCTAATGGGGTAAGCAACCCTTGTTGTCTGCGTAAGAGAGATCTCGAGGAGATGCATTTGCATCTTTGTTATTACAGTATAGTATATTTATAATAACCAAGCAATATCAATGGCAATGGTAATCATTCCCTTCTATAAACCAAGCAACATTAATGGAATGATAATATTCCTTGGTATTTAATTGCATTCCCTTTCCCATTCCCCCGTTTGAACCAGGCGCACCCTGAAAGTGGCCGACAAGATGCAGTTGTTGAGAGAGCACCACGACAGTATAACTATGTAAATTTTTGAAAAACATGTTCTCCGTTTTACATAAAACGGATAAATGCATTGTCCCTATAAATAAACAGCTTATCTACTTGACGACCATTCACACAAATGTACCTTACCACACCCAATGTCTAAGAAGGTGGTTGTATTCTCACAAGTGTTTTTTTTCCCCATTATATCTCAGAAAGTCTGTCTTCGGATAGCGTGACTCAACATCATTCTCATTAAAAGTGCATTTGCCAGCCGGATGCATACATCCGGTGGAGGCAGAAGTAGATGCAGAGGCGGCTAAAAGCATGCAACTTCAACCTTTTAAAGAGAGTACCCGGCCATACTTTCATGTTCCGTTACATCCACTTGTACGCCTGGCAAGAATCTGTTAGGAGGTTGAAGGGAGGACCGGGAGGCTATCCTTTAATTAATTAAATTTCTATTTGTTAAATTTTATTTACAATTCTGTTTTTGTACCAACTTTAGTTTCTGATTGTATTCATGTGTTTTTTCAATATAGTATTCACCTTGATACGTTTTATACAAAACGTTATCACTCATAACCACTGAACGGGACGTTCAGATAGTTTATTGGATACAATTTGTTAGTTAAAGGTTGATGATATCTGAAAACTTGTCGTATATGTTCCGTTTTACATAAAACGGATAAATGCATTGTCCCTATAAATAAACAGCTTATCTACTTGACGACCATTCACACAAATGTACCTTACCACACCCAATGTCTAAGAAGGTGGTTGTATTCTCACAAGTGTTTTTTTTCCCCATTATATCTCAGAAAGTCTGTCTTCGGATAGCGTGACTCAACATCATTCTCATTAAAAGTGCATTTGCCAGCCGGATGCATACATCCGGTGGAGGCAGAAGTAGATGCAGAGGCGGCTAAAAGCATGCAACTTCAACCTTTTAAAGAGAGTACCCGGCCATACTTTCATGTTCCGTTACATCCACTTGTACGCCTGGCAAGAATCTGTTAGGAG
Organism: Erigeron breviscapus; assembly: GCA_034093135.1. NCBI lineage: Eukaryota > Viridiplantae > Streptophyta > Magnoliopsida > Asterales > Asteraceae > Erigeron > Erigeron breviscapus. The sequence continues at coordinate 146,171,775 of CM067170.1, read as the reverse complement.
GTTGAAGGGAGGACCGGGAGGCTATCCTTTAATTAATTAAATTTCTATTTGTTACATTTTATACAAAACGTTATCACTCATAACCACTGAACGGGACGTTCAGATAGTTTATTGGATACAATTTGTTAGTTAAAGGTTGATGATATCTGAAAACTTGTCGTATATGTTCTCCGTTTTACATAAAACGGATAAATGCATTGTCCCTATAAATAAACAGCTTATCTACTTGACGAACATTCACACAAACTCACAAACTTACATTACAACACATTCCCGTCTATGAAAGAGGTTGTATCCCCACAAAGAGAAACTTTTTCATTGTATTTCACAAAATCGTGTTGCCGTTTTTAAGGTATAAATGGTAGTAATAAAAGAACTACATTCCAAAACAAATGCAGACAGCGTGACTCAACATCATTCTCATTAAAAGTGCATTTGCCAGCCGGATGCATACATCCGGTGGAGGCAGAAGTAGATGCAGAGGCGGCTAAAAGCATGCAACTTCAACCTTTTAAAGAGAGTACCCGGCCATACTTTCATGTTCCGTTACATCCACTTGTACGCCTGGCAAGAATCTGTTAGGAGGTTGAAGGGAGGACCGGGAGGCTATCCTTTAATTAATTAAATTTCTATTTGTTAAATTTTATTTACAATTCTGTTTTTGTACCAACTTTAGTTTCTGATTGTATTCATGTGTTTTTTCAATATAGTATTCACCTTGATACGTTTTATACAAAACGTTATCACTCATAACCACTGAACGGGACGTTCAGATAGTTTATTGGATACAATTTGTTAGTTAAAGGTTGATGATATCTGAAAACTTGTCGTATATGTTCTCCGTTTTACATAAAACGGATAAATGCATTGTCCCTATAAATAAACAGCTTATCTACTTGACGACCATTCACACAAACTCACAAACTTACATTACAACACATTCCCGTCTATGAAAGAGGTTGTATCCCCACAAAGAGAAACTTTTTCATTGTATTTCACAAAATCGTGTTGCCGTTTTTAAGGTATAAATGGTAGTAATAAAAGAACTACATTCACACAAAACGGATTATGCATTTTCCCTATAAGTAGGTTTTTTAGTCCGTAGTTGAACATTCACACAAACTCACAAACTTACATTACAACACATTCCCGTCTATGAAAGAGGTTGTATCCCCACAAAGAGAAACTTTTTCATTGTATTTCACAAAATCGTGTTGCCGTTTTTAAGGTATAAATGGTAGTAATAAAAGAACTACATTCCAAAACAAATGCAGACAGCGTGACTCAACATCAAGAGGAGATTACAATTTGAGAAACATGAACACCAAATTGCAGAATGAGTGATTTTTACTCTAAAAGTCTTCTCCTGAAAAGAGTGTCTTGACCTTTTACCAGATTCACTAAGAATCTCATCTTGAGCAGGGCTTCTCCTAAAAAGAAAATAACTTTTCTGATATCTGAAAACTTGTCGTATATGTTCAGTGTTTTACATAAAATGTAGCATGCGTCGTATATGTTCCGTTTTACATAAAACGGGTTTGTGCATTATCCCTATAAATAGATAGTGTTATCTTGTTATTGACCAATTACACAAATGTACCTTACCACACCGCCTTTCTAAGAAGGTGTTTGTATACTCACAAATGTTTTTTTTCCCGTTGTATCTCACAAAGTCGTGCTGCCATTTTGGTGTTATAGATGGTACTAATAAAAGAACTTCTATAATACATTCAGACAGCGTGACTCAACATCATTCTCTTCAAAAGGGCATTTGGCAGCCAGCTGCATAAAGCCGGTGGAGACAGAAAACTGAGAAGAGGCCCCTCAATTGGGTCTACTTTCAAGCCTTGAAGAGACTACCCGGACAAACTTTCCTGGAAAGCCACAGGAACGTGCCATATCCACTTGTTTGGCCGGGAAAAACTCCCTTTGGAAATTCAAGGGAGGACCGGGAGGCTATCCTTTAATTAATGAAAATTTTATTTGTGTAATCCTTTTTGTACCAACTTTACTTTAAAATTGTATTCATGTGTTGATTTAATATAGTATTAAAGTTTACGCGTTTTATACAAAACAGGACGTTCAAATAGTTTATTGATAAACACTGTCGGTTTAAATCTTGATTATATTTGAAGTTTTGTGTATATGTTCAACGTTTTACCTAAAACGTGCTATGTTTGGTGGTCAAATAAAACTGTCCAAAAAGTCAGAGTGTACTGGGTGCTGTTATGTAGGTGGTGCAGAGAATCTTGTGACTTTTAGTTGAACAATGAAAGCTAAGTATTGTATGAAACGCAAAGTATATGTGACGAAGAAGTTGAAAGTGGCCCACAAACGACAATACGTATGTAAATTATTGGAACCAACTTATATAATTGACAACAAAACTCAAAGTATTACATAAAACGGGTTATGCATTCTCCCTATAAGTAGATTTGTTATTCTCTACTCCAACATTCACACGAAGTCACAACCTTCCTTACATTACCACACACACTGCCTACGAAAGAGGCTGTATCCCCCTTTGTGAAAATTTTCTATTCTATTTCACAAATCGTGTTACCATTTATAAGGTATGGATGGTAGTAATAAAAGAACTTAAACAACACATTCAGATAGCGTGACACAACATCATTCCCATTTAATCACGTGGGTACTGAACCTCGTGTGTCTCACCAAAAAGACGGTTCGAAATGCGCAATATTTGGTTTAAATTGAAACACCGTATTGATCATTCACAAATATTTTACTAAACCTTTTATGTTTGACGGATATATTGCGGTTCCAAATGCGCAAGTACAACCTTATAGCTATGTGTCACGAACTTTAGTTTGTAATTGTATTCATGTGTTGATTTAATATAGTATTAAAGTTTACGCGTTTTATACAAAACAGGACGTTCAAATAGTTTATTGATAAACACTGTCGGTTTAAATCTTGATTATATTTGAAGTTTTGTGTATATGTTCAACGTTTTACCTAAAACGTGCTATGTTTGGTGGTCAAATAAAACTGTCCAAAAAGTCAGAGTGTACTGGGTGCTGTTATGTAGGTGGTGCAGAGAATCTTGTGACTTTTAGTTGAACAATGAAAGCTAAGTATTGTATGAAACGCAAAGTATATGTGACGAAGAAGTTGAAAGTGGCCCACAAACGACAATACGTATGTAAATTATTGGAACCAACTTATATAATTGACAACAAAACTCAAAGTATTACATAAAACGGGTTATGCATTCTCCCTATAAGTAGATTTGTTATTCTCTACTCCAACATTCACACGAAGTCACAACCTTCCTTACATTACCACACACACTGCCTACGAAAGAGGCTGTATCCCCCTTTGTGAAAATTTTCTATTCTATTTCACAAATCGTGTTACCATTTATAAGGTATGGATGGTAGTAATAAAAGAACTTAAACAACACATTCAGATAGCGTGACACAACATCATTCCCATTTAATCACGTGGGTACTGAACCTCGTGTGTCTCACCAAAAAGACGGTTCGAAATGCGCAATATTTGGTTTAAATTGAAACACCGTATTGATCATTCACAAATATTTTACTAAACCTTTTATGTTTGACGGATATATTGCGGTTCCAAATGCGCAAGTACAACCTTATAGCTATGTGTCACGAACTTTAGTTTGTAATTGTATTCATTTGTTTATTAAGATTTAGTACTTAATGCTACTCGTTTGACACAAGCGGAACCTTTGATAAGCGCAAAGTAGAGCGTTTACAATTTATTATTGCCATTTTGTCCAAGTCTTAGATGAAACGGTAATTGGTTTATTCCATATTGTTTAAAAATAAAAGTATTTGAATGTACAAAAGTATTCAAGGATTAGGCCATCTTTAACAAAATGCTTCTACAGTATTCAACGTTATTCAAAAACGTCCCATTTTATATCATACGGAGCATGTGCAAATAATAAATAATATTATACCAATGTCTAGTTGGGTGCACATCGCACTTATCTAGATGGTGTGGAAAATCTTTAAAGATTAGTCGGACTGAAACGCTACATATTGTATAAAACGCTAAGTATACGTGACGAAAGGCTTGAAAGTGGCTGCCTCGAAGTACATTCTCCCTATAAGTAGATTTGTTATTCTCTACTCCAACATTCACACGAAGTCACAACCTTCCTTACATTACCACACACACTGCCTACGAAAGAGGCTGTATCCCCCTTTGTGAAAATTTTCTATTCTATTTCACAAATCGTGTTACCATTTATAAGGTATGGATGGTAGTAATAAAAGAACTTAAACAACACATTCAGATAGCGTGACACAACATCATTCCCATTTAATCACGTGGGTACTGAACCTCGTGTGTCTCACCAAAAAGACGGTTCGAAATGCGCAATATTTGGTTTAAATTGAAACACCGTATTGATCATTCACAAATATTTTACTAAACCTTTTATGTTTGACGGATATATTGCGGTTCCAAATGCGCAAGTACAACCTTATAGCTATGTGTCACGAACTTTAGTTTGTAATTGTATTCATTTGTTTATTACTAATATAGTACTAATATGTGCCCGTCTTATACAAAACGGAACCATTTGTACTAGGATTTTACACTTAAACATCCAATTTTATTTCATACGCGGAATAAAATTTAAATAACTCTACTGCCTAGAACACTCTAGTGGGTGCACTTATCTAGATGGTGTGGAAAATCTTTAAAGATTAGTCGGACTGAAACGCTACATATTGTATAAAACGCTAAGTATACGTGACGAAAGGCTTGAAAGTGGCTGCCTCGAAGTACATTCTCCCTATAAGTAGATTTGTTATTCTCTACTCCAACATTCACACGAAGTCACAACCTTCCTTACATTACCACACACACTGCCTACGAAAGAGGCTGTATCCCCCTTTGTGAAAATTTTCTATTCTATTTCACAAATCGTGTTACCATTTATAAGGTATAGATGGTAGTAATAAAAGAACTTAAAACACATCCAGGCAGCGTGACTCAACATCATTCCCGTCTATAAAATTGCCATGTCAGCTGTGTTCCGATAAAATTGTGGTTCGAACTACAAAAAGTTGTCGTCCAATAAGACACAAAGGAGGATTCCCAGACAGCTGATTTTGTTGGGCTCTCTGAGAGTTACCTTTCTAGTAGTACATAAACAACGGTGGTCTTATGAGGTGGCTTTGATTTGTGTAATATAATCATAAACAACTGTATTTTTTATCAAATGTAATTTGTAATTGTATTCACGTGTTTATTACTAATATAGTACTAATATGTGCCCGTCTTATACAAAACGGAACCATTTGTACTAGGATTTTACACTTAAACATCCAATTTTATTTCATACGCGGAATAAACTTTAAATAACTCTACTGCCTAGAACACTCTAGTGGGTGCTCTTATCTAGATGGTGCAGAGAATCTTTTAAGATTACTGACACTAAAACTCTATGTCTTATATAAAACGCCAAGTATATGTGACGAAAAGTTGAAAGTGGCTGCCTCGAAGTACATTCTCCCTATAAATAGATTGTTTATGTTGATGTCCAACTATCACAAAATGCACATTAACACACTCACAAACTATGAAGGTAGTGTCATTTTGAAGTTAACGATTGTCGTAATAAAAGAACTTAAAACACATTCAGACAGCGTGACTCAACATCATTCCCGTCTATAAAATTGCCATGTCAGCTGTGTTCCGATAAAATTGTGGTTCGAACTACAAAAAGTTGTCGTCCAATAAGACACAAAGGAGGATTCCCAGACAGCTGATTTTGTTGGGCTCTCTGAGAGTTACCTTTCTAGTAGTACATAAACAACGGTGGTCTTATGAGGTGGCTTTGATTTGTGTAATATAATCATAAACAACTGTATTTTTTATCAAATGTAATTTGTAATTGTATTCACGTGTTTATTACTAATATAGTACTAATATGTGCCCGTCTTATACAAAACGGAACCATTTGTACTAGGATTTTACACTTAAACATCCAATTTTATTTCATACGCGGAATAAACTTTAAATAACTCTACTGCCTAGAACACTCTAGTGGGTGCTCTTATCTAGATGGTGCAGAGAATCTTTTAAGATTACTGACACTAAAACTCTATGTCTTATATAAAACGCCAAGTATATGTGACGGAAAAGTTGAAAGTGGCTGCCTCGAAGTACATTGTCCAACTATCACAAAATGCACATTAACACACTCACAAACTATGAAGGTAGTGTCATTTTGAAGTTAACGATTGTCGTAATAAAAGAACTTAAAGATGTAAAAATCAAGCAGGGTCTACAACAACGTCGGCTTTCATATACGAGGCGTGGTGTTCACTCGGTAGAAATTACACCATGCTGATGAAATATCGACCGTTGGTGGCGACAATGCTGCGTCTATAACTGATGTTGAGTCACGTTATCTGATTATATGATGGTTTTCATCTCTTGTCACGCGGGTGCAATAACTTCCGCTTGGTATCATGTTACAAAGGGAAAACAACTGTGGTACCCTAAATAATGTGTATGAGTTATCCGTAAAAGAAAAATGAGAAACGATCTTTATATATACAAAATTGTTCAGTTCCACGTTTTACATAAAACGGTGGTAATTCGGATGGCCACTTTTCGTGTTACAGCTTTTAGTCATGTCATAGGGGCAGACCTGACCAGTACTGTCCAAAATATAGACTGTTTTGACCCAGTGACCAAGGTACATAAAACGTAGCATTTTATGTAAAAGGGTTCTTAAACCGTAGCGTTTTAAGTAAAAAGGAAGATAAAACTGTAACTCAATAACGGATAATAGGAGGAATATATTATATAACACTGGATTAAATACAGTAATCAGCGTTCATAACAAATATGAACCGTTACAAGGCATAATCAATATAAGAAAAATAAAAAGTCACATCGTCACGAAATCAGAGTAACCGATGCACACCAAAATTCCTATACACAAGACTTGATGCGACCAACATAAACGAAAACACGACTTCCCCGGTGCTACAAATGCACCGGCAAACATGAGGTCTTCGTTCAGGGGTGGCTGAAATGAAAAGCATCGCTTACAAATGATGTTGAGTCACGTTATCTGATTCATGTATTGCAATGAATGATAGGACAATGGGCTGCCTTGGTGTCATGTTAGAAATGGCCAGGCTAACTAAGGTTACACCCACTATATAGTGATGTTATCACCGTTTTATATAAAACATGTTAGGACCAGTTCACCTGGAACTGGCCAGTCACTAGTTCACACTGACCAGTCACCAGTTGCATCTGGAGACTAGTGAACTGGTGACCAAGATGATTTGTCGAGAAATATATTGAAGTCCAGTTGCACCGTACAGTTAACGCAACTGAAGACTTCCTCCAGTTGATAACTGACCAAGTTGAAGAAGCATTCCAGTTGAAGTCGAAGACAACAAATGGAAGATAGAGAATGACAATGGCAGCGAAGCCCAGTTGGCATTCTAGTCAGTTACAAACTGGAGACCATTAGTGGAAAGCCCTTACAAAGCTTTACACTGATTACGAGGAATTGACTTATATGCTTTATGTACCTTTACCCGGATAATAAGCCTTATCTTATTATTTAAGCATTAAAAGGTACATAAAGGTGGTTATGTAAAGTCACTTTAACATGCGACTTTACACTGCTTTTTAAGGAATTAAATGCTATTCCTTAAATGCTCCCAACCACATTTGTACGGCTAAAGTTAACATCCCAATGTTAACTTTGCCTATAAATACAAGTCATTGCACCACCAAGAATTTAAGTATTCGATCTCACAAAGTTATTTCACAAAGACGGATAACTTCACACTTTGCAAACCTGCAATATTCTTGGTGAACTTGTGCAATCTTCTCTCAATCGCTAAAAGGAACATTTCACAACTTTAAGTGTTTCGATTGTCTTGAGAAATTCTGAGTATAGATCAATTGTATTTCATAGGTTGTTAGGTGTAACACCCATTTCGTAAAAATATGGATTTCCAAAAATTTTCGCCTAACGGCGTCAATAAAGCGGAAACAGTTTATTAAAAACCTCAACCAATGAAAACAGTTGAGAAACATAAGTAGTGTTACTAATAGCATCAAATCAGTAATAAAAGAAATCCATAAGATTGCCCAACATAAAGCAACCATAACATAGTCATTACAATAGTTCCATAAAGGAAATCATTAACATTAAGTCTATGCGAAGTTATTGGGTAAACTAAAGTCATCTTGATCATCTACCCATCTCTCGCCAAAGCTTCACACGACATCTCACTGCTTAACCTGAGGGGTGTCAACACATAAGAAGAAACAAGTGTTAGCTATAAAGCTAAGTAAGATAACACCAGGTTTAGGCAAAACATTTCATCCATTGCACGTCACTTTAAAACATTTCGTCATTTGATTTAGGCATTTATATCACCACATAACGTATCCGTATCACATATAAGCATAGAGTCCATGACCCTAAGTGTGCCTAATCAATTTCGTCATTTCATCTCATCTCATTAGGTTGTGACTAGGTCACCGTTAAGTTGTAACCGAAGTTACCGTTAAGGAAAGACAATGTCGATCCATGAGTAGCACGTTATGTTCTTAACATTAGGTGGGTCATCAGGCCACCCGAACTACTCGCCACATATGACTGGTTGCAAGGAGCCACCCGAGCAACCATTTTAACGTACCCTCCCACATACGGGCACTACGTACTCTCCCACATGCGAGCACGACGTACTCTCCCACATACAAGCACGGTTTATACGTACCTATTACCACCGTCAGGCACGGGTTATGCATAACTCTTAATGTCTAATTAGCTCGAGCATTTACCACGTTTAGTTTAGGTTTCCACATTAATCCTAAACTAATCCACATCTATCATCTTTTCACGTTAGGGCCCTTAAAACGTGCACGTGTCATGGCAACCTAAAAAGGTCTAGTGTTCTAGATAAACAAGCCACATATACATGCACATATCATCATTACATCATATCATTAACCACCGTTCATCATAACATATCATATCGTTAAACTTATCATCACATATCATATCATAAACGTATTTACGGGGAAGCATTTTAGGCATAGGCATCGTCATCTTTAATCCCGAATACCTCCCATATCAACCCAACCACAATATAGGTTATACATTACCGTTTTGGAGGTTATAGTTTATGAAACCATTTTTTGTTGCACCCTCAACGTGACAAAAGTAGTGTATCTTACCTGGTAGTAGTATGTGCGCGCAAACAAAAGCTAACAGTGCTTAACAGTACTCCCCGACACCTATCGTACATTAATATGTGAAATATAAGTCATTTGGGACCTTAAATGGACTTGAAAACGAACTTAGTTTTGTTCTTACGAACTTAATCCCAGAAAACGAACTTAACTGCTTTCTGATAACAAACGAACTTAATCTTCGTTTCCAAAACGAATTTAGCCAACGGATTAAACAAACGAAATTAGTCTTCTTTTAAACGAAAATAGCTTGAACGAAGTTAAACTTCGTTTTTCAAACGAATTTAGCATTCCAGAAACGAATTTAACACTTAAAACGAATTTAACTCTATTTTCGTCCAGAATTCATAAAACGGCTTTAATCTTCATTTTTCCAGAAATCGATCGACTTAGGCTTCACCCAAAACACGTTTTTGACATTGTTAAACATATTTTGATCATAATGATCGATTACAAACTCGTTTGATGTCGTTTTGATCATTAATTTGCTTAAACACATTATGAACCCTAATTTATTAAAACTCCTTTATAAAATCAGATTTAATCCTTTATAAAACATCATTAGATCTGAAAATATCAACAACAAATCATTGATTACCTGTACGAATGACAGCCAATCCGATTCAATGCAAAACACACGATTTGATTGACCAAAACTTGAAGATTATGCTTAAGAATTCAAGAGAGAATTGAAGGAACTTTTGTATTAGTTTTAATTATGATTAATGGCTGCAAAATTAACCTAGATTAGGCTAATCCCATGCAAACCCGTTTTTAACTTTTCAACTTTGGCAAAATTGGTCCCTGGACTTCATATTGACTTTATTTCGCTTAAAAACACCTATTGGGGATACCTATAACACACTAAAGCACTTTCGCACACTGCAAAGGCCTTTTACACATCATTTAGTCTACTTTATTGTCACTCATTAAAGATAATTAAATCTCACATATCGGGCACATAAACATATAAACACACATTTTACCACATAACATATCACGGACTTAGACTTTGACCTAACGACGTTAGTCAACATATACGATTAAGTTTTGGGATGTTACAATTACCTCCCCCTTAAGAGGATTCCGTCCCCGGAATCACTTCAGCATCAAAAAGGTGGGGATAGGTCTCCCGCATTACGGACTCGGTCTCCCAAGTCATACTTTCGCCGTGATTGTGTTTCCACTTAATAAGAATTAGATCGATAGTCTTTTGTCGTAACTTCTTTTGTTTCCTTCCCATTATAGCAACAGGTTCATCCACAATCTGCTTGTTTGGATCAATACTTACGTCCTCGAGTGGAATGACATCCGCTTCATTTGCATAGCATTTACGTAGATAACACACATGAAATGTGTTGTGAATTCCATGAAGTTCTGGAGGTAATTCCAGTTGAAATGCCTGTTCATTAACCTTTTTAATGATCTTAAAAGGTCCAATGAATCTAGGGCTTAGCTTTCCTCGTTTGCCAAATCGTAATACACCTTTCCAAGGCGACACCTTGAGTAAAACCATTTCACCTTCTTTAAAATCAAACGGCCTCCTTTTCTTATCGGCATATGACTTTTGCCTTTCGCGAGCAATACGCAGGGCTTTCTTTGCAACATTAACTTTATCGGCCGTAATTTGTACTAATTCGGGTCCAGCCAACTGCTTTTCCCCGGGCTCCAACCAACAACTAGGAGTCCTACACTTTCTACCGTATAGCATCTCATAAGGTGGCATTCCTATACTTGCATGATAACTATTGTTATACGCAAACTCGACAAGAGGTAGGTGTTTATCCCACGAGCCACCATAATCCATCACACAAGCTCTGAGCATATCTTCGAGCGTTTGAATAGTCCTTTCACTTTGCCCATCGGTCTGCGGTGATAGGCTGTGCTCAGACGAACTTGAGTACCAAATTCCCGTTGAAAACTCTTCCAAAAGTTGGAAACGAATCGAGCATCACGATCGGACACAATCGATATCGGAACACCATGTTTAGTAATCACTTCTTTAATATACAATGTAGCGAAATTTTCCATAGGAGCATTCTCACGAACTGGGAGGAAATGGGCACTCTTCGTTAATTGATCGACAATAACCCATATCATATCGTGACCACGAGGTGTCCTCGGAAGTTTGGTTACAAAATCCATCGTAATGCGATCCCATTTCCATTCAGGGATCTCGAGTTGCTGAAACTTCCCGTAAGGCTTTTGGTGTTCAGCTTTTACTTTAGCACACGTCAAACATTTCTGCACGTACATCATCACATCGTTCTTAATACTGGGCCACCAATACATAGGCTTCAAATCCGCATGCATCTTTGTGGCACCAGGGTGTACAGAATACTTAGTTTTGTGAGCTTCGTCCATCACTAACTCACGATTGCCTCCATATAGAGGAACCCATATTCTACCTTTGTAAGTTCGAAGACCGCGACTATTTTCTTCCATTTCAAGTCTATTTTTCTTCTTTTTCCCAATAGACTCCTCTTTCACATTCTCCTCCTTCAATGCTTCAAATTGAGCTAATCGAATAGGTTCCATTAAGTTTGAATCAACCTTCGTAATCATTGCACATAACCTACTCTTCGCATATCCTTTGCGGCTCAAGGCATCAGCAACCACATTAGCTTTGCCTGGGTGATATTTAATCTCACAATCATAATCCTTTAATAACTCCATCCATCGTCGTTGCCTAACATTCATATCCTTCTGAGTAAACACGTACTGTAAGCTCTTATGATCCGTGTATAGGGTACACTTCGTACCATATAGATAATGTCGCCACAATTTCAGAGCAAAAACAACAGCAGCCAGCTCAAGGTCATGAGTAGGATAGTTCCGCTCATGAGGCTTCAACTGTCGAGAGGCGTAAGCGATAACTTTGTCTCGTTGCATTAATACACACCCTAACCCCGTGATGGATGCGTCACTATAGACCACTAAATCGTCGGTTCCTTCGGGTAAAGCTAGAACCGGAGCTTCACACAACTTCTTTTTCAGCGTCGTGAAGGCTTTCTCTTGAGCATCGGTCCACACAAACTTCACACCTTTCTTCGTTAATTCAG
>CM067170.1:146091217-146149450 GCA_034093135.1 Erigeron breviscapus | reverse complement strand
TCGCTGAGGCTGTCAGCGACTACTTGACTCAGCAAGTAATCTTCAGCGAATCCGTGACTCAACACATGTCATTTCACTACATTTATGAGAATAGCCCTTTGTTACTACCTTATTCAGGATAAGAACTTAAGAAAACTACCCCAATTTACTCTTTTATTTTTACGGAACCCTGAAGACTAAACATGATTCTTTATAATATCGTAAATGAAGAAGTTAAGTTACAAATCTACCCCATTAGCTCTTTAAATCACTATACTTACCCTTTCCATATTTACAGTTACATCAATAACTTACATATCTCCGTTGCCGCCACTACCACCCCCACCACACCGTCGCATATCCGTCTAGTTAGTCTAAATATCTGTGAAATAAAATGCATTGTGGGTGCATTGTGGGATAATAAAGAATCAATCTCATGATAATCATATTTGCCAAAAAACTTGCACCAATAAAGAAACAAAATATTATCAGCATCAGGGATGGCTACCATAGGATTTTAAATCATCATCATTGATGATTGAAAAATCGATGACTGGAGAAAATCGACGATTATCCAAGGGCCAAGGTCACAAGGCATATGCTTGGCAGTTGGTTGTTAGCGTGTTTTGAAGTATGCATATTCACATAATATGCAGTCAAAGAGAACATATTATATCAAAGATATGGCAGTTGTGGATGAGGTGGAAACACTTTAAAACAGATGGGTCATGTTCCACACTTAAAATCAAGATATGCTATCCTTGAATCACATCTATTTGATTAATACTTTTGAGATTAATTGGTACAAGGACATATAAATTTTAATCCATTATACATAACAGAGATCAAACCAAACGGGCATGTGACACATTTGGGCCAGCATATTATATTCACAACAGAAGCATTTAACGACCAAATAAGTAAGATGAAGGTGTTGGCGATGCCGCTTGTTTTGACAAATCCCCCAATATGGCATCAGGGATATTGTAAGAGGCAACTGGTCTCTGTGGGTGTGTATTCCAATAGCATCGAATTGATGGAGTAGGTTAAGAAGCAGTTTAACAGTCATCAATGGTTTCTAATGCACAATGAAAAGTTAATGCAACATCTTTTACTTGGTCTTGGTCAAAAAGAAGATTATCTAAATTAATACATATAGCTAGAAGATCTAGATATTAATGCTTATAGGACGCTACCACCAAACCGGGGTTCATATTCAACAAAATTTGGTTGCTCTCTTATAGTTTTGTTGTCAATAGAAGTAGAATATGCAAGTATTATGAATTCAACTTAATTGTTATTTATCTAACTTGACTCATCTATGTGTAGATAGTTGAGGGACCATTCTGGACAACACTGGAAAGAAGAAGCTGAAGGACCAGACTGATGATGTATGAAGATGGAGGGGTCAATGTGCAACATTGGAGCTCTATATATACTATGTGATATCTTCCTAGGGTTCTTAACATTCCCTAGGTTTTGTAGCCGTTGTCAGTGTCTTTCATCAAAATGTAACCGTTATATTTTTCTGGGATTGTTCATCTTTCAGTTAGTAATCTTTATGTTTGGTTAAGTTTAGATATAGAAACTATCTCCTTTTCTGTTTATTGTAATAAAAGTATTTTGGATTATTTCTATTTATATATAAATTATTAGTTCTACCAATCTTTACATGGTATCAGAGACAGGTTGATTGAGGATCCGATTCAGATTCATATCCTTATTAGGGTTTGAGTTTGATTGCTCTTCTTATTACAAATCTTTTCTTCCGCTTATTTCTATCTCGATTTGGGGATTTCCCTTATTAGGGTTTTCATTCTCAATCGATTGATTATTATATATCCATTATTATCTCGATTTGGGGATATCTCTTATTAGGGTTTTATTCTCAATCGATTGATTATTATATTTCTATTCCCTATCTGAATTTATTCCTTTTTAATAGGAATCAAACTTCAGTTGGTTGATTCTTATCTTACTCATTTTATTTGCTCAAGTTGTGAGACTCACCTTTTATGAGGGTTTGGAGTTTTACCTTTTGAAGCAGATTTATTCTTTGGTTGATTTGATCTTATTAGATCCTTGTTAACCACTGAATCATCAAAAGTTTATTGTCCCTTTTCTGGTTATTGGAGTTACTGTTGGATATCTCTGTAAGTCTTCTCTCCTACCCACTCTGTAGCAAATTTCTTCACACTTTGAGTGCTCCTGGTGTGGAGGGTTTGGCCTATAGGCTGGGATCCTTTATTTTTCTGCTCATTATCTTTATTTGTTGTTGTTTTTGGCTTATATGAATATTGTGGTTACTTGATATATACTATGTGGCTCATTATTGATAAAATGTTCTTTGCTTGTTCTTGATGCTTTTATATATATATACTACTTGATTAATATTAGTTGATATTACTGTTTTCTTTTACTAACCTCTTCCTTTGGTAGAAGAGAGAGCTCTTGACAATACCTGTCTTGAGCACTTGAGTGCTCCTGAATCTGGTCACTTGTCCTGTTGCTCTTTAGGTTATTTTATCTCTTTTTGTGTCTCCTGTGTTATTTGTGGTGATCTCTGTGTTGTTTATTCTCTTATCTGAAATTATGGCTGATGTTAATAATGAAGAAGATGTCAATGTGTTTGGAACTTTAATTAGCAAACTGGATTTCAGTGATGAACTGTACTTGCATGCTAGTGACACTACTGGAACACCTATAATTAATCTAAAATTAAGAGGAACTGAAAATTATAGAGTGTGGGCATGTGCTATGGAACTTGCCCTTGAAACCAAAAACAAAATGGGATTCATAACTGGTACTTAGTGTTGGCGATGCCGCTTGTTTTGACAAATCCCCCAATATGGCATCAGGGATATTGTAAGAGGCAACTGGCATCTCTGTGGGGAGTACAGGCAAAGAAGCTTCACAGTTCAGTACCTGAATTGCTTGTCTTATCGAGTTATCGATGGGCGGTGTTTTGAGTCAGGGTGCGCAAACCATAGGCCCACGATCAGCAAATGCTTGATTTCTTCTTCATCAAAATCTGACCCGAGATGTGGATCGGTTGCTTCTAAAAGTCCACCAGCACCATAAAGTTCCCACACCCATTCCACTAAGTGTATTTGATTTTCTTTTTTTGCCTTGTAATCAATAGGCTTTCGCCCACTTGCTATTTCCAGCGCAACAATCCAAAGCTAAAGACATCTGATTCTTTGCTTGCCTTTCCAGTGGCTACACATTCCGGAGCCATGTAACCCATTGTTCCAGCCGCAAGCGTTGTCTTGTGCCCTTTCTCATGGTCAACCAACTTAGCTAACCCAAAATCACCTAGCTTTGCATTGAAATTCGAATCCAACATCAGATTACTCGATTTGATATCTCTATGCAAAACACATTGAGTCCATTCCTCATGTAAATAGAGCAAAGCAGAAGCCAGTCCATGGGCAATCTTGTACCTTGTACTGTTGGTCCCTCATCTCCCTCTCACGAACAATAACAAATACTAAACTATTCTTCTTATTATTTCAACCGTAGGTTTACAATATATATAGTTTTCCAACAGACACATACGAACCATCAGGTTCACTAATAGGTATGAATATCTAACAGACACAACTTATTCTAAAAGACACGTCCCTTCACAACATAACTGCCTAACCGACATATAACTTCCATTCGGTTGTAGACTTTATTCTTGACACTTTAGACCCCTTAACTTATACATCGACACTTCCATGGATTGATAAATTAGTATCCAACACTCCTCCCTAATTTATTAATCCATGCCTTTGATATCTTCAAACTTCATCATCTTTATCTTTGAACTTTGGCTTGTTTCCACTTCCTTTGTCTTGATCTTTAACTCGATCCACGTCTTGAACTGCTTCATTGATTTCACTTCTTTCTTCCTTGTCTTCAATCTCATCTTGATCATCCTTGTTAACTTTGTCGGTATCTTCCATCATTTGTATCATCTCATAGTCTTGAATCTCCAACAATGTGTTTCTTGTATCACGATCTTCGTATTCAACTTTCTTGTTTCTTGACTTGATGTCTTTCTCAATCTTGCTTTCCTTTTGAAATCTTGATGGCGTCTCTTGATGCTTCTTGCATTCGCCATTGTCAACTCTTGGTTCTTCTTCTAGGAGTTTCTTATTCGAAAAAACTCCATGGTTATCTTTCTCAAACTTTTCTCTTTTTGTCTTTAACTCTTTTATCTCTTTGCTTGTGCAATCTCTTAACTTCTTCAGGTTCTCTAACTCCTTTTGCATTTGTTTCTCAAATGCTATTTCTCTATCTCTCATTTTCTTCTCAAACTCTTGTTTCTCCATCTCAAAGTCTTGAAGCATTTCAAACTTCCAAAACTCTAGTTTACTTCTCAAGTCAGTTTCTATCTCTGACCTTATATCTTCTAATTTTTCTTTTGGAATTTCATCTTCCTTAATGAGAATTCCATTTCTTCGCTTATCTTCTTTTAAGGATGTTGTCTCTTTTTCATCCTTAGTAGTAACCATCAATAGCGCTGGTTCGTCATCTTCGAACACAAGGTTTGCTTTTTCTTCTCTATGGTTTGGTTTTGGACAATTTGCAGCAAAGTGTCCAAAATCTTGACAATTATAACATTGTATATCTTTAAGTTGTCTCCTTGGATAGTTTTGATCTCCAGGGATTTTCTTCCATCTATCGAAACTATCTTCATTTCTATTATCTCTCATGAATCTTCCCTGGCCTCTTCCTCTTGTCTGATTACCACCTCCTCGTCTATTGTTTCCATAGTTGCGTTCATAATTTCTGCCATTCCCTTGACGTGTGAACAACAACTTCTCACCATTATCTTCACCACTTTCTTTTCTAAACTTAAGCCTTTCTTCGTAAGTCTTAAGTTTCCCAATAACCTCCTCTAATTTCACTTTGTTAAAATCAACAATCATTTCAATGGTTGCTACTATTGGTACA
Organism: Erigeron breviscapus; assembly: GCA_034093135.1. NCBI lineage: Eukaryota > Viridiplantae > Streptophyta > Magnoliopsida > Asterales > Asteraceae > Erigeron > Erigeron breviscapus. Next base: position 146,144,527 of record CM067170.1, on the reverse strand, counting down.
AACTTATCTGGCATTGCGTTGAGTATTTTTCGTACTTTCGTTTGTTCATCAAATGTCAATCCACATGTAGCAGCCTTTGTAATAATACTCATCATCTTTCCGGCAAATGAATCTATTGATTCATCTTCTTTCATCACGAGTCTCTCAAATTCTGATTTCAATTGTTGCGAGTGCGCTTGTTGAACATCTTCTGTCCCAACAAATCTGGCCTTTAATGAGTCCCAAATTTGTTTTGCTGTTTCACATCCCGCAACTTGCATTTGCAAATCTTCGGGCAATCCTTGGAATAGATATGCAGATGCAGAACTATCCTTTTTTATATCAATCTCTTTTGATGTACCCGTTCCTTCTACTAAATCCCATATTCCATTTGCCACAAGTATCTTCTTCATTCTTAATGCCCATAGTGTATAATTGCTATTGTTTAAAATTGGACATTGATATGATGATAACGGTATGGCAACAACATGATTGTTGGTTTCGTTTTTATCTCCCGACATATCCTTTCGATTTGGTTTTCTTCTAAAACCAAAATAATTCTAACAATAGTCGAACATAAATTTCTGTCTAACCACAATAATTTCTCAAACGATTCTAGCGTTTTCTTAACAAGAATTAAAATGGGAAAAAATCTAACTTTTAATCTATTCCTTTAATAGATTAAAATTAAATAGCCAAGTAGTGGAAATAAAACCTGTTAAATTTCCTCCTGATCTTTATCTTTCTCGTGGGCCTCTTTTTCCCTAACAAATCACGCTCTCTTTTTATTCCCCCAAATATCCTTTCTTCCTTCTTTCCTTCTTCACGCAACTAGGTCCCTCTTTTTCTCGCTTTCTTCTAATCGAATGGTGGTGGTGGTTAATCGGTGTTTCACTCACAATGATGGTGGTTTCTTTTCCTTTCTTCTTCGGTGGTGGTGGTTAATCGGTTTCAATGACGGTTACTCTTCTTTTTTTCCCCGGCAAGCACACGGCGGCGGTGGCTTCTTCTTTGAATAACTGGTACGTTTCTCTTTCTCTCTTATCTCTAAATCGATCTTCACTCGATCGATTATTGATTCCCTGAATCAATTTGTCTATCTGTCTTCTCTCTCTTTTACTTTCTCAAATTCGATCTTCACTTGATCGGTTTCTCTCAATCAATCTTTTCTCTGTCTCTCTTCTCTAAAACGATTCCTCTTGAATCGTCGCTGGTCTCTATCTGGTTCGAACGACCTTGGCTCTGATGCCACTGTTGGTCCCTCGTCCCTCTACGAACAATAACAAATACTAAACTATTCTTCTTATTATTTCAACCGTAGGTTTACACACATATATAGTTTTCCAACAGACACATACGAACCATCATGTCAGTTCACTAATAGGTATGAATATCTAACAGACACAACTTATTCTAAACGACACGTCCCTTCACAACATAACTGCCTAACCGACATATAACTTCCATTCGGTTGTAGACTTTATTCTTGACACTTTAGACCCCTTAACTTATACATCGACACTTCCATGGATTGATAAATTAGTATCTTGTGCCCCATGTCAGCAAGCTCTTACCCTTGAATAGATGTAAATCTAAGCTTCCGTTTTCCATAAACTCGTAAACAAGTAGTAGTTCTCCTCTCTGGTGGCACTATCCGGTAAGTTGCACCAGATTTCTGTGCCTCAATCGGCTAATGATTCTTACTTCCGATGCATACTCCTTCATCCCCTGTTTGGAGGACTTTGAGATCCTTTTGACCGCGACATATGTACTTGAATCTTTGAGAAAGCCTTTGAAAACTCCACCGAAACCTCCCTCTCCAAGCATTTCATTCTCTGAAAAGCCAGCAGTTGACCGAGCTAATTCAGCATATGAAAATCTTCTAGGCCCAGTCGCTTGCATTTCAAATTCATTGTTCATTTCTACAGTAAATCGAAGCATCTCCACTTCATCTTCATAGTTTTTGTTTTTCCGCCATAAAACAAATGCCAATGATGCCAGTGTCACCAAAAAAGTAACTAGAACCGCTACTCCAGCTAATAATCCCACTATGTGTGGGCGAATCTTGCTTTTACCACTCCCTGGTGTTAACACTTTGTTTTTATCAACTTTCAAATCAGAGCTATTAAAATCCCAAGATTTCACAATGTTTTTCTGAAACAAATCAGCACCCGTGGAAGCAGAAAACCCGAAAATAACCCATTCAGGTAACACATCCCTCAAATCAATGTTGTAATAAAGTCCATCCTGCCTTACAACATTACTGTCTCTAATATTAGTAAAGGAAACACTTAGATTTTTAGAATCCGAATCATACTCGATCCAAGCTTGACATAGTCTCCCATTAGGTATGTCGGTCCACCATTCTGACCCTTATGTTGGAATTTTAGACCTCCCAACAAAACCTTAGTTTAACCGTCGACACTTGTTAAGTTTGGATACCGTAACAATGTCGAACTTGAACTAAGCTAAATAAACCAAACACCGTATATATGCTTAAGCTGCTTAAATAATTCCTTGTAATTAATGCACATAACAATTCAACTTGACTTCTATGACCAAGAAGATTAGCTCACGTATACAACCTTACTAGCTAGCCCACAAACGTCGAACGAACACGTACCCTTGTCTTCTGCCTCCTCTTGCTTTCTAATTAATTCGACCGACCAAACACCCAAAGATACCCTTTGTTTATTGTTTGTTTTGTCGACTGTTTCTTATTCAACCAGAAAGAAAAAGGATACGTAAAACATGAGAGAATAGAGAGACCGAATAAAACCCTTGTTTATTAGCCAAGTTTATTCGTTTTTGATGGTATAATAATCGACTCCCCCCTCCTCTATTATATAGAGGAGGGGATATCCTAGGAGGTTTCCTAGTCTAATTACAACTCGACTTTTACCTAGACATTCCATATTAGTCGGTTACTTGACTTGCACTCCAAGTAAAACCCGACTTTACATATTTAATCTAGTCTAACTCGAATTAACATTTAACCTACATGTCTAAATTAACTAATATATTTTACAATCTCCACCTTATTAGCTAATTTCCATGTAGCTTCAGCCGACTCCAATCCCTCGCATCTTCGACCAACGCGAGCCCTTGGATCCTGGAATAAACCTTCCAGTCACAACCATCCCGTCTACGTCCAACTTCCCTTGATTGCGTCCCATAGATGCCTCTCTCCAAGTCTTGTCCCTTGTGTTTCCATCTACATCCAATCAAGTCACCTGTAGTCTTTGTATTCACGTGCTTATTACCAGAAGTTTTTTCCATGAGCTCACCTTCTGTCTTCTCCACGCAAGTCGCTACATCAATACTTGTTTTCCCTCGACCGTGTAAACGTCACCACTTGCTTTCGTCTATTCAAAGCAAGTTGATCTCGACGACCTTGAGATGCTTTTTGCTCGACCCTACCACCTTGATCATTCTTCAACTCATGACCAACCTTAGGTAGCTCCACCTCAAGTTGAACACGTTTGTTACTGCGTACACCCTGAACTCTTGTATCATTCACCTGCACACCAAACGCTAGTACCTTACCATCCAATGTATACACATTGTTTCCCTCCAGAGTTCCAGTCAGCACAACCTGCGAACCCTTGATCACCTATAACCTGTCGTCTAGCATCTTCACAGTATGTCCACTCTTTTCTAGAGTGCCTAAAGAAATTATATTTCTTTCCAAATTAGGAACATACCTAACCCTATCAAGAATACAACTTGTACCATCACCCATATGCATCACCACTCGTCTCATCCCCATGACTGCGCATGGTCTATCATCACCCAACCCAACTGTCCCACTCCCAGAAGACTTTTCAAAGTCAAATAAATAGTCTCTCCTTGGTGTCATGTGATACGAACCCCCCGAATCCATAATCCATTCAGCTTTCGTGTCACCGCTCACAACCATCAAGACCTCTGCTCCCTCATCCTCATCAGAATCTTGATCTAGATAAGTCTTTTTCCGAGCACCATCTGACTTCGTCTTCCTCTGTGGACAATCTCTTTTCAAGTGACCCTCCGAGTGACAGATGAAACACTTCAACACAAACTCTTTCCTTGTCTTTGACCTCGAGCTGCTTCCAGATTGATACCTATCTCGATGCTCCACCTTGCCCTGAGCAACCAATCCATCCCCACTATCCTCCTTGAAGTCGGTTCTCCTTTTCAGCTCTCTTGAATTCAAAGCTGCAAGAACATCCTCCATAGAAAGCTCCTCACGCCCATATAACAACGTGTCAACAAAGTGGTCATAGGATTGAGGCAAAGATGTGAGTAGAATAAGAGCCTGATCCTCTTCATCAATCTTGATCTCGATATTCTCCAAGTCTAGAATTAATTTGTTGAAGTCGTCTATATGATCACTCAGCTTTTTACCTGAGCTCATATAAAAAGTGTACAAACTCTTCTTTAGATATAACCGGTTTGCCAAGGACTTCGTCATATACAAGCTCTCTAACTTCGCCCACATACCCGCTGCCGTTGTCTCTTTTGTGACCTCTCTTAGAACCCTATCACCCAGACAAAGAATAATAGCGCTATGAGCTTTTTCAAGCATACTTGACTTCTCCTTATCCGACAAACCCGCCGGCAACTTTGCTTCGCCTTCTAGGGCCTCCGCGATACCTTGCTGCACAAGCAATGCGCGCATCTTCACCCTCCAAAGCCCAAAGTCGTTTTTCCCATCAAACTTCTCTATCTCAAACTTCGTGAACGCCATAACCCGGTGTTTTTCCCAAGCTTAGTAACCTTGGCTCTGATACCACTTGTTGGAATTTTAGACCTCCCAACAAAACCTTAGTTTAACCGTCGACACTTGTTAAGTTTGGATACCGTAACAATGTCGAACTTGAACTAAGCTAAATAAACCAAACACCGTATATATGCTTAAGCTGCTTAAATAATTCCTTGTAATTAATGCACATAACAATTCAACTTGACTTCTATGACCAAGAAGATTAGCTCACGTATACAACCTTACTAGCTAGCCCACAAACGTCGAACGAACACGTATCCTTGTCTTCTGCCTCCTCTTGCTTTCTAATTAATTCGACCGACCAAACACCCAAAGATACCCTTTGTTTATTGTTTGTTTTGTCGACTGTTTCTTATTCAACCAGAAAGAAAAAGGATACGTAAAACATGAGAGAATAGAGAGACCGAATAAAACCCTTGTTTATTAGCCAAGTTTATTCGTTTGTTTGATGGTATAATAATCGGCTTCCCCCTCCTCTATTTATATAGAGGAGGGGATATCCTAGGAGGTTTCCTAGTCTAATTACAACTCGACTTTTACCTAGACATTCCATATTAGTCGGTTACTTGACTTGCACTCCAAGTAAAACCCGACTTTACATATTTAATCTAGTCTAACTCGAATTAACATTTAACCTACATGTCTAAATTAACTAATATATTTTACAATCTCCACCTTATTAGCTAATTTTAGCTTCGACTCCAATCTCTAAAGAATGATTATCATAAGTTCAAACCAATAATCGAACTCCACTGCAACAAACGGATTTATAGTGACATTGTGAGTTGTATCATATGGTAGATCCATGGCACCTGCAGGGAGAGATACCCCATTATCCTCTGCAAGGAAGAATGTGAGACCATCAGCATAAGTGCGTTCTGGGTATGAATCAATCACAAATGAAAAATTGGTAGAGATGCTGGCAAGTTCACTAGAGGACTTGTCCCATAGATGAAGCTGATTAATATATGTCGCCCGGCCGCTATAATATGTCTGACCTGGACGTTTCGTTTCTGGAGTCTTTTAGTATATATTAAGATTAAGATTAAGATAAGATAAGATTAAGATTTTAAGATTTATCAATCCCATATAAAACAATCTTTTTCAACATGTAAAATATTTGTCATTAACATTAAATAATATTGACTAACTAAACGGTACGAAGTACAGTGATTTGAAATTACATGCAAAGCTAGACCATATCAGTCTTTTGTCAAGTCAATGTGTGATACATTCAGTGTCCCCAAAAAAACGGAGTTCCTTAAAATTCAACAAGAAAAAGGCGTACATACTGTTCTTACGAAACAGCCTCTTTTAATTTTTGCTTCGCAAAATAAATAAGAAAGATACATATAGCTATAGGAGGCCCCACAAATTAACGGTCTCGTTGGTTAATGTCAGTTTACAGATGCCATTGGCCGCATCATGTCAGTTTATTTCATCAGTTCTATGTCATTAGTGAGTTTCATTTCACAACGTAAGCCCGTGTAAAGGTAATCGTGGACTCGTTGTTCTTAAGGATTAGATTCAAATGAAGTCATGTTCCACAGTGGCGGAGCCAGGATTTTTATTCTGGGGTCGCCGAATAGTTTTCATGATACTAAAAGTAAAAATTAAACTACAAAATTAATTACATCGGTCTGGGGTTGCCAATTACCTTAAAACTGGTTAAATACTTAGAAATAGTACTAGAAATATAGAGTTTTAAAAAAATTGTGGGGTTGTCATGGCCACCCATGGGCACCACATAGCTCCCACTGTTTTCTCAACTGAAGACGAGGACTGTAAATATAAAATATATACTCCCTCCGTCCCATATTAAGTGTCCTAGTTTGACTTTTTGAGTCTTTTTCTTTCAACTTTGACCGTAAATATTTTTGTTTGTGTTATATAACACTTGATATAACATATATGAATTGATTGAGTTTTAAATGTACTTTTTATTGATATAACTTTCATCAACTAATATATAACACAAACAAAGATATTTACGGTCAAAGTCGGAAGAAAAAGACTTGACCAGTCAAAATAGGACAATTAAAATGGGACGGAGGGAGTATATATTTTATCTTTTCAAAAAAATTTATACAATTTGATGTTAAAGGGTAAAAAATACTTACAAAGAATCCTTTGGGGTTGAAGGACGTATGTTTGAAACTAAAAATTCACACTGCAATCACAAAATTGTTAATTTTGTGTTTAATTTAATTTTTGGACCAGAGGAGTTACCTCAAATTCATCGTTAGGAGATCCGGCGGGAGACTTATTTGACATCTTTGAAAGCCTAACAAAAAGTAAACTCACAAATTATATACTCAAAAATAAATGATGTATAAATCTAGAAAACTATTGCTAAAATAATACAGTACATGATTCAAAACCTACAACTTCACACATTATAAATACTTAATAATCATAGTTATAATCTGAACAAGAAAAAACAGTAACATCATCATTTCTGACAATATCTAATTTGCCAAAAAGCAAAACTATTGATTTCTTACTTGCCCCTTTTAAGATCAAATTTATTTATTTATTAATTATTAAACCCTAAGACAATAACCGGCAGTAAAACACATCTAAAGCAAGTAATAAACATAAAATCACATAAACCATAAGTTTACATAAGAAAAATAAAAATGTCAATTTACACATCTAAAGCAAGTAATAAACATAAAATCACATAAACCATAAGTTTACATAAGAAAAATAAAAATACCTCTAGTTAATAGGATGTGTGTGTGTATGAGATTGTAAGAATCGTCAGGCTGAGATGGAATTATTGGGATGGAATTGGCGCGAAATATATCCATGTTTCCCGGGAAGGGACATTAACCCTATGAACTCCTGAACTCAACATTCTCATGGGCTTTGCCAAAGTTGGGCCGGTCCATTATAACGAGCTTAACATTTTCTAAGAAAACGAAGAAGAAAAAGAATAGTGTAGAATGTTTTTACAAATCAATAAATGTGAGTTAAACGAGCTATATCAATTTATTGTTTGCATAATGTTCAATCTTATTTATTATAAGTCCCGTCCGATTAGTGGATAGTCTTAAAATATATATATATATTAAAGGTAAATATCAAAATAATAAATAACAAAACAAGGTGAAAAATAACAAAACATGAACAAAACAAATTTAAAAGAATAAACCCTTTTGTAGTAGAAAAAGAAATATAATCAACCTAACAATTCAATATCAAATAATAAACAAACACGAACAAAATACCAAAAATAAAATTAAAGTGATATAAAAAAAACCGTATGTTTTTTTTTTTTTGAGAAATTTACTGAACTTGATTTGTTTATTAAAGATAAAAAGCGAAGAATAATATGAATGAGAATGATTAATAAAAATTTAGGTTGTATATATAATAATTTATTGAAGAGTTTTAAGGATATTATATATCTTTAAAATTTAAAAAGATTTGTTTTGATAGAAAAAGATTTATGATAGAGTTTTAAATATAATTATCTATTTAATAAGCAAATAAAAATAAAAAAATCTAGAAAAAAAGAGAGAGCTCTAAAGTAATTAGAAGAGAGTTTTAGACCTAAAAAGAGCTTTAAGGGTGTCAAGTGTACCCTCAACCTTCTCTTTTAGTTATAAGATAAATTATAATATTTCAAATCTAAGTTTTTTTTCCTAGTGTTTAACATGAAAGCCTAATTGTTCTGTCATAGTATCATCTAACAGTTATGATAGTGAAATATCGATACCTAATCTAGAGTCATAATAGTGAAAAATGATTTGCCAACCTTGTTTAGTTAGTATGATAGATAGATAAATAATTAAATTACGAAAAGTTTATTCACACAATGTGTGATGATGGATGAGTTATTCCAAAAATTTTGGTGTAAATTAAATTCGTAAACTTTATTTAGTACATGAAGCAAGTGGTGCTGCCAACGGATAGCTTCTTAAGGTGAAAATAGAACACTCATGAAGAATGTAAAGCAAATGAAGAGAAGGAAATAGGGATGCATTGGCGTGTTGCTAGACGCTAACCAATGTTATTGCCTTTATTATAACATGCTCAAGTGGGAGCTGTTGGAATATGATCACGTTAAATAAACGCATGTCCGAAAATGTTTAAGCCTACGGGGTCACACGCAATGACACTTAGATATCCGGTAATATGTATATATTGTATCTACATATTTATAATCACCAAATTAAGAGAAATGATAATTGGACATTATTAACTAGATATGTTAATTAGAATTATTTATTAATTATAAATACTCCCTCCGTCCCATATTAAGTGTCTTAGTTTGACTTTTTGAGTCTTTTTCTTTCAATTTTGACCGTAAATATTTTTGTTTGTGTTATATAACACTTGATATAACATATATGAATTGATTAAGTTTTAAATGTACTTTTCATTGATATAACTTTCATCAACTAATATATAACACAAACAAATATATTTACGGTCAAAGTTGGAAGAAAAAGACTTGACCAGTCAAAATAGGACAATTAAAATGGGACGGAGGGAGTATGAATTATTAATTATTAAATATTAATTAATAATTAATGTAATTATTAATTAAACCTAGTCCAAGTCAAAAGATGTTAGCTTGAAGGTTAAGTTATTAAGGATATATTTATACCCTATATATATTCTAATAATTAACCCTAACTAATTTAATTATAACTCATAAATATGATCCTCTCATTCGACTTTTCTCGGCCGTACATGCGAAACAAAGAAACCATCTATTGTGGTATAATGATATTCTAGTCAACATCAAATATTATATCAATGATAATAATAACTTGGTTTGTGGGATTTGAGTTCGGCAGAAACATATAAATTATGTTTCTTGATTGTGTCCATCAAAACCAACAATAAAAGCAAACTATGAGTTTTAGGCTTTTGGTGATTCAAGATCTAGCAATCTTCGGGTATTGTTCGACGTGTCGTGTGTGCGATCGTAGAGGGGTTTACTTTAAACCCTAAATAATAATAATCATCATTATTATTATTATTGGAAGCTAAGCTAAAAGGTACACATTCACTTTTACTTTGTTAATTAATTATATTGCATATGATTCTTTCCGCTGCGTACTCGTGTAATTGTTCTTGATAATAGTTATGAATCCTAACAGTGGTATCACGAGCCTAATATGTGATATATTAGTTACAAAGTTCAAAACTTGAAGGGGGTTTAGGGTTGGTTCGATTTAATTAATTAATTAAATATTAAAATTGTTTTTGTTTATTTAATTTTAATTAAAATCGAAAATTAATAAAAATAAAATTAGGGTTTTTGATTTTATTATTAATTCAACCTATTCAAAGTTAATGGTTAAATTAAACCCTCTATGCAAGTTTTGATTATGTAATTATTAATTATTAAATATTAATTAATAATTAATGTAATTATTAATTAAACCTAGTCCAAGTCAAAAGATGTTAGCTTGAAGGTTAAGTTATTAAGGATATATTTATACCCTATATATATATCCTAATAATTAACCCTAACTAATAACTCAAAATAATCCTCTCATCGGTCGTACATTAATCCATAGAGACCATGATTTAGGTTGCCCACCATAAATCGTTGCATGAATTAATTGTTAATAGTTAGTAAGTTTATTATTTTGCTATTATTGTAAATGGTGATGCAAAATTGTTTTAAGAAAAGAATAAACTTGACTAATAAATATCAAAATATGATTTTTGTTTATTTAATTTTAATTAAAATCGAAAATTAATAAAAATAAAATTAGGTTTTTATTTTATTATTATTGGAAGCTAAGCTAAAAGGTACACATTCACTTTTACTTTGTTAATTAATTATATGCATATGATTATATTATAAATATTAATTAATTGTTAATAGTTAGTAAGTTTATTATTTTGCTATTATTGTAAATGGTGATGCAAAATTGTTTTAAGAAAAGAATAAACTTGACTAATAAATATCAAAATATGATTTTGTTTTAATAAAATTGGTGTCTTACAATCAAAAGATACACCGGCTCACCCATTTGAACAAACTCTAAGAGAGGTATAAGTCGGAGTACGCTAGCCTCCTAAAGGAGCGGGTTTTTAATTGCGTATATCGCAAACCTTTGCTCCTGCGCTTTTTTGTGCGTTCAAATGGAGCTACCGAGCTCTTTTGTGTTGTTAAGAAAATAAAAATGATTTTATTAAACATTATGTTATGAAGATGTGCATGAATCTTCATACATAAACTTTTGATTCACATCAATTGCATTACCCAATAGGCTCCGACCACATTTAGTATGTCTTGTTGGAATATGATCACGTTAAATAAACGCATGTCCGATATTGTTTAAAAGCTTACGCAATCAAGGTAACTTGATGTATGTGGTCCTCTTCTATGAAGGGGGAGTCATTCTTAAACATGTACATTAACCATAGTGACCATGATTTAGGTTGCCCACCATAAATCGTTGCATGATTAATTGTTAATAGTTAGTAAGTTTATTATTTTGCTATTATTGTAAATGGTGATGCAAAATTGTTTTAAGAAAAGAATAAACTTGACTAATAAATATCAAAATATGATTTTGTTTATTTAATTTTAATTAAAATCGAAAATTAATAAAAATAAAATTAGGTTTTTATTTTATTATTATTGGAAGCTAAGCTAAAAGGTACACATTCACTTTTACTTTGTTAATTAATTATATTGCATATGATTCTTTCCGCTGCGTACTCGTGTAATTGTTCTTGATAATAGTTATGAATCCTAACAGTGGTATCACGAGCCTAATATGTGATATATTAGTTACAAAGTTCAAAACTTGAAGGGGGTTTAGGGTTGGTTCGATTTTTATTTTAATTAAATATTAAAATTGTTTTTGTTTATTTAATTTTAATTAAAATCGAAAATTAATAAAAATAAAATTAGGGTTTTTGATTTTATTATTAATTCAACCTATTCAAAGTTAATGGTTAAATTAAACCCTCTATGCAAGTTTTGATTATGTGAATTAACATGTTTATGTGATAAATTGCATGTTTTATGTACTTTTTATTTAATGTTGTTAAATAGAAGTAAAAATCATAAGGAATTCATGCAAAATTCTTTATGATTATTACTTAGATATATTGATATGATTTGCTTAGTTAATGGTCCAATAATTAGGGTTAATTATTTGATAATTGTGTGACTATGTGAATTTTTCGTGTGATTTTTCCTGTTTGACACCTGTTCACTAAAAATTCATATAAAATCAACCGTAATGAGTTAGGAGTTGTCCTTTGGACTGTAGATGCACGACTCATAGGGCTACAACTTTGTAGTTCTGGTCGAAGGCTGATTCGGACTGAAAATAGGACTAAACTGGTCGTGAAGCTGCTGGAAATTTCCAGTCAGCATGTTTATATGTATTTATTTGATAATTGTATGTTTAAAGGCTTACGCAATCAAGGCAACTTGATGTATGTGGTCCTCTTCTATGAAGGGGGAGCCATTCTTAAACATGTACATTAACCATAGTGACCATGATTTAGGTTGCCCACCATAAATCGTTGCATGATTAATTGTTAATAGTTAGTAAGTTTATTATTTTGCTATTATTGTAAATGGTGATGCAAAATTGTTTTAAGAAAAGAATAAACTTGACTAATAAATATTGAAATATGATTAATTGTTAATAGTTAGTAAGTTTATTATTTTGCTATTATTGTAAATGGTGATGCAAAATTGTTTTAAGAAAAGAATAAACTTGACTAATAAATATCGAAATATGATTTTGTTTTAATAAAACTGGTGTCTTACAATCAAAAGATACACCGGCTCACCCATTTGAACAAACTCTAAGAGAGGTATAAGTCGGAGTACGCTAGCCTCCTAAAGGAGCGGGTTTTTAATTGCGTATATCGCAAACCTTTGCTCCTGCGCTTTTTGTGCGTTCAAATGGAGCTACCGAGCTCTTTTGTGTTGTTAAGACAATAAAAATGATTTTATTAAACATTATGTTATGAAGATGTGCATGAATCTTCATACATAAACTTTTGATTCACATCAATTGCATTACCCAATCAAAGTTAAGTCTTTGCCACCCACTTTGCTAAGAACACTTGCAAGTGCTTTTTGCTCTACGTGAGACGTAGGTGAATTGTAACTCCAAGGTAAATTACTACTCATCGTGAGACGGTGGTAGACTATTTACAAGTTCTTAATTGGGCGACTTAAAACGAGTTAAGCGGTGAGACCTTGACCCGTGGCATAAGATGGGACAAAACATGTTTACAAAACACTTAATACCCCTATAAGTGTTGTTGTAAGTCCCATAAATCTAGGAATTGCACTTGTAATGCAATTACTGATCGTCACTTACCTTTTGAGTACGTCATTTCTAGCAGATCAACTGATGAAATGATGGTATGTCAATTGGATCCTAGCCTTAATGAAATTAATCGTTAAATGATTTAACATTGGGTGATTATATTTCTTAAGGATTTATTATCGAAAATACTGATTTTTGAACTTGAATCTGTTTTGTAAATGGCAACAAATCCTTCACAAAACATACACCAATCGGCTTTCAGGTCGATGCTAGAAAGATAAAAACTTTCTGGAACCAACTTCAATGACTGGTATCGTCAGCTGAGAATTGTTCTAAGAGCTGAAAAGAAATCCGATGTCCTTGAAACTCAGATACCCGCTATCCCTGATGCGAGTGCCACTGCTGTGCAGTTGGAAGCATACAATACTCAGTACGATAGACATAATGAGGTTGCTTGTTTGATGCTAGGTAGCATGACTCCCGAGCTTCAAAAGCAATTCGAATTGTACAATCCGTATGATATGATCAGAGAACTCAAGTTCTATGTACGAAAAACAAGCTGGAGTTGAATTATTTGAGCTAATTGAGTCACTCCATGATTTGAAACACGAGTATGGGAAACCGGTGAGCGCTCATGTACTCAAGATGAAGAGTTACTTTGAGCACTTAGAAAGGCTAAACTATGCGTATCCTCAGCCTATTGCTATTGGCATGATTCTTAAGTCCCTTTCAAAGGATTTTGAGAGTTTTGTGCGCAATTACAATATGCACAGCATGAGCAAAACCATAGCTGAACTTCATGCCATGTTAATTGAGTATGAGAAAAACCTTCCCAAGAAATCTGAGACACCCCAAGTTCTTATGATCAAGGGGGAAAGGTTCAGAAAGGAAAACAACCGAAAGCTAAGGGCAAGAACGTTGGTAAGGGAAAGCAAGGTGCTTCAGTCTCAAAACCTAAAAAGACCCTGGCGAAAAAGGAGCATCCGGCTAAGGACCAGGCTTGTCATCACTATGCTGAAGTGGGACACTGGAAGAGGAATTGTCCTAAGTATCTAGCTGAGTTGAATGAGAAGAAGAAGCAAGCTGGTTTAGCCAGTTCTTCAGGTATCTTCACAATTGAATTATATGCGTTGTTGCAAGATGATTCTGATGGGTTTTAGGCATTACAAACTAACTTAAACTTTTAAGGGAGCATGCAACCTAAAACAGGATCTATGTTTTCACTATTGAACCTATAACTATGAACATAATATAAAATTCTAATACTCTAGTAAATAATCAAAACTTACTAAAGAAAATAAATAAATAAATAAATAAATAAATAAATTACATACCTTTTAGTTGTTATAGTAAACAACTAAAATTAATCCCTCCAAATAAATAAATAAATAAATAAATAAATAAATAAATAAATAAATAAATAAATAAATAAATAAATAAATAAATAAATAAATAAATAAATAAATAAATAAATAAATAAATAAATAAATAAATAAATAAATAAATAAATAAATAAATAAATAAATAAATAAATAAATAAATAAATAAATAAATAAATAAATAAATAAATAAATAAATAAATAAATAAATAAATAAATAAATAAATAAATAAATAAATAAATAAATAAATAAATAAATAAATAAATAAATAAATAAATAAATAAATAAATAAATAAATAAATAAATAAATAAATAAATAAATAAATAAATAAATAAATAAATAAATAAATAAATAAATAAATAAATAAATAAATAAATAAATAAATAAATAAATAAATAAATAAATAAATAAATAAATAAATAAATAAATAAATAAATAAATAAATAAATAAATAAATAAATAAATAAATAAATAAATAAATAAATAAATAAATAAATAAATAAATAAATAAATAAATAAATAAATAAATAAATAAATAAATAAATAAATAAATAAATAAATAAATAAATAAATAAATAAATAAATAAATAAATAAATAAATAAATAAATAAATAAATAAATAAATAAATAAATAAATAAATAAATAAATAAATAAATAAATAAATAAATAAATAAATAAATAAATAAATAAATAAATAAATAAATAAATAAATAAATAAATAAATAAATAAATAAATAAATAAATAAATAAATAAATAAATAAATAAATAAATAAATAAATAAATAAATAAATAAATAAATAAATAAATAAATAAATAAATAAATAAATAAATAAATAAATAAATAAATAAATAAATAAATAAATAAATAAATAAATAAATAAATAAATAAATAAATAAATAAATAAATAAATAAATAAATAAATAAATAAATAAATAAATAAATAAATAAATAAATAAATAAATAAATAAATAAATAAATAAATAAATAAATAAATAAATAAATAAATAAATAAATAAATAAATAAATAAATAAATAAATAAATAAATAAATAAATAAATAAATAAATAAATAAATAAATAAATAAATAAATAAATAAATAAATAAATAAATAAATAAATAAATAAATAAATAAATAAATAAATAAATAAATAAATAAATAAATAAATAAATAAATAAATAAATAAATAAATAAATACTCAAGCCAAGTATTGTGTAAAATAATGAATCCCTAAGGCCATATTTATAGCCTTGGATAGCCTCCATGCTTTTTCTATCCCACCGATGTGGGACAAACTTCCCAAGGGAAATTTTATTCTCCTTTATCAAGTCTATTCATTTTGAGTCTCGAGGGCAACCCAAAAGGACTGTGCTTCTATCAATTATAGTTATGGCTTAGACACCTAATCCAACAGTCTCCCACTTGGATAAGTCTAATAACTATTATTGCCAATATAACTTCCTAATTGATAAGATAAGAGATCATATAATCCTTCGTTCTACAAGATATCATTTGAACATGAGACATGGAACATAATCAATCTCATTGTCCAGTACGTTATTTCCCGATTTCTGATTTGTAATGACATAGAACTTCTAATTGAACACATCAATTTAGTCCTGGTCGGGCCCGACACTATATGTCAACATCAAATCATCGAGGGCCCCAAAGATATCGCTTTTCCCGTTAGGGCAAAAGGAACGAATAAACTTTGACTTATATGCTTGCACCATTTACTCATCAAATCATGCACAACAATACGTTTTATAACATCAAGTTACTGATGCATTTACACATTATCAATGCACAACTGACTTGTAAACCACAACTCATATATCTCCATCTAAAGATTATAAGATATTATCGTCTCAGAATTACTTTGTGATAAATTCCATGAAGTAATTCTCTGAGCGTGGGTTAATCCAATACTTAAATCTCTATTTCAAAGTACTCACGAACATTGCAGCAATACCATTGCTATGTCTAAAACTCTTTAGACAATCTACAAATCCATTCATGACAGTCTTTATTCACTACTTACTTCCAAAAGTATGATCGACTGTGGAATTCAAATAATCAAATTATTCGGGAAGTAAAACATGCAAAATGAAACACAATAATAAACAATTGACAAAAGGTAGTAAACAAACTCATAAATAATTCTCTATTATTTAATCACCAAAAGTCAATCACATTTATTTTGTTATAAGTTTCAAACTAACTATCTAACTACTAAAACTAACATCATCTCTCAGCCCAATGCTCCTAGCATGCTGATTGTGTTTAACCCTACTCAGACCCTTTGTGAGTGGATCTGCAGGATTCTCTTCAGATGAAACCCTCTTCACTATGAGGTGACCTTCTTCTATCTTGTGTCTAATAAAATGGTATTTTCTGTCGATATGTCTTAGTTTTTTTTTTTTTTTTTTTTTTTTTTTTTTTTTTTTTTTTTTTTTTTTTTTTTTTTTTTTTTTTTTTTTTTTTTTTTTTTTTTTTTTTTTTTTTTTTTTTTTTTTTTTTTTTTTTTTTTTTTTTTTTTTTTTTTTTTTTTTTTTTTTGTTTTTCTGTCGATATGTCTAGATCTGCCATGATCTCTTGGTTCCTTTGTCAATGCAACCGCTCCTTCATTATCACAGAAAATTTCCATTGGCTCCTTGATGGTTGGCACAACTCCAAGATCTCCGATGAAGTTCTTCAACCAAATTGCCTCCTTTGATGCTTCGCTCACCGCTATGTACTCTGATTCACAAGTAGAATCAGCCACTGTGTTTTGCTTGGAACTTTTCCAAGTAACTGCTCCTCCATTTAAGGTAAAGACCCAGCCAGATTGGGAACGAAAGTTGTCTCTATCTGTTTGAAAGCTGGCGTCACTATACCCAGTTACTCTCAATGTATCACAGCCCCCAAGTACTAGAACCCAGTCCTTAGTCCTTCGCAGATACTTGAGAATATTCTTAACCGCTACCCAATGAGCTTTACCTGGATTTCCCTGATAACGACTGACCATGATCAAAGCAAAGGACACATCAGGACGAGTACATGTCATAGCATACATGATAGAACCAACAACGGAAGCATACGGAATTCTACTCATTTCTGCTATTTCTTCATCTGTACTCAGACTATGAGTCTTACTCATTTTGGTATTACTCTGGATGGGCAGATCTCCTTTCTTGGAATTCTCCATACCGAAACGTTTCAGTACTTTATCCAAGTAGGTACTCTGATTAAGTCCAATTAGCCTTTTACTCCTGTCTCTTAAAATTCTTATTCCCAGAATATAGGCAGCCTATCCTAGATTTTTCATAGCGAAACACTTTCCAAGCCAAGACTTAACATCTTGCAAAGTTGGAATGTCATTTCCTATAAGAAGTATGTCATCAACATACAATACTAGAAAGGTGACTATGCTCCCACTAGCTTTGACATATACACAGGACTCATCCTCACTTCTAGAGAAGCCAAACTCTTTGACTTTCTCATCGAAACAAAGATTCCAACTGCGAGACGCTTGTTTTAACCCATAGATGGATTTCTCAAGCTTGCACACTCCATTAGGAAACTTTGCATCCACAAAACCTTCTGGCTGACTCATGTAAACATCCTCAGCCAACTTTCTGTTAAGGAAAGCAGTTTTGACATCCATCTGCCAAATTTCATAGTCATGAAACGCAGCTATGGCTAGCATTATCCTAATAGATTTTATCTTAGCCACTGGTGAGAAGGTCTCATCATAGTCAATCCATGGGGTTTGAGTAAAGCCCTTCGCCACCAGTCGTGCTTTGAATGTGCTTACATTACCATCCATGTCGATCTTCTTCTTGAAGATCCATTTACAACCAACTGTCTTCTGACCAGGTTGTTGATCAACCAAGTTCCAAACTTGGTTGTCATACATGGACTTGATCTCGCTGTCCATTGCCTCTTTCCATTTGGCTGCCTCTGGCTCGCCATGGCTTCCTTATAGTTAGTCGGCTCATCCAAGTTTACCAGTGTATTATCACTGATAAACGTGTCTTCATCTGCAGTTATATGGAAACCATAGAACTCAGTTGGCTTGATAACTCTACTAGAACGTCTAAGAGGTAATGAAGTGTCAATGGGTTCAACTGGAATCTCTTCCTCTGGTTGAACCCTAGCGGTTTCAGAGGTTCTTTCATCGGCTGACTCTTGAATTTCTTCAAGGTCAATGGTGCTCCCACTGTCCTCTTTGCATATGAGCTCTCTCTCGCGAAAGACTCCTCTCCGTGCTACAAAGACCTCGTTCTTACTAGGTTTGTAGAACAGATATCCAAATGACTTCCGTGGATAGCCGATGAAAACACATCGCTCACTACGAGGTTCAAGCTTGTCGTGAGTTTCTCGTCTAACGAAAACTTCACAACCCCAAACCTTAATATGTGCTAACGAGGGAACTTTCCCTGTCCACATTTCATGAGGTGTTTTGGCAACCTTCTTTTTTTTTTTTTTGTTATTTTTTTTTTTTGTTTTTTTTTTTTTTTTTTTTTTTTTTTTTTTTTTTTCTTTTTTTTTTTTTTTTTCATCATCATCTATATCTACTGTTTTATATTTATAATTCAGGAATTTTTCTTTTTGTCTTTTTTTTTTTTTTTTTTTTTTTTTTTTTGTTTTTTTTTTTTTTTTTTTGTTTTTTTTTTTTCTTTTTTTTTTTTTAACCCTTCTTTGTTGGAACAAGATTAAAAATGTGGGCGGCAGTTTCTAAGTCATACCCCCATAATGAGATTTGAAGTGAAGCTCGACTCATCATGGAACGTACCATGTCTAACAAGGTTCGATTGCGTCTCTCAGCCACACCATTAAGTTGTGGTGTCCTAGAAGGTGTCAATTGTGAAACTATTCCACATTCCTTGAGATAGTCATGGAACTCGATACTAAGATACTCTCCGCCTCTATCTGATCGGAGCATCTTTATCTTCCTTTCTAATTGATTCTTGACCTCTTGCTTAAACTCTTTGAACTTTTCAAAGGTTTCTGACTTATGCTTTATTAAGTAGATATAACCATATCTGCTATAATCATCAGTAAAAGTCCATAGAATCGATTAGCATCCCTTGTGGCTGATCTAAAGGGTCCACACACGTCTGTGTGTATGAGATCCAACAAACCTTCACCTCTTTCACAAAATCCAGTGAAAGGTGATTTTGTCATCTTACCCAAAAGACAAGATTCGCATGTATCATCTGACCTTAGGTCAAATGATTCCAACACCCCATCCTTTTGGAGTTGAGCCATGCGTTTCTTGTTAATGTGTCCAAGACGACAATGCCACAAGCACGCTTTGTCTATACCATTAGACGAATCAATTTGAAATACACTATTGCCTAAATTGTCTACACACATTACAGTTTCATACACACCATCACAAGGTAAAACTTCGAAATAGAAAATGCCATTCTTATAAGCAGAAATAGAACCATTCTCATCATTAAAAGAAAATCTAAAACCTTGTTTGAACAATGCATGAAAAGAGATAATGTTTCGTGTCATTTCTGACGAGTAGCGACAATTCAATAAATCTAAATTAACACCATTACTAAGCACTAGACTATAAACTCCAATCTTGGTGACAGGTGAAGATCGCCTATTCCCCATGATCAAGTTCATTCTACCATGCTCCACATCCTCACTTTTTCTTAGTCCTGCAAAACAGAGCAAATGTGGAACCCACATCCCGTATCAAGGACCCAAGAATTAGAAGATGATGGGTTAATAGATGAAATAGTGTATATACCTGCAGTAGATGGCTTCACTTTGCCATCCTTTAAATCTTGCAGATACTTTGGGCAGCTTCGTTTCCAATGTCCTTTGTCGTTGCAATAGAAGCAAGTGGCCTCTTTGGGATCAGAAACAGGGGTAACATCAGAACTGGTTTTTACATGAGACTTCCCTTCCAGTTTTGCTTAGGAGGACCTTTCCTCTTCTTCCCCTTTCCTTGACCAATGGCTAGAACGGTAGTATTAGCAGGGGCGGGGACATCACTCTTTCCCTTCATCCTGTTTCAGCTGTTCTCAGGAGGTTGTGCAATTGAGACAATGTGGTCTCATTGTTGTTCAAATGATAGGTCAAGATGAACTGATCATAACAACTTGGTAAGGAGTTCAAGACTATGTCAATGGCCAACTCCTCATCAATATGCACATTTAGCCTCACAAGTCGATCCACGTATCTTTGCATTCTTTGCATGTGGCCGCTGACAGACTCTTCGTCCTTCATCTTGCTTGATATGAGAGACTTTACTATCTCGTACTTTTCTTGACGAGCTCGCTTATGATACTTTTCTATAAGGTCCTTGTTCATCTCGTACGGCCAGTAATCCTCATAGAATTTTTGCAGTTCAGGAGTCATGGTAGCAACCATGATGCAAGCAACTTTTGTTGCATCAGCATAATGTTTCTTATATGCGGCTAATTCTTCAGGGGTGGCTTTCTCTTCGTCAATTTCTCCAAGTTCCTTGTCAAGGACATACTCCTTGTCCTCGAAATGAAGAGCCATTTTGATGTTACGCATCCAGTCATTGTAGTTGGTGCCATCTAATGTCACCTTTGAGCAGATGTTCAACAAAGAAAAGTTGTGGTTGGAGGAGGAGGAACCAGAAGCATCGTTAGGGGTAGACATTTCTAAAAGAAAGGTAGTTTGAGTTAGATAAAAACTAACCTTAATATAACAACTCAAAATTGAAATATCGAGGCTAGGATCCAACTATGAAATTCACAACTTAGAAAAGGGATGCCGTAATCTAATTGAAAATTTCATACATGTAGGTCTTTTGAGACTCATTGAAACTATTCAATGGCATGTTTAATCTCAGATTAGCTCTTCCATTTGTGACTGGGATACCGAGGATCACAAACAAGATGTGAATAACCATGCAAATGTGCTTGGTAACCTCAATGTCATTTATCATCTCAATTGATGTGCTGGTAAACCACACACGCTCCATCAACAATGACAATTTATGAGATACCCATTACAACTCTTTATTAGTCCCTATTAGTGTGCTGGTTAACCACACGCTCCACTAATGACTTATAAAGTGTAATGTGCAATTTCATGGGTTAGCATACAATTTCACATTTTTCCTAAAGTAACTAAGATTGGGATTTAAATAAAAGGTTTAGTTACTTTTATTATCATTATACTTTTAATGAGAATTAATATAGTCCTATCAAACCTGTTCGGCTAACGACCCTCCACTAATCAAGGAAGCGGTGGGTGAGAGTGGACACCCATTCAACTACCATTTTATAGGCAGTTTCCTTATACCCCCTTATAGACTAGCTTCGTGAATGAGGCCTACTATTGATTTGACTGACTTTATTCTTATACATATAGTAATAATTAAGCTTTTAATTTTACATATAGTATAAGGTGTATTTTAAAACTTTTCAAAATACGATGATTATTTAATCAATTCAACAATTATAGCAAATTCAATTGAAAACAAGCCTAACGCTCTGATACCACTGATGGGTTTTAGGCATTAAACTAACTTAAACTTTTAAGGGAATGAGCACCTAAAACAGGATCTATGTTTTCACTATTGAACCTATAACTATGAACATAATATAAAATTCTAATACTCTAGTAAATAATCAAAACTTACTAAAGAAAATAAATAAATAAATAAATTACATACCTTTTAGTTGTTATAGTAAACAACTAAAATTATCCCTCCAAATCTATTGGAAGCAAGCACCACAAATGTCGTGCCTCTAATGGAATCACACCCGGCGACTCAAAAAAATAACTAAGTGTGGATGAACTATAGAAGAGTTCTTCCAAGAGGAGAAAGAAGGAGGCGAATACTCAAGCCAAGTATTGTGTGAAAATAATGAATCCCTAAGGCCATATTTATAGCCTTGGATAGCCTCCATGCTTTTTCTATCCCACCGATGTGGGACAAACTTCCCAAGGGAAATTTTATTCTCCTTTATCAAGTCTATTCATTTTGAGTCTCGAGGGCAACCCAAAAGGACTGTGCTTCTATCAATTATAGTTATGGCTTAGACACCTAATCCAACAAAATAAAATATAAAATTAGCAAAAGAGTCAAACCTAACTTGGACTCTACCTATCTTTGGCATTGTCATCTTGCTCATATTGGCAAGAAACGCATTGAAAGACTTCAACGTGAAGGGATCTTACAATCAAATGATGAAGAATCATTTGAAAAATGCGTGATGATAAGAAAACTTTTCCGCATAAACCGGAGAGGACTGAAGAGCTGCTTGGACTCATACATACCGATGTTTGTGGCCCATTTAGACATGTGTCAAGGAAAGGTGCTAGCTACTTCATTACTTTTACGAATGATTTCAGTCGTTATGGTTATGTTTACTTGCTTAAACATAAACATGAAGTCTTTGAAACATTCAAAGAGTTTAAAAATGAAGTAGAAAATCAACTCGGCAAAACCATCAAGATTCTTCGTTCAGATCGAGGTGGAGAATACTTAAGCCAAGAGTTTAAGGATTATCTAAAAGCTTGTGGAATTATTCAACAGCTTACTCCTACATAATGGTGTATCTGAGAGGAGAAATCGAACCTTGTTAGACATGGTGAGATCAATGATGAACCTTACGACTCTCCCATTTTCATTTTGGGATTATGCTCTAGAGACTGCTGTATGCATTCTCAATATGGTTCCAACCAAGAAGGTTGACAAGACACCGCATGAATTGTGGCATGGAAGTGTCCCTAATTTGTCTTACTTAAGAGTCTGGGGATGTGAGGCACTTGTGAAGCGAGATACGCCTGACAAACTTCAACCTAGATCAGTTAAGTGCATCTTTGTAGGATACCCAAAGGTAACGATGGGTTACTACTTCTACTTTCCTACCGAAAACACTGTTAAAGTTGCTAGATATGCTGAGTTCTTTGAAAAGAAACTCATCACTCAAGAAAACAGTGGGAGGATTGTTGAACTTGATGAGACTCAAGAAGAAGATGTGTCACCTTCTGAAAATACTAGCGATCATCAACTTGGGGGGGAAAATGTTCAAAGTGATGAACCTCAAGTTGAAGATGATGCGATTCCAATTCGTAGGTCCTCAAGGACAATACGTGCTCGTGAAAGATTGAATCTTAATATTGAGTCTGAAAGAACACGTATTAGGAGACTTAAATGAACCTCCTAATTTCAAAGCTGCATTATCAGATCCAAAATCTGACAAATGGCTTGAAGCTGCGAATGTGGAAATGAAATCCATGAAAGACAATCAAGTCTGGAGCTTGGTTGATCTTCCACCTAATGGTAGAACCGTTGGGTGTAAATGGATCTTCAAGAAGAAGACCGACATGGATGGAAATGTATCCCAACAAAGTGTGCAAGCTTCAAAGGTCCATTTATGGACTAAAGCAAGCATCAAGAAGTTGGAATAAAAGGATTGATGAGGAAATCAAAAGGTTGGTTTTGCTCAAAATCCTGATGAGCCATGTGTATATCGCAAAGCTAGTGGGAGTAATGTTACTTTCCTTGTCTTATATGTAGATGACATATTGATAATAAGAAATCACATTCCAATGTTGCAAGATGTAAAATCCCATCTTGGAAAGTGTTTTGCTATGAAAGACTTGGGTGAAGCAACATTTATTCTTGGAATCAAGATCTATAGAGATAGAAGTAAACGGTTGATTGGACTAAGTCAAAGTGCTTATATTGATAAGATCTTGAAGAGATTCAAGATGGAGAATTCCAAGCGTGGAAGGACTTGGCTTATCTAGCAAACAACTCTACACCTGAGGAGGTGGAGCGTATGCAAAGGGTTCCTTATGCTTCGGCTGTGGGATCTATTATGTATGCGGTAAGATGCACTAGACCTGACATAGCGTTCGCGCAAAATATCGTTAGCCGATATCAACAGAATCCAGGTGAAGGTCACTGGACTGCTGTGAAGAACATTCTTAAGTACCTGCGGGCTACTAAAGACTTATTTCTGGTGTATGGAGGAAATCCTGATACAGAGCTCAAAGTGACTGGATACTGTGATGCTGGATTTCAGACTGATAGAGATGATACAAAATCTCAGTCGGGATACGTCTTCGTTTTAAATGAAGGCGACGTGGATTGGAAGAGCAAGAAGCAAACCACAGTTGCTATGTATGCGACAGAGTCTGTATTATCTTGGTTCCGCAGCAACCTTGTAATTTATTTAAAGTTAATAAATAAATTACACTTGAAAATTACATATTGTCTCACCAATTTACTTTGAGTATTTTACTTTATTGCATTGTTCTTTACTTATCCTTAGACTTGAGATACAAGCAGGTTATGCATGTATGGATTGCATTTTCTTGATATAGTTCTAACTATCCTGAATAAGGTAGTAACAAAGGGCTATTTTCAGAAATGTAGTGAAATGACATGACTAACACGTGTAGTCAAAATAGGATTTGTTCCTTCAACTTGAAATTGAAGAATGATACCATTTGGCGCCCTCATTAATTAATTAAGATGTTTGTATGCGCATACCCAAATGAACTCCAGATGTTGTCTCGATTCTGGAGACCTGGGATCGAATCTCAATTCCTCATGGTCTCGGGCATTTACCTCTTCGGACGCGTGTGGGCCGTGTTATCGCACCCTTGGTCTCCAGGGGTGCCTTCGGGTTCCAACCGCTAGCATACTGCCCGCTTGGATGTCACTGCTAGGGTTCGAACCACTAACAAACTAACACGCCGTTATAAAAAAAAAAAACAAAAAAAAATTAAAAAAAAAAAAAAAAAAAAAAAAAAAAAAAAAAAAAAAAAAAAAAAAAAAAAAAAAAAAAAAAAAAAAAAAAAAAAAAAAAAAAAAAAAAAAAAAAAAAAAAAAAAAAAAAAAAAAAAAAAAAAAAAAAAAAAAAAAAAAAAAAAAAAAAAAAAAAAAAAAAAAAAAAAAAAAAAAAAAAAAAAAAAAAAAAAAAAAAAAAAAAAAAAAAAAAAAAAAAAAAAAAAAAAAAAAAAAAAAAAAAAAAAAAAAAAAAAAAAAAAAAAAAAAAAAAAAAAAAAAAAAAAAAAAAAAAAAAAAAAAAAAAAAAAAAAAAAAAAAAAAAAAAAAAAAAAAAAAAAAAAAAAAAAAAAAAAAAAAAAAAAAAAAAAAAAAAAAAAAAAAAAAAAAAAAAAAAAAAAAAAAAAAAAAAAAAAAAAAAAAAAAAAAAAAAAAAAAAAAAAAAAAAAAAAAAAAAAAAAAAAAAAAAAAAAAAAAAAAAAAAAAAAAAAAAAAAAAAAAAAAAAAAAAAAAAAAAAAAAAAAAAAAAAAAAAAAAAAAAAAAAAAAAAAAAAAAAAAAAAAAAAAAAAAAAAAAAAAAAAAAAAAAAAAAAAAAAAAAAAAAAAAAAAAAAAAAAAAAAAAAAAAAAAAAAAAAAAAAAAAAAAAAAAAAAAAAAAAAAAAAAAAAAAAAAAAAAAAAAAAAAAAAAAAAAAAAAAAAAAAAAAAAAAAAAAAAAAAAAAAAAAAAAAAAAAAAAAAAAAAAAAAAAAAAAAAAAAAAAAAAAAAAAAAAAAAAAAAAAAAAAAAAAAAAAAAAAAAAAAAAAAAAAAAAAAAAAAAAAAAAAAAAAAAAAAAAAAAAAAAAAAAAAAAAAAAAAAAAAAAAAAAAAAAAAAAAAAAAAAAAAAAAAAAAAAAAAAAAAAAAAAAAAAAAAAAAAAAAAAAAAAAAAAAAAAAAAAAAAAAAAAAAAAAAAAAAAAAAAAAAAAAAAAAAAAAAAAAAAAAAAAAAAAAAAAAAAAAAAAAAAAAAAAAAAAAAAAAAAAAAAAAAAAAAAAAAAAAAAAAAAAAAAAAAAAAAAAAAAAAAAAAAAAAAAAAAAAAAAAAAAAAAAAAAAAAAAAAAAAAAAAAAAAAAAAAAAAAAAAAAAAAAAAAAAAAAAAAAAAAAAAAAAAAAAAAAAAAAAAAAAAAAAAAAAAAAAAAAAAAAAAAAAAAAAAAAAAAAAAAAAAAAAAAAAAAAAAAAAAAAAAAAAAAAAAAAAAAAAAAAAAAAAAAAAAAAAAAAAAAAAAAAAAAAAAAAAAAAAAAAAAAAAAAAAAAAAAAAAAAAAAAAAAAAAAAAAAAAAAAAAAAAAAAAAAAAAAAAAAAAAAAAAAAAAAAAAAAAAAAAAAAAAAAAAAAAAAAAAAAAAAAAAAAAAAAAAAAAAAAAAAAAAAAAAAAAAAAAAAAAAAAAAAAAAAAAAAAAAAAAAAAAAAAAAAAAAAAAAAAAAAAAAAAAAAAAAAAAAAAAAAAAAAAAAAAAAAAAAAAAAAAAAAAAAAAAAAAAAAAAAAAAAAAAAAAAAAAAAAAAAAAAAAAAAAAAAAAAAAAAAAAAAAAAAAAAAAAAAAAAAAAAAAAAAAAAAAAAAAAAAAAAAAAAAAAAAAAAAAAAAAAAAAAAAAAAAAAAAAAAAAAAAAAAAAAAAAAAAAAAAAAAAAAAAAAAAAAAAAAAAAAAAAAAAAAAAAAAAAAAAAAAAAAAAAAAAAAAAAAAAAAAAAAAAAAAAAAAAAAAAAAAAAAAAAAAAAAAAAAAAAAAAAAAAAAAAAAAAAAAAAAAAAAAAAAAAAAAAAAAAAAAAAAAAAAAAAAAAAAAAAAAAAAAAAAAAAAAAAAAAAAAAAAAAAAAAAAAAAAAAAAAAAAAAAAAAAAAAAAAAAAAAAAAAAAAAAAAAAAAAAAAAAAAAAAAAAAAAAAAAAAAAAAAAAAAAAAAAAAAAAAAAAAAAAAAAAAAAAAAAAAAAAAAAAAAAAAAAAAAAAAAAAAAAAAAAAAAAAAAAAAAAAAAAAAAAAAAAAAAAAAAAAAAAAAAAAAAAAAAAAAAAAAAAAAAAAAAAAAAAAAAAAAAAAAAAAAAAAAAAAAAAAAAAAAAAAAAAAAAAAAAAAAAAAAAAAAAAAAAAAAAAAAAAAAAAAAAAAAAAAAAAAAAAAAAAAAAAAAAAAAAAAAAAAAAAAAAAAAAAAAAAAAAAAAAAAAAAAAAAAAAAAAAAAAAAAAAAAAAAAAAAAAAAAAAAAAAAAAAAAAAAAAAAAAAAAAAAAAAAAAAAAAAAAAAAAAAAAAAAAAAAAAAAAAAAAAAAAAAAAAAAAAAAAAAAAAAAAAAAAAAAAAAAAAAAAAAAAAAAAAAAAAAAAAAAAAAAAAAAAAAAAAAAAAAAAAAAAAAAAAAAAAAAAAAAAAAAAAAAAAAAAAAAAAAAAAAAAAAAAAAAAAAAAAAAAAAAAAAAAAAAAAAAAAAAAAAAAAAAAAAAAAAAAAAAAAAAAAAAAAAAAAAAAAAAAAAAAAAAAAAAAAAAAAAAAAAAAAAAAAAAAAAAAAAAAAAAAAAAAAAAAAAAAAAAAAAAAAAAAAAAAAAAAAAAAAAAAAAAAAAAAAAAAAAAAAAAAAAAAAAAAAAAAAAAAAAAAAAAAAAAAAAAAAAAAAAAAAAAAAAAAAAAAAAAAAAAAAAAAAAAAAAAAAAAAAAAAAAAAAAAAAAAAAAAAAAAAAAAAAAAAAAAAAAAAAAAAAAAAAAAAAAAAAAAAAAAAAAAAAAAAAAAAAAAAAAAAAAAAAAAAAAAAAAAAAAAAAAAAAAAAAAAAAAAAAAAAAAAAAAAAAAAAAAAAAAAAAAAAAAAAAAAAAAAAAAAAAAAAAAAAAAAAAAAAAAAAAAAAAAAAAAAAAAAAAAAAAAAAAAAAAAAAAAAAAAAAAAAAAAAAAAAAAAAAAAAAAAAAAAAAAAAAAAAAAAAAAAAAAAAAAAAAAAAAAAAAAAAAAAAAAAAAAAAAAAAAAAAAAAAAAAAAAAAAAAAAAAAAAAAAAAAAAAAAAAAAAAAAAAAAAAAAAAAAAAAAAAAAAAAAAAAAAAAAAAAAAAAAAAAAAAAAAAAAAAAAAAAAAAAAAAAAAAAAAAAAAAAAAAAAAAAAAAAAAAAAAAAAAAAAAAAAAAAAAAAAAAAAAAAAAAAAAAAAAATACTATCAATGATAATAATAACTTGGTTTGTGGGATTTGAGTTCGACAGAAACAAATTATTGTTTCTTCTTTGTGTTCGACAAAACAAAGGTAAAAGCAAACTTTGAGTTTTAGGCTCTTTGGTGATTCAAGTTTGTAAGTCCCCTTGAATCGGATCGTTAATAGTTTGCTCCAGTTATTTTGAGGTGCGGAATCCCTCACGATAACTTGGTGATTCACAACAAGCCTTCAGATTATCTGCTGCCTCGCAGATCTTCTCTAGGCCTAGCGGAACACGAACGACGACTTAACCTGCAATATATGCTTGATATTTCGACAAATGTTCAACCCTAAACTCTGTTAGGGTTCGATATATATAGGGATCAACACGACTGGGCTTCAGCGCAGCGGCCTCGCATTTCAAGCCCAGCTCGACATAATTACGAGGTCGCAATCTTGCGTAGCCTCATATTTGACCCTGCAAATACGAGGTCGTATTCCCATTGTGAATTGTGAGGTCGCAATTCACACTTAGCAAATTATTACACATTCAATACTTAAACTTAATCTAGTATTTTATGCATAATACAAAGTTCATTAATGACAATCACATTACAAAGACATATTACAATATAAGCCCAAACAATCTAGACTGCTATTGACATAGACGTGCACTTACAGACTCCCCCTTGGCAATAGCTTCTAGACGTTAAAATAAATATGTCTTCGTCTTGTCTTTGTCATCAATCTACTTCTTCTGCTTCTTCTTCTTGCTCTTGCTCTGCTCCTTCTCAGTCTCAGTCTCAGTCTCGAAATCAGAATCTGACTCTGACTCTGAAGGAGTATGAGTGATACCTAACCGCCTCTTCTCTTGATCCCTCATAGATCCTGGATCATAATAATAATCCGCGATCTCTGCCCTAGCTCTCATATGAGCTTGTGGATCATAACCAAGTCTCTTCTCCAGTCTCTGAACAATTGCAGGATGCAAATCTGACTCGGTAGAAGTATTATTGGTAGAGTCGGTCTTGGTAGACTCACTATCCTGAGCACTAGCATCTTCAGTTTCAAGAGCAACAACAGCAGATTGCCCTACCAAACCCTTACCCTTATCTAATCGATCAACGTCAACATCTTCTGTAAGGGGTTTGGTTTGTGGTGCATCAGGCTCAACTACCATGTTTATCTCTGTAGACACCTGTTCTTGAGCCTGTGGAGCTTCAGAAGTTGCCTTGCCAGCAACACCAGCCTGGCTAGACTCCCCTTGAGTCTCTGTTCTTAAAACAGAACTACCTCCTAGCTCCTGAGTAGCTCTGGCAGCATCTGGATCTTCATTATGATCATCGTCATGCCTTACCTTAGCTAACTCATCACCCTTGCAACCTAAGCTGTCTCTCTCAGCTTTCCATTTGACATAGTTATCAAACAGCTCATGCATCTTCTCATCAGGGATCTTGATTCCCTTCTTCATTGCATCTGCCATCTTGACAACCTTGCCATCAACTTCCAAAAACTTATTATACAACTTGGACACTACCACCTCGGCCTTGCCCAACTTGTCTTCAAGAAACTTGTTCTTGTCACTAACAACCTTAAAATCACCAGCTAAACGAGTGATCAAACCTCTCATCTCATTCATCTGTCTCTGCAGATCACCAAGATTAGTCTCTTCACTTGTTTGTGGCTGTGGTTGTGGCTGTGTAGTCTCAGGAACAGTAGTAACTGGCACACTTTGTGAGCCACCAGCAGCAGCAGAAGTTTCTTGTTCTCTGACAAGTCTTGTTCTTTTAGGTACATGCTGCTCTGGCACCCAATCAACATCAGTTTCCCTCACTCTTCTTCTTCCTTGAGTGACAGCAGGAGATCTAGGAACCATTCTAGATCCAACTCTGACGAATGCATGAGATCTGTAAGGATCCTCATCACCGTCACTGCTGGAATCATCATCAGAATGCACAGAAGGCTCTCTATCTTGCTCAATAGCAACAGCAAAGCCTTTCCTCTATCTCCAGCATCCAAACCTGATCCACTAGCCTGACCTGCTCCTGACCCACTAGCTTCTCCAGCACCTGACCCACTAGCTCTAGCTGCTTCAGAACCAACTACAGCTTCAGCTACATAATCATCTATATCTCGGTTCAGGTCTGCATTCTCTAGGTCACCAGCATTGGCATTGTACCTTTGCACTTGTGCAATATCACCCCCTGGATCAGCCATCTCCTCCAATAAATCATCAACAATCTCAGGATTGGCTCCAGGTTGGTTAATCACATCATTTGCAACCTGTACAACAACTTCAGGCTCAATCGGCTCATCACCTTCAACTACAACATCATGAAGCTGCTCTAGATGAGCTTCATCTTCAACAGCTTCACCATCCTCTGGCTGAGGTCCTTCATAGGCTGATATGACCTCATCACCAGGTGCCACATAGTTGGCGTTGGTGATGGCACCGAATAATGCTACATCTTGAGCATTTGGATCGTTCGGATACCTGCGTCGAAACTCATCATAACCACGTCTGATGATCGAGCTCACTTGCTCTACTCCTGCCACAACCGGCAAATTCGGGAGACGAGCATTGATGATCATCATCAGAATCCTAGGATACAACAAAAATCTCCTAGTACCCGACGCTCTGATCTGTTTCTGCAACTCATCAAAGAAGAATTTCGAGAAATTGTATGGCTTATTAAATACTAAGCCCACCATCTGTGCTTGGGCTTCCTGGTTCAACGTATCATAACCAGACTTCTTGTTGCTTAAACTAACCAGCAACACATGTGCAAGATACCTCCATCTGCCATAAAAACCCTTCTTGAACAGAGTTTTACTTGTCAGATCTGCAGCAAACCCCATTCGTCTAAAAGCACCCTGGATTAACTCATGACTATACTTGGTGACACCAGTTGCACCACCCTCTTGTTCCACTGTGCCTAGACGTAATATATCAATGAGATCAGCAGCTGTGAACTGTATCTGCTGCCCAGCAACAATGGTATGAAAGATATGTTCGTTCCCAGCACGAACAGTATTGGCATTATTCCAAAAATCTCTCAAATAATCCAGATAAATAACTGGCGAATGAGTCAAACATGATGAATCCTTGATCTTCTAAAGAAGGCAAATATCTCGTGATAATATGCCGTTCCTTCCTGATTATCATCGAAGTTCATCAAGTAATTATGACCAGCAATGAAATTTCTTGCCATTTCTGTAATCAATAACAAATAATTAATTACTCAAATTGACACAAAAATTCATATGCACATAATATACAATTAACTTAAATTATCTCTGTAATTAAGTTAAAATATAATTAACATAAATTATCCCTGTAATTTAGTTAAACAATAATAAATTATCCCTGTAATTTACTAAAAATAACATAAATTATCCCTGTAATTAAGTTAAAAATTAACATAAATTATCCCTGTAATTTAATTAAAAATTAACTCATTTTCAAATTTTTATAAAAATAAACTTTTGAAAATCTGTTAAGTCAAATACGAGGTCGTATCTCTGTACGAGGTCGTATTTCAAGGTCAAAATACAAGTCAACCAAACTCTAAAATACGAGGTCGTATTTTCCAATTTGGCATCGTATTTGGTCCAGGTCGTAAATCCACATCGTATTTCGAAAGTCAACAAAGTCAAAATAAATTGACATTTGCGAGGTCGCAAATCTGGGCTAGCAAACCCCCAAATGCGAGGTCGTCGCACTGTTCATCTTCCCCAACGCGATTTACGATTTACCCAACCAAAACTTGTAAAAATTGCTTCTATACATTCGTATTCAAGCGATTAAGTTACCCCAACCCTTATTTTTACCCAGAAAACATCAAAATCGAAGAAACTAAGGAAACCTAATTCGAAAATTTCGAATCCTATTTTCTTGATTTTCTTGTTGCATGGTTAACTATATTACGATTAGATAGTATACCTAGAATCAGTATTTCGAGATGAACACAAAAATATCACTCAAAAACTCTTGATCTAATTGTATCTATCAAATCTTAATCGGGGTAGCAAAGTTATTTTCGGGGTCGTAAAGCTCTGAATATTGGTTTTAATTTGTGAGGTCGTATTAGGGTTATTTGGGTTTATATACCCACTCGACCCGAATGGGTTTGGGTCAACCCGGCCCAATTACGAGGTCGTAATTGCACTAGGCCCAATCGACCAATGCGAGGTCGTATTCTGCCTTCTGCCTAATTACGAGGTCGTAATTACCTGCACACTTTAAAATCAAAATTTCGTCAAAGTTTCTGAATAATTGATCAACATTTATCACGAACTTCCTGGAAATATGAAAAATTTAAATGAATAAACCTGTAGACATCAAATTTTCATCTTTTCCTCGATCTTCGTCTTAAACCTGGAAAAGTTAATAAACTTACACAAATTCTTTAACTTTTCATGATCAATCTTTCCAAAACAATCTCGAAATGAGCTTTCCCGAACTGTACCACTTGTAAAAATTAAAAAGTTATAAAATTGATTCGTCATTCTTATACCTCCCCCTCAATTTTATGACTAGGATGTATAACTATGATTAATCATTATAACAACAATCATTCTTATGTACTCCCCCTCAATTCATGACTGGGATACATAACTATGATCGAAACAATAATCATTCTTATGTACTCCCCCTCAATTTATGACTGGGATACATAACTATGATCGAAACAATAATCATTCTTATGTACTCCCCCTCAATTTATGACTGGGATACATAACTATGATCGAAACAATAATCATTCTTATGTACTCCCCCTCAATTTATGACTGGGATACATAACTATGATTTAACAAAAATCATTCTTATGTACTCCCCCTCAATTCATGACTGGGATACATAACTATGATCGAAACAATAATCATTCTTATGTACTCCCCCTCAATTTATGACTGGGATACATAACTATGATTTAACAAAAATCATTCTTATGTACTCCCCCTCAATTTATGACTGGGATACATAACTATGATCGAAACAATAATCATTCTTATGTACTCCCCCTCAATTTATGACTGGGATACATAACTATGATCGAAACAATAATCATTCTTATGTACTCCCCCTCAATTTATGACTGGGATACATAACTATGATCAACAATAATCATTCTTATGTACTCCCCCTCAATTTATGACTGGGATACATAACTATGATCAACAACAATCATTCTTATGTACTCCCCCCCCTCAATCCATGACTGGGATACATAACTATGATCGAAACAATAATCATTCTTATGTACTCCCCCTCAATTTATGACTGGGATACATAACTATGATAAAAACCTGATGATCTTAGCCTTGTCTTGAATACTTCAGTCTTTTGCTTAGAAATCCTTCCTTTAGATTGACTTCTCTGCAAATACACTAAAAAAGATAATTTCGAGACAACAAAATTTTATTGCTATACCCGAAACTCGATCTTCTGAAACTTCAGATTTGATCAGCAAACTTCAAACTCTCTGTATCGTCATGATAATCAACTAATGCACCATATCTCGTTGTAGTTCTCCCCCTCAACGATAAATCTCTCCGTATTAAGCATATGCAATCTTCCTTCTTGGATATATTGCTCGAGTCCCTGCTCGCCTTGCATAACCGGCATATAATAGAGAAGTAGAATTTCCAACGATCAACACTGAACTAGTTAACTTCCATGAAAACCAGAAACTTTGAAACTTGAATCACAAACTGTAGGAGCATAAATCCTGTTTCAAAAGCAATATTAACCATGTCTCCATCTTCACAACTCTGAATGTTTCTTCTGATTACATGTAAAATACAGCTTCTTGTGCTAATACCTGCACATACAAGCTTAAAAACACACAAACAAGATAAAAATAATAATGTTATTCTTCATTATTTCATCACTATAATAGCAATGACTTAATCTAGAACTACATTTTTCATTTTCTTCTCCAATTTTGTTATTCTTTACTATCATAAGTCATAAAAATTCATATGACATTATCTTAGTCTAGAACTACAAAACAATAACAAACCTTGAGAACACTGTCTCATTGTTTAATATGCGACCTAAACTTACTGTTTTCGTCGACTTTACGAACAAGAACCTTAAAATCCCTGTTTTATTGTTCTATGGATAACCTAACCTAAGGTCTTCCAATCATGTCTACCTTATCATGCAAATCTATACAGATTTCGTTTCCATTAACAAAGCTTTATCTTTGTAAAGCATATGAACAGAAAACCTAATCTCTTATACTTTCGCATGATCAGATCTATCTTGCTTCCGTTGTGAGATCTTGCTTGATAACCTACAAAATCAATCATCTGTTCGTTGTCCTGCACAATCTCAACATCCTAAATTTTTATTATTTATGTTAAGGTTGTCGTTAGTCAACTTTGGCTTTCTATGTTAAGTAGTTATATGTTGTAGATGATATTATGTGTGTAATATTATGTGTAATGTGGATAATGTGTGTGACAATTATATTTGCATCTAGCGTTGTATGTCGATAATTTAGTGTGGGATATGCGCTAAGCGTCATTATTATGTGTGGTTAAAATATGTCAAATAAAGTTCACTTTTTAAGCTTGTTATTGTCCTATATATTTTCATTAGTGTCGGTTTAAACGTGAGAAGGCGTTAGTTTAAATTTCATGTCGTTGTCATGCCTTTAACTATATCTGAGGGTTTATGTGTGAAGTTAGCAACACCCTAAATCCTTTTATATATTTTAGAAAACCCTACTAAGAGAAGAGATATATATATTATTAGTTGCCGTCAAACACAAAAAGAAAGAGAAACCCAAATCATCCTTGGTAGCTGCCGAGTCCAAAGAACGAAAGAGAGTAAACAAAAGTAAATTCAATTTGTATTTGTATCTAGCCTATTGTTCGTGTGTCTAGCCGCCAAGAGAAAACAAGAACAGGAAAAAAAGTATAAAATTCGTGTATGAGTGATTGGCCATATGGAGCAATTAAATAAAGAGGTCGTCTGTCTTGTGTTGTTGCGAAAAAGAAAAAAAAAAGGAGATCCACTCAGATGGTGTAGCCGCAATCTAATAAAAGAAAGGAAGGAATTCAACAACAATTCAATTGTTGTTTGCTTTGGACGTTTAAACAAGTGATTTGTTTCTTTACCTTTTTCCAAGATCTAGTAAGCAAATTTTATGCATAACAATAATAATACACTTTTGCAAGTGGGTTTTCTTGGTGCTTGCTTGGGGAACGAGAGAAACATTACAACATGGATTTTGGTTTTCAAAGATACATCACAAGCTTGATAAACTATACCTATTATAGTTGTTGGTGAAGCCGTTGAGGTAAGATAACTTACTTTTGACACATGAGGGACACAACAAAACATAGATTTGATAATTATTTCTCATTTTATGTTGTTTAAAATATCTCATGCATATGTTGGGTATGAGATATATGTGGGAGGTGATTGGGGTATTGTTTATGCATGCTTAATAGGTATGATCTCTCACTACAAGAAAAGCTGCTTTTAGCGACGCCCAAAGTCGTCGCCAAAAGTCACTATTGTCGTCGCTAAATCCATTAGCGACGCCCTTTGCGACGACAACGCAGCGTCGCTGAAACTTCGTCTCCTATGACTTTTAGCGACCAATTTTGCGTCGCCAAAAATAATATTTTTATAAAAAAAAATACAGGGAAAAAAAATATAAATCTTCATACCCAAATATAAAATCAGTTTAATTAACAAAATTAAAACAAAAAAAAAAAAAAAAAAAAAAAAAAAAAAAAAAAAAAAAAAAAAAAAAAAAAAAAAAAAAAAAAAAAAAAAAAAAAAAAAAAAAAAAAAAAAAAAAAAAAAAAAAAAAAAAAAAAAAAAAAAAAAAAAAAAAAAAAAAAAAAAAAAAAAAAAAAAAAAAAAAAAAAAAAAAAAAAAAAAAAAAAAAAAAAAAAAAAAAAAAAAAAAAAAAAAAAAAAAAAAAAAAAAAAAAAAAAAAAAAAAAAAAAAAAAAAAAAAAAAAAAAAAAAAAAAAAAAAAAAAAAAAAAAAAAAAAAAAAAAAAAAAAAAAAAAAAAAAAAAAAAAAAAAAAAAAAAAAAAAAAAAAAAAAAAAAAAAAAAAAAAAAAAAAAAAAAAAAAAAAAAAAAAAAAAAAAAAAAAAAAAAAAAAAAAAAAAAAAAAAAAAAAAAAAAAAAAAAAAAAAAAAAAAAAAAAAAAAAAAAAAAAAAAAAAAAAAAAAAAAAAAAAAAAAAAAAAAAAAAAAAAAAAAAAAAAAAAAAAAAAAAAAAAAAAAAAAAAAAAAAAAAAAAAAAAAAAAAAAAAAAAAAAAAAAAAAAAAAAAAAAAAAAAAAAAAAAAAAAAAAAAAAAAAAAAAAAAAAAAAAAAAAAAAAAAAAAAAAAAAAAAAAAAAAAAAAAAAAAAAAAAAAAAAAAAAAAAAAAAAAAAAAAAAAAAAAAAAAAAAAAAAAAAAAAAAAAAAAAAAAAAAAAAAAAAAAAAAAAAAAAAAAAAAAAAAAAAAAAAAAAAAAAAAAAAAAAAAAAAAAAAAAAAAAAAAAAAAAAAAAAAAAAAAAAAAAAAAAAAAAAAAAAAAAAAAAAAAAAAAAAAAAAAAAAAAAAAAAAAAAAAAAAAAAAAAAAAAAAAAAAAAAAAAAAAAAAAAAAAAAAAAAAAAAAAAAAAAAAAAAAAAAAAAAAAAAAAAAAAAAAAAAAAAAAAAAAAAAAAAAAAAAAAAAAAAAAAAAAAAAAAAAAAAAAAAAAAAAAAAAAAAAAAAAAAAAAAAAAAAAAAAAAAAAAAAAAAAAAAAAAAAAAAAAAAAAAAAAAAAAAAAAAAAAAAAAAAAAAAAAAAAAAAAAAAAAAAAAAAAAAAAAAAAAAAAAAAAAAAAAAAAAAAAAAAAAAAAAAAAAAAAAAAAAAAAAAAAAAAAAAAAAAAAAAAAAAAAAAAAAAAAAAAAAAAAAAAAAAAAAAAAAAAAAAAAAAAAAAAAAAAAAAAAAAAAAAAAAAAAAAAAAAAAAAAAAAAAAAAAAAAAAAAAAAAAAAAAAAAAAAAAAAAAAAAAAAAAAAAAAAAAAAAAAAAAAAAAAAAAAAAAAAAAAAAAAAAAAAAAAAAAAAAAAAAAAAAAAAAAAAAAAAAAAAAAAAAAAAAAAAAAAAAAAAAAAAAAAAAAAAAAAAAAAAAAAAAAAAAAAAAAAAAAAAAAAAAAAAAAAAAAAAAAAAAAAAAAAAAAAAAAAATTGGCTGTTGTTACTACAAATATAACAAAGAATACAGATTTAGTAACAAAACTAACTAAAATTACATATTTATATCATTATATAAGAAACCCTTTCAAAGAAAAAGAAACTTACATTGATAACAATTTAAGGTGGTGGTGGATGTGGTGGCCGACAGCGGCGACGGTGGTGTTGATGATGGAGGCCGGCGGGTGATGTGGGTGGAGTTTGGGGTTTTCCAGCGGACGAAAAAAGGGAAGAAGAAAAAGGGGTAGAAGAACAAAGAAGAGACATAAGGGTTCGGTGGTGGAGGTTTTGGCGGCGGGTGACGTTTTCCGGCAGTGGAGGTTTCCGGCGGTGGAGGGCTGAGGCGGCGGCGGCGGCGGCGGCGGCGGCGGCGGCGGCGGCGGCGGCGGCGGCGGCGGCGGCGGCGGCGGCGGCGGCGGCGGCGGCGGCGGCGGCGGCGGCGGCGGCGGCGGCGGCGGCGGCGGCGGCGGCGGCGGCGGCGGCGGCGGCGGCGGCGGCGGCGGCGGCGGCGGCGGCGGCGGCGGCGGCGGCGGCGGCGGCGGCGGCGGCGGCGGCGGCGGCGGCGGCGGCGGCGGCGGCGGCGGCGGCGGCGGCGGCGGCGGCGGCGGCGGCGGCGGCGGCGGCGGCGGCGGCGGCGGCGGCGGCGGCGGCGGCGGCGGCGGCGGCGGCGGCGGCGGCGGCGGCGGCGGCGGCGGCGGCGGCGGCGGCGGCGGCGGCGGCGGCGGCGGCGGCGGCGGCGGCGGCGGCGGCGGCGGCGGCGGCGGCGGCGGCGGCGGCGGCGGCGGCGGCGGCGGCGGCGGCGGCGGCGGCGGCGGCGGCGGCGGCGGCGGCGGCGGCGGCGGCGGCGGCGGCGGCGGCGGCGGCGGCGGCGGCGGCGGCGGCGGCGGCGGCGGCGGCGGCGGCGGCGGCGGCGGCGGCGGCGGCGGCGGCGGCGGCGGCGGCGGCGGCGGCGGCGGCGGCGGCGGCGGCGGCGGCGGCGGCGGCGGCGGCGGCGGCGGCGGCGGCGGCGGCGGCGGCGGCGGCGGCGGCGGCGGCGGCGGCGGCGGCGGCGGCGGCGGCGGCGGCGGCGGCGGCGGCGGCGGCGGCGGCGGCGGCGGCGGCGGCGGCGGCGGCGGCGGCGGCGGCGGCGGCGGCGGCGGCGGCGGCGGCGGCGGCGGCGGCGGCGGCGGCGGCGGCGGCGGCGGCGGCGGCGGCGGCGGCGGCGGCGGCGGCGGCGGCGGCGGCGGCGGCGGCGGCGGCGGCGGCGGCGGCGGCGGCGGCGGCGGCGGCGGCGGCGGCGGCGGCGGCGGCGGCGGCGGCGGCGGCGGCGGCGGCGGCGGCGGCGGCGGCGGCGGCGGCGGCGGCGGCGGCGGCGGCGGCGGCGGCGGCGGCGGCGGCGGCGGCGGCGGCGGCGGCGGCGGCGGCGGCGGCGGCGGCGGCGGCGGCGGCGGCGGCGGCGGCGGCGGCGGCGGCGGCGGCGGCGGCGGCGGCGGCGGCGGCGGCGGCGGCGGCGGCGGCGGCGGCGGCGGCGGCGGCGGCGGCGGCGGCGGCGGCGGCGGCGGCGGCGGCGGCGGCGGCGGCGGCGGCGGCGGCGGCGGCGGCGGCGGCGGCGGCGGCGGCGGCGGCGGCGGCGGCGGCGGCGGCGGCGGCGGCGGCGGCGGCGGCGGCGGCGGCGGCGGCGGCGGCGGCGGCGGCGGCGGCGGCGGCGGCGGCGGCGGCGGCGGCGGCGGCGGCGGCGGCGGCGGCGGCGGCGGCGGCGGCGGCGGCGGCGGCGGCGGCGGCGGCGGCGGCGGCGGCGGCGGCGGCGGCGGCGGCGGCGGCGGCGGCGGCGGCGGCGGCGGCGGCGGCGGCGGCGGCGGCGGCGGCGGCGGCGGCGGCGGCGGCGGCGGCGGCGGCGGCGGCGGCGGCGGCGGCGGCGGCGGCGGCGGCGGCGGCGGCGGCGGCGGCGGCGGCGGCGGCGGCGGCGGCGGCGGCGGCGGCGGCGGCGGCGGCGGCGGCGGCGGCGGCGGCGGCGGCGGCGGCGGCGGCGGCGGCGGTTAACCTATATTATTATTAATAATATTTATATATTATATTTATTTATTGACAAGTCCTAATTAAGCACCGACACACACCCACTTAACAAACCTGCCGCTCCTTATATTTATTGATGTCTATTTTATTGTTTTCGCTGAATCTTCGTCTCCTATTTATCAGTTGTATCATTGGCAAAACGTTTCTATACGTTTCTTTCTAACTCAATCGAGACTAATATGTCTCTTTCGTATCTATTTGGGCCATGTAGGCCCAATATGATTCTTTTCTCATCATTCGAGACTAATATGTTTCTTTCGATCTATTTGGGCCATGTGGCCCAATATGATTCTTTTCTCATCATTCAAGACTAATATGTTTCTTTCGTATCTATTTGGGCCATGTAGGCCCAATATGATTCTTTTCTCATCTGTTTGTGCTTAATGGGCCCGATACGATCCATTCATGTTTAATCAAGACTAATATGTTTCTTTCGTATCTATTTGGGCCAGTTGGGCCCAATATGATTCTTTTATCATCTGTTTGTGCTTAATGGGCCCGATGCGATCCATTCATGTTGAATCAAGACTAATATGTTTCTTTCGTATCTATTTGGGCCATGTAGGCCCAATATGATTCTTTTATCATCATTCGAGACTAATATGTTTCTTTCGTATCTATTTGGGCCAGTTGGGCCCAATATGATTCTTTTTCATCATTCGAGACTAATATGTTTCTTTCGTATCTATTTGGGCCAATTGGGCCCAATATGATTCTTTTCTCATCTGTTTGTGCTTAATGGGCCCGATACGATCCTTTCATATTTAATCAAGACTAATATGTTTCTTTCGTATCTATTTGGGCCAGTTGGGCCCAATATGATTCTTTTCTCATCTGTTTGTGCTTAATGGGCCCGATACGATCCTTTCATATTTAATCAAGACTAATATGTTTCTTTCGTATCTATTTGGGCCATGTAGGCCCAATATGATTCTTTTATCATCTGTTTGTGCTTAATGGGCCCGATACGATCCATTCATGTTGAATCAAGACTAATGTGTTTCTTTCGTATCTATTTGGGCCAGTTGGGCCCAATATGATTCTTTTCTCATCTGTTTGTGCTTAATGGGCCCGATACGATCCTTTCATATTTAATCAAGACTAATATGTTTCTTTCGTATCTATTTGGGCCATGTAGGCCCAATATGATTCTTTTATCATCTGTTTGTGCTTAATGGGCCCGATACGATCCTTTCATATTTAATCAAGACTAATATGTTTCTTTCGTATCTATTTGGGCCATGTAGGCCCAATATGATTCTTTTATCATCATTGAGACTAATATGTTTCTTTCGTATCTATTTGGGCCAGTTGGGCCCAATATGATTCTTTTCTCATCTGTTTGTGCTTAATGGGCCCGATACGATCCTTTCATATTTAATCAAGACTAATATGTTTCTTTCGTATCTATTTGGGCCATGTAGGCCCAATATGATTCTTTTATCATCGAGACTAATATGTTTCTTTCGTATCTATTTGGGCCAGTTGGGCCCAATATGATTCTTTTATCATCTGTTTGTGCTTAATGGGCCCGATACGATCCATTCATGTTGAATCAAGACTAATGTGTTTCTTTCGTATCTATTTGGGCCATGTAGGCCCAATATGATTCTTTTATCATCTGTTTGTGCTTAATGGGCCCGATACGATCCATTCATGTTGAATCAAGACTAATATGTTTCTTTCGTATCTATTTGGGCCATGTGGCCCAATAT
This sequence comes from Erigeron breviscapus, assembly GCA_034093135.1. NCBI lineage: Eukaryota > Viridiplantae > Streptophyta > Magnoliopsida > Asterales > Asteraceae > Erigeron > Erigeron breviscapus. The sequence goes on along the minus strand of CM067170.1, from coordinate 146,103,290 downwards.
GATTCTTTTCTCATCTGTTTGTGCTTAATGGGCCCGATACGATCCTTTCATATTTAATCAAGACTAATATGTTTCTTTCGTATCTATTTGGGCCATGTAGGCCCAATATGATTCTTTTATCATCTGTTTGTGCTTAATGGGCCCGATACGATCCTTTCATATTTAATCAAGACTAATATGTTTCTTTCGTATCTATTTGGGCCATGTAGGCCCAATATGATTCTTTTATCATCATCTGGACTAATATGTTTCTTTCGATCTATTTGGGCCATGTGGCCCAATATGATTCTTTTCTCATCATTCGAGACTAATATGTTTCTTTCGTATCTATTTGGGCCATGTAGGCCCAATATGATTCTTTTCTCATCATTCGAGACTAATATGTTTCTTTCGATCTATTTGGGCCATGTGGCCCAATATGATTCTTTTCTCATCATTCGAGACTAATATGTTTCTTTCGTATCTATTTGGGCCATGTAGGCCCAATATGATTCTTTTCTCATCATTCGAGACTAATATGTTTCTTTCGATCTATTTGGGCCATGTGGCCCAATATGATTCTTTTCTCATCATTCGAGACTAATATGTTTCTTTCGTATCTATTTGGGCCATGTAGGCCCAATATGATTCTTTTCTCATCATTCGAGACTAATATGTTTCTTTCGTATCTATTTGGGCCATGTGGCCCAATATGATTCTTTTCTCATCATTCGAGACTAATATGTTTCTTTCGTATCTATTTGGGCCATGTAGGCCCAATATGATTCTTTTCTCATCATTCGAGACTAATATGTTTCTTTCGTATCTATTTGGGCCATGTGGCCCAATATGATTCTATTTAATCAAGACTAATATGTTTCTTTCGTATCTATTTGGGCCATGTAGGCCCAATATGATTCTTTTATCATCTGTTTGTGCTTAATGGGCCCGATACGATCCTTTCATATTTAATCAAGACTAATATGTTTCTTTCGTATCTATTTGGGCCATGTAGGCCCAATATGATTCTTTTATCATCTGTTTGTGCTTAATGGGCCCGATACGATCCTTTCATATTTAATCAAGACTAATATGTTTCTTTCGTATCTATTTGGGCCATGTAGGCCCAATATGATTCTTTTATCATCTGTTTGTGCTTAATGGGCCCGATACGATCCATTCATGTTGAATCAAGACTAATGTGTTTCTTTCGTATCTATTTGGGCCATGTAGGCCCAATATGATTCTTTTATCATCTGTTTGTGCTTAATGGGCCCGATACGATCCATTCATGTTGAATCAAGACTAATGTGTTTCTTTCGTATCTATTTGGGCCATGTAGGCCCAATATGATTCTTTTATCATCTGTTTGTGCTTAATGGGCCCGATACGATCCATTCATGTTGAATCAAGACTAATGTGTTTCTTTCGTATCTATTTGGGCCATGTAGGCCCAATATGATTCTTTTATCATCTGTTTGTGCTTAATGGGCCCGATACGATCCATTCATGTTGAATCAAGACTAATGTGTTTCTTTCGTATCTATTTGGGCCATGTAGGCCCAATATGATTCTTTTATCATCTGTTTGTGCTTAATGGGCCCGATACGATCCATTCATGTTGAATCAAGACTAATGTGTTTCTTTCGTATCTATTTGGGCCATGTAGGCCCAATATGATTCTTTTATCATCTGTTTGTGCTTAATGGGCCCGATACGATCCATTCATGTTGAATCAAGACTAATGTGTTTCTTTCGTATCTATTTGGGCCATGTAGGCCCAATATGATTCTTTTATCATCTGTTTGTGCTTAATGGGCCCGATACGATCCATTCATGTTGAATCAAGACTAATGTGTTTCTTTCGTATCTATTTGGGCCATGTAGGCCCAATATGATTCTTTTATCATCTGTTTGTGCTTAATGGGCCCGATACGATCCATTCATGTTGAATCAAGACTAATGTGTTTCTTTCGTATCTATTTGGGCCATGTAGGCCCAATATGATTCTTTTATCATCTGTTTGTGCTTAATGGGCCCGATACGATCCATTCATGTTGAATCAAGACTAATGTGTTTCTTTCGTATCTATTTGGGCCATGTAGGCCCAATATGATTCTTTTATCATCTGTTTGTGCTTAATGGGCCCGATACGATCCATTCATGTTGAATCAAGACTAATGTGTTTCTTTCGTATCTATTTGGGCCATGTAGGCCCAATATGATTCTTTTATCATCTGTTTGTGCTTAATGGGCCCGATACGATCCATTCATGTTGAATCAAGACTAATGTGTTTCTTTCGTATCTATTTGGGCCATGTAGGCCCAATATGATTCTTTTATCATCTGTTTGTGCTTAATGGGCCCGATACGATCCATTCATGTTGAATCAAGACTAATGTGTTTCTTTCGTATCTATTTGGGCCATGTAGGCCCAATATGATTCTTTTATCATCTGTTTGTGCTTAATGGGCCCGATACGATCCATTCATGTTGAATCAAGACTAATGTGTTTCTTTCGTATCTATTTGGGCCATGTAGGCCCAATATGATTCTTTTATCATCTGTTTGTGCTTAATGGGCCCGATACGATCCATTCATGTTGAATCAAGACTAATGTGTTTCTTTCGTATCTATTTGGGCCATGTAGGCCCAATATGATTCTTTTATCATCTGTTTGTGCTTAATGGGCCCGATACGATCCATTCATGTTGAATCAAGACTAATGTGTTTCTTTCGTATCTATTTGGGCCATGTAGGCCCAATATGATTCTTTTATCATCTGTTTGTGCTTAATGGGCCCGATACGATCCATTCATGTTGAATCAAGACTAATGTGTTTCTTTCGTATCTATTTGGGCCATGTAGGCCCAATATGATTCTTTTATCATCTGTTTGTGCTTAATGGGCCCGATACGATCCATTCATGTTGAATCAAGACTAATGTGTTTCTTTCGTATCTATTTGGGCCATGTAGGCCCAATATGATTCTTTTATCATCTGTTTGTGCTTAATGGGCCCGATACGATCCATTCATATTGAATCAAGACTAATGTGTTTCTTTTTCATTCAGTTATTTTATTTCATGTATAGACGGATGAATGAAATGAAAGACAACCATTCATGTTGAATCAAGACTAATGTTTTCTTACAATTAATATATATACTTAATTCATTTTTAAATTATATATCATTTTTAAAACTTATATATCATTTTTAAAATTATATATCATTTTTAAAACTTATATATACTAAAAGTATATAATATAAACTTATATATACTTTAAAAGAGTTCCTTTTTTGCCAAAAATATTTTGCGACGCCTTTGTCGTCGCCAAAAACGTCGCAAAAATGGCGGGAAATTTTTTTCCAGTGGAGGGAAAAACGAAAAACAAAAGAAAAATATAAAAAATTTTAGCGACGCTTTTGTCGTCGCTAATGGCGTCGCAAACATTTGGCGGGAATTTTTTTACGGTGGAGGGAAAAACGAAAAACAAAAGAAAAATATAAAAAATTTAGCGACTTTAGCGACGACTTTAGCGACGCTTTATTTTCTTTGTTGACCAAGACAAATTTTAATGCAAAATTAAAATCAAAAAATACTTTGCGACGCTTTTAGCGACGACTTTAGCGACGCTTTATTTTCTTTGTTGACCAAGACAAATTTTAATGCAAAATTAAAATCAAAAAATACTTTGCGACGCTTTTAGCGACGACTTTAGCGACGACATGTCTATGTTTGACTTTCAAAGTGACCGAATTTATGATCTCTATTGTGATATTATGACTTTAAGTAGTTTGTGAATGACATCATTTATGCATGCTTAGTAGTTGTGAGCTATATTGTGATAATGTGGACTAAAGTGGTTTGTGAATGTGATATTGTGGATATTTGTGGACTTGTACACATAGTACACTAGACATGATTTATGTTGCCATGTCACGTGCACGTTAAGGGCCCTAATGTGATAAAGTGGATTAAAGTAGACAAAGTGGATTAAAGTAGACAAAGTGGATTAAAGTAGAGAAAGTGAATTTATGTGGACATTATTAAGTGTGCAAAGTCTCGAGCACTAAAGTGGAAAAGAGTTAAGCTTAACCCACACTAGTCTAATTGGCTATTGTGCAAAGTGGATCACTCGGGGGTACTGTACATGCTCTCGTGTGACACAACCTAAAGTGGTAGAGTATTTCCGGGTGGCGTGGTTGACCATTAGTGTGTAACGGATTACTCGTGGATATGGTTATGCCTATCCGTAACGACAACGATGGACCACCGTGAGGTCTACCCATCAAGTCGGGTGTGAGGTTTCCTGTGAGGTCTTATGACCGCCTACACACAAAACCTTTAAAGTTGTAAATAATTGGCATAACCTAAAGTGGATCAAAGTGGATAAATGTGGAATTATTAAGTGGATTAAAGTGGAGTATTGAGGATTGCTAGGCACATTATAGGATTGATGAACCTTTTTATGTGTGATTATGTGGATGTGTGTGATGTGCCTATACATATGTGTGAGATGATTTCTTATGAAACATTTTAATTGGCAATCCTTGTTTTGTATTAACCTGTTATCTTACTCGGCTTTTTAAGCTGACACTTGTGTTTTGTGGAAAATGTGTTGTGCCCTCAGGTTAGGCGCTGATGGAGCTAGTAGATTTGCGAGATATGGGGTAGCTATTGATGATACATAAAGATGGCTTTTAGTTACCCATTTGCTAGTATGTATTATGTCGGTTGGTATTTCATAATGTTGATTGTGGATTTCCTTTAATTATTGTAATGATACATTGCTAGTAACACCATTTAAAGTTGATAAATGATTCCTTTAGGAATCAATTGGGATTTTTAACGTCGCTTCCGCATTTTGTTAACGTTGTTTTAAAGTTGAAATTTTTTGGAAATCCATATTTTATAAACGAAGGGTGTTACAAGTGGTATCAGAGCAGTAGTTTAAGTGAACCATTGGCCATAGGTGTTGGTCTTGGACTTAAACTAGTGATATATTGCGCATCTGAGCTTAGGTAACTGTGCCTTAGCATTAAGAAGAATTACTTTTATGACGGGTTGGGTTGAGTGAGAGTGTAGTATTAAGGTGTTATATGCACTTTATGTGAATTATGTATACAAGTATTTTTGATAGGCCTTTTATCCCTTAGTTTCTCTGCCGCTAAACCTTTTTATGATATTGGTATATGATAACTTATGAGGGATTGTGCAAATTTCTTCTTTTGTGAAAAATTAGTTAGTGTCGAGAATAGGGAGTTGTGTGGAGTAAATGAGTAGCGAGATTGAAATCTGAAACTTGGTATCACTTTATGTAGAAGTTGAAGGGGTGAATGAAGTTGTCAATGTTGTGACATGAGTTGTGATCATGCTTGTTGACTCCACTAGGTGAATGACAATTATCTAAGTGGAGATGAGGTGTGGCAATGATGATAGATGAGTAAGGGGGTGTTTACCCAAATGGGGGTGGATAGTCGGTGATATACAAGCGAGGCAATAGCACACACGTGGGGAGATGCATTTACAATTATGGTCCGGAACGTAATTACAAATGTATCATGACGCGAGTATGTTTGTGGTCATGCTTGTGTTGACCGGTGTAGGATGAAATTGAGTTAGTAGGATTTTTGTGCAGTGAATATATCCTATGAGTGGTGAACGTTCACTTAGTTGCAACTTATACATATCTGAAGAATTCTATGAATTTGCAAGATAAAATGAATATACTTAACAATCTATTATAAGCATAAGTCACTTTAAGGTCAAATAATTCACTGTAAGCACTTTCAAACAACAAAATTATTTGGAATCTCTTTTCCTTAAACTCATATTCTGTTAATATGACACACTTTCTTTTAGCTTTTAATCACAACACTATCGCTTAACTACCCTACTCGTTTATTCAGTGTTCTATAGAACGTAGTTGAGTCCTCTTGGAAACTAGATTCTATTTTGACTCTGTCTCTCGTGCAATAGGAACTTTTATTTAAACAATACAATACAAATAAAAATTAAACATTTCACGAAAAACACACACACACATACACTGAACATAAACGAATAACATAGTTACAAGAGCTAAAGTTACTGCTTGATTAGATCAGCTTAGCATGTTACATAAGCCTACAAGCGAGAAATAATTCTCTTATTATTAGTTATGAACAGTGATCCATCAACGATTACCAATATGTTTGTCCTCTTAAACACTTGGTACTTCCAGTTTCCTTTTGGATTGTGACACTTTCGACATACCCTGGCCAAGGACAGTCACCATGTAACCCGAGTAGCCTAATATGCCACTTAATCAAGTTTGCGAACTTAAGTGACCCACATTCAGATATACTCCCACAATCGATACAAGCACTAAGATTAAGACATTTGGTAACTAGGGAGAGGCCTTTAAGAATCAAGTCAGCGGTGACAGGTCGGTGATTCCTCACACGCAAAGCGACATAACTTGACTCACGTACGAAAATATACCCAACATTGCATAATGCTAAGTACTTGCATATTTGTGACATCATTTAAAGCGCTTATGAAAACCCGTGACTTTCGATGAGACCCGTGTAGTGAACTTTCTGACAACCTATCCCAAGTTGGAAGCTTTAGGTAGGCTAGGTATACAAAGACACCCCAAGGACTTACTTGTCCGAATCTCAAAGGCCACATTAGCTCCATAATTTTCAAAAGATTAAATAGATATTTGCATATCTTGTCACAAATATACATCCGAAAAGCAATACATACACATGTATGTACCCGAGACCTTCTATATAAAAACCAAATATACAAAATTACAATGCTAGATCTTTTGTAAGATTTAAGGACCAGATCTAATCATTTGAAAAGCAGGCATTCTCAGCCATATATCTGAATATGTTTCCCATAAGAACATTGTATACATTAAGTTCAGATTATAAGGAAACCTTGGTACTTTGTGCCTACCGATACATCATATAATGGTATCACTGAACTGAGCATTTTAAAGTACAATTAAGTAGGCTTAAAAGCTAAAGTATCGTCACGTCTAATCGTCTTAATGCAGTGACCTTACTCTATTTATTATTTTCTTTTTCTTTTCTGATTTTTCTCATTTTTATTTTGTTTTTCTGACACTATATGACACACATACATAACGAAACAAACACTGACACATTTTACAAAGTTCCTTTTGAGAGACACTGTCACTATAGATTTCTCATTCCAATCAATTGGACTAGCAACTCGAAACGAGTTCGGTCGAAAGCCTTAGTGAACAGATCAGCTAAATTAAAGTCACTCGACACCTTTTCTAGGACTATTAATTTCTTTTCAGCACAATCACGTATAAAATGAAACCTTATGTCTATGTGCTTAGTCCTACTGTGCTTAACAGGATTATTGGTAATGGATATGGTGGATTCATTGTCTATCTTTATGAGAGTATAAAGGAAATTCTAACCGTGATCACCATAGCCTGTGAACAAGCATTTCACTTGCTGTAATGTATTCCAATCTCTCCCCTAAGATTGACATCCACTGATGTCTATTTCCTCAAGAACACCAATTTCTTCATCCATGTGAGTAAACTAGTAGACTTCTGGAACTGACATATATCATAACCAATAATATAAAATAGAAACATATATGATAAGAAACTGTACTATAGATCATCATTTTGACATGATCTTCTAGAGTACTTTGTCTATTACATAAATAATAATGAAAATAAACTACTTAGAACAAGTCTTCTTGGAACAATGATCATGAGTTTCATGGATCTTTCTCTTTCGTCCATCTAACACATCTTCAAAATCCTTGACTGCTTGCTCATGAGACCTCCATATCTCTTCTTGTTCAGGAGTTAACACAAGACTACGATCCTCTTTGTTGACTTCAACACTCCAAACTTTATCAATCAAAACCCGAGGAAAACAAAATCTTGAGAATTCCATTTCGGTAAAAACTCGATCACTACCCTTTAAAGTATAATGAGTAAGATAGACTTTCTCCTTTTCTAAGTCCTTCTTAGACATTGATACGCCTGACAAAAGGTTTTGATCCTGTTTTTCAACAAAGTTAACATTATCAATTAAAACACTTCCTTTTACAACTTTTCCAACTCCTGAAATTTTTCCGCACTCCGTTAATAGTCCCTTATCCTCCAATATGTGCCTGGAGCTTCCGCTATTGACAAACCATAAACCTGCGGTCTTCCTTAGCAGCTCCTGCACATTCACAAAATAATTAGTTCTCAAAAGGACCCCTAGCCCTGCTGGCTTTGGGTCTATCATTCTCTTCATCAGACACTATATCAGCCCAGTATCCACCAGTAGGCACCCATGCCTTAGCTGGTATGACAGACGAACTACCAACAGGTCTTTTACCAGGTGAAATCCGTGGATTTTTCCCAGCACTGGGTCTACGACTTGGGGAACCACTAGGCCTCCTTTCAGTAGGTAGCCTTTGGTTATTACCCTTAGAGTTCTTTTGAACTCTTGACATTCTCTCAGGAGACGATGAAGACATTCTCCTAGGACTATGTCGCTGAAAACGATCAATTGGGTTAGATTGCACATTAGAGATAATCCTATCATAATAAGCATCGTTCGACTTAACCCAGTGTGGAGAATGAGTTCTCCAACTACTTGATTGACTCGAACCACTAGAACCTTCTCTAAATGAGACACTTCTAGGCTTATTATCATTAGTCTTGCTATTGTTTTCAAATTCTCTAAATCTTAAATAGTTCTTAACAGCCAGACTATCAGGATTTCTCTCAGCATATTCCTCATAATATTTATTCTTGTAATCTTTCATGGACATGTTGTGCACAAACCCACTATTTTCACTAGAATCCATACTACCTCTAGATTTTTCAGGTGACACCCTAGATTTATTATTTTTCTTATAAGGACAACAGCTTGATACGTGACCCACTTCACGGCATTTAAAACATGACCTTTTAGAAACCTTCTTTGGTAGATCACCATAAACTATCTCAGGCACTTGGACCCCATGACCTCTTAACTCATCTATGTATTCAAGAACTGCATAAGCCTCTTCCCAAGTAGTTGGTGCTTGAATGGGAGCGGCATACCGTTTCACGGTTTGAATCTTTGGATCAATGGATAACATTTCTTTAATCTTCTTTTCAGCAAATTGTTCAGGTGTTTCAGACTGTACAAAACCTTTCTTGAAAATTGTATCTTTAAAGTTCTTGCTTTTAACAGGTTTTGGCAAATGTTCAGATTTTACGGGTTCATCAAGACTCCAGATTTGATCAATATTTTTAGGATACTTACCGTTTAAATCTGACTCTTTTGCTGAAAACACTTTATCATTACCTTTTAAAGTAAAATAGACAATTGTTTCCATTTCAACTTCTTTTTCAATTCCTTTTAGTTTGTTATCCACTGTCCTTTTGGCTTCACTTGGGTCTGAGTGAGCATTAGGTTCACTAGTCTTGTTCCCAGATCCCTCTGACTTAGACATCTCAGGGATAGGAACATCACTAGTTTTAGTCTCTGGAGGGGTAGTCTTGGGTACATTTTCAGGACTTGATTTTTCAGATTCTTCTAAAGTAAGCTTCTGAAAACTGTCATAATTGTGACTAAAAGGTGGCGGAACAGCATTGTATCTCTTGACAAAACTAGGTTGTTCACCTTTTTCTTTAGCATCTCTAAGGTGACCCATCATAGTTCCTATGTCTCTCATTTTATTCAGTTTGCCACTTAGTTCAACAATTTGTACCCTAGAATCTGCTAATTCTTTATCCTTTTTAGCACTTTCTTTTACTACCCTCTCATAGTCTTCATCTAGCATTTGTTTTCTGCCTAGTAACTGTGCATATTCAACCCTAAGAGACTCAAACCTATCTTCTTCAGATTTTATCCGATTAAGATATTCTTTAGCATGACCTTTATAAACCATTACATCCGTTGCTAACTTAGTCCTATCACTAGTAGCATCATTCAGAAAGGTCTTTGTTGATTCAATCTCCTTTTTAAGAACAGTTACTTCGCTAGACAAACCTATGCTATGTTTACATACATTTATGAAGGATTGTAAAGAAAAACTTACCTGTTGCTCTGGTGCTTCAAGATTAGCCACGAAATTCACAAGCTCTTATGTACTCAGATTATCAGGTATCTCGATCTTTACATCCTTATCCTTTTTCTCAGTTTCCATCTTCTCAGCTTCAGTGGAAACTTCTTCATTTTCAGCTCTTACTGGTTTTGATGGTTCAGGTTCCTCTTCTACCCTTCTGATGAAAACTATCATGATCATCTGTGCTGGCATACAATGTATAGTCGAATGAATTATCAACAAGATCGTTCATTCCTCCATCAAAGTCTTGAATTTCTACCATGAATGCATGATTCTGATCATCGGTACTAGTCGAACCCCAATTATACGTACCATCATTTTGAACAACCAAAGCTCTCGAGTTGTCCGTTTCTCCTGAGTTTCGGTTCCCAGTATTAGCATATTGACGCCCTGAATTCTGACTTGCAATAGAACCACCTGATTGAAGTTCTGACGACCTGTAGCTGAATTGTTGTCCCGTCTTGGCCTCTGACATTCACGTGCAAAATGTCCAAAACCATCACAGTTGAAACACTTAACTTTAGTTTTATCAAACCCCACTTTGCCGTCTATAACCTTCCTTCCAGTTCTATCAGTGAATCTGATAAACCCGAGCTTGGAGAACTACTTTTCTGATTCCCATTATGAACAACCATAGCTGATTCCGGAGAAGTTACATACATCAAGTTGTTGTCAGAATCCATCGTCATTTTTAACTTTTCATCATCTCCACTATAGAAGGCAGTGATCCCTCCACTTGGAGATTTTCCAGAAGCAACATTTGGCTTGCTATGATAAAGTTCCGGACGCTGAACAAAATCACTGCTACCTGCTTCTTTTGACTTTCTCTTCATATCTTGACCTCTTAGCTTTCGGATAATCTGATCCAGAGTCCAAGTACTAAATTCGGGATTTTGTTGGATAGAAGTAACAAACCCTTCCCACTTAGCTGGAAGAGAATCCAACAACTTCTCGATCACTTCATCTGAATCAGGCTTGTACCCAAAATATGCAAGCTCAACTAGCAAATGACTGTAACGAATCAACGTCTCATCAAGAGATTCATCCTTGAAGCTTGTGAAAACATAGTACTGTTTCTTCAACAAGTCCTTTCTCCTCTTCTTGAGATCTTCGTCACCTTCACAATGCTCCTTGAGTGCATCCCATAAGCCCTTTGCACTTTCATACTTTTCAAACAAGTGCAAGAATTCCCCTTGGAGAGCCATTCGGAGTGATCCTAAAGCTTTACTTTCAGCTTCGTAGTCCTTCTTTTGATCGACATTCATCTGCTCATAAGTAGAAGCTTCAACTTGGGCGGTGAATTGGCCTTTCCGGTTTCATGATCCATCAGAATCAATTGATTCAGCAAAGCTTGATAGTTTGCGGGTAACTGAGACGTCATTTTCTCCGAGCTAGCAAAATTATACGAACTGTTAAAATAAACGAGGTCGCAAATTAAAACGAGGTCGTAGAAATACGAGATCGCAAATTAGAACTCGAGGTCATAATTGAACTGTGAAGTCTTAAAGAGCTCACGAGGTCGCAAACGAAATACAAGGTCGTAATTGAACTGGCGAGGTCGTAATTAGCTATCCAGGTCGTAAATTGAGCTGGACGAGGTAATACGAGCCCGCGAGGTCGCAAACGATGCTGAAACCTTTAAAACTCTTGAATTCGAAACCCTAACACCCAATATAACACCTTCGACTGCTGCAAACACCAAAAGAGGTCACAAAAAGGGTTTTCGATCGTAAACTCGTGAAAGAATCATGTATAAACGACCCTAAACCAATGTTGTCTATCACCAACAAACTATAACCTTCCGGTATGAAACCAAGAGGCTCTGATACCACTTGTAAGTCCCCTTGAATCGGATCGTTAATAGTTTGCTCCAGTTATTTTGAGGTGCGGAATCCCTCACGATAACTTGGTGATTCACAACAAGCCTTCAGATTATCTGCTGCCTCGCAGATCTTCTCTAGGCCTAGCGGAACAACTATTGACGACTTAACCTGCAAT
>CM067170.1:146004614-146082819 GCA_034093135.1 Erigeron breviscapus | reverse complement strand
CGCCCGTTGACTTTGGTGTAATTTGACTAACAAACTTATCGATTGAAGTATTTGGACCCATTTATGATTTTATGACTATGTGGCATGCTAGTCGGGTCGTCGTATGTGTAGTCGGTATGTAATTGTGCAACTAGTGGTATTGTGGTTGAGAAGGGAAACGGGTCGGCCCGTGGGTAGTCCATGACCCACCAGCCCCTCCCCAAGACCCATTCCCCTTATCCTTTTCTCTTTTCCCTCATCTCTCTCTTTCTCTTCTATCCTCTCTAGTAAAAGAAACCCCCATCTAGTTTCCATTTTATTCCATCTAAATTGTGTTTTGGAATTGCTATAATACAAGAATCGTAATCATCATCTCCTCATTGTCGCCATCTTTGAAGAATCAAAGGCCAAGTTCTAACCTTTTACCCATTTTGACCTAATTTCGGATTTGAGCACTAGGAAGAGTTTTGGTAAGTCTAAATCAACCCATTTACTTCTATTTATGTTCATTTACTTGTTTCTAGTTAATTTGGTGCAGTTGCAAGCCTTGAATCGAGTCGAATGGCGATTTTGGGTAATTAGGGTTTTATTTAGGGTTGGGACGATTCGGCATGATTTTGATGTTAATGGGCGGATTTATGGTATGGGTTAAGTGTGGTTATGTGTAGAAATGCTTATTGATGCTTCAAATTATGTTGCAAACGCTTACAAATCGTTTTGGGTTGTTTTTGGGGTGTTTGGGTTCGTTTTGCTGCACTTGCAGCTGCTGGTTCTGGTGTGCAGGTTGTCCCACTGCGGCGCAGTGGGAGGGCATAGTCTCCACTGCGGCGCAGTGGATTCTCTCGGCCATTTTTGCTTCTTAGCCCACTGCGGCGCAGTGGGCATGGTCCTTGCTCACTGCGGCGCAGTGCTTTGTCTCGGGTCCTGGTTCAGTTTAGCCACTGCGGCGCAGTGGGCATAGTTCTGGCCCACTGCGGCGCAGTGGATGGTCACTGTGTTTATATGTGTGTCGAGTTTCAACTTGTTTGGGAACGTATAGTTGACATCACGATATTATGATGGATAATTATAGGTTGTGGACGTGTGGACCCCATTACTCGTTTGTAATACTTTGCTAGCTTCTTTGCCAATCAAGGTGAGTTTCGTATCTCCCTACCCGCTTGGGATTCGGGCTGAAAAGTGTAAACCTGGCGTGTTTACTTGTATTTATTGATGCATTGTTGTTTGACTTGATTGTTGGATTGATGTGACGTATCTTTTCGTTTGATTGACTTGGGTTGTGTTTTCGTTAAGTATTACTTATACATTAGGATAGACGTACATACATGGAAATCGGTTATGCTTCCTTTGGGTTTTAGATGTGGTGGGAAGGCTGCGGGTGACCCTATACATAAGCATCTGAGACTTGAAGAAAGTAGAATCCTCTGAAGTATATGTACGTATAGTTGGTTTATGTTGTGATTAGTGACTCATGTTTTGTTGATTATTGATCGTTGGCTTTTGGTTGTCATACGTTGATTGACTTGGGTTATGTTTTGACCAAGTATCAATGGCTGTGGTCGATGAGTGGTGATTATCGGTTTATGATTGACGATTATTGATGGATGACTCAGGTTTGACGAATATTGATTATTGAATCATATTCATCGCATATCGATTGTTGGTTTACGATTATGCATTTACATTTGATTGTAAGCATTGCATACTTTATTGTTGGACCCTCGGCAGGGGATTTGCCGGCATCCTGGTGCATAGATGTATGCACCCATTTTGGATGTAGTCATGACCCCGAGTATATAGACATATATAACTCGATGATTTTGAGATACAGCCTTGTTCATGGCGATGACAGAAGGGTATCGTTGCATATGTGACCGGCGTTCACGCATAGGATAAGCATGTTGACTTATTCATGCATTTGGCATCTGCATTGCTTCATATATCATTTGTGCATTCTCATTACACATTGTTGTCTTGTGTGATCTTGTTGTTAGACGATATTGTATTGCTTAGAGGCTCGCTGTAAGTCATGCCTAGCCTCTACTCGTTTATTGTGATTATTGATGTTGGTTCTTTACGAACCATTACTACGAACTCACCAACCTTGTGTTGACTATGCTTAGTACACTTTTCAGGTAACCAGGTTCTCCCCGGACGTGGTGTTTAGTTGCTTGCTTGCGGTCTAACCCGGACTTGGACCTCATGGATCAAGGATTCATTGACCCTCCTTTTGCATTACACTTAGGATCGTTTGCCATCTTTGGATGTATTATGTTAACTTTGATGGCTATTTGCCCCTGTTGTATTTTGTTACTTGTTTTGCTATGTTTTGGATTCACCGAATCGTTAATTGCATTTAGTTTGTTCTATTGTAATTCCACCTGGTGCTGTATGATTTCCGTGACATTTCGAGCTCCGGCTTGGGGTGTTACATTTGTTATCGAGGAAAAGCCCTTAATCCTTTATGGATCGCCGGCATAAAAACCCCGGGAGGAAGCAATCGTCCCTGCCTTTGTTCTTTTATTAATGGTTGTTAAAATGATTACAATGGTGGAATTCGGTTGATCGATATAGCTAAGTGTGAGAACGAAGATGAAAGAATTGAGAGTAGTGTGTGAATACAAGTGAGTAGTAAGTAAGTAATAAGTGAGCCAGAGATATCCTAAATCGATCAGCCTCCTTCATTTATATAGACCTAAGATCTAACTAACTATCCGAAATTGTAGGGATCTTCCAGGTCTTCGTTGATTGACTTGGGTTATGTTTTGACCAAGTATCAATGGCTGTGGTCGATGAGTGGTGATTATCGGTTTATGATTGACGATTATTGATGGATGACTCAGGTTTGACGAATATTGATTATTGAATCATATTCATCGCATATCGATTGTTGGTTTACGATTATGCATTTACATTTGATTGTAAGCATTGCATACTTTATTGTTGGACCCTCGGCAGGGGATTTGCCGGCATCCTGGTGCATAGATGTATGCACCCATTTTGGATGTATTATGTTAACTTTGATGGCTATTTGCCCCTGTTGTATTTTGTTACTTGTTTTGCTATGTTTTGGATTCACCGAATCGTTAATTGCATTTAGTTTGTTCTATTGTAATTCCACCTGGTGCTGTATGATTTCCGTGACATTTCGAGCTCCGGCTTGGGGTGTTACATTTGTTATCGAGGAAAAGCCCTTAATCCTTTATGGATCGCCGGCATAAAAACCCCGGGAGGAAGCAATCGTCCCTGCCTTTGTTCTTTTATTAATGGTTGTTAAAATGATTACAATGGTGGAATTCGGTTGATCGATATAGCTAAGTGTGAGAACGAAGATGAAAGAATTGAGAGTAGTGTGTGAATACAAGTGAGTAGTAAGTAAGTAATAAGTGAGCCAGAGATATCCTAAATCGATCAGCCTCCTTCATTTATATAGACCTAAGATCTAACTAACTATCCGAAATTGTAGGGATCTTCCAGGTCTTCGTTGATTGAACGTTGGAGCGTATCTTGCCTAGTCAAGTGAACGTTGAGGCTTTTCTCCTCATGCTGAAATCAACTTGAAGTCCTATTATATCGGCAGACCAAGTCTTCTTTGCGTGTTGATGAATTATTCCATGTGCTGCTTTGCTTTTTGTACCGTTAAAGGTATTCTCCATAGCCTTGTATCGAACATTCTGGAATCAGCATGCTTATCTCATGTAGAAACGATAATAACAATTGAAACATAATGTTAGCAAAATATTAATAAGTTATCAGAATATTCGACCACGTCAAGATCCTGATACGTCAAGATCCTAAGCTTTCAAGATATTGATACTTGAAATTTCACCCATAACATCTGTGGTTCGACCTGGACTTACTTTGAAGCTATATTGCATACGATCGGGATCACTACCCGATAGTGTGTAGTAGTCAGTTCTTAAGTATTTCTTGTTTTTAATTAAACTCGATTTTTACACACCAGCTTCCATAACAGTTCTCCAAACAGTATAGAAATGGCTAAGATTGCAAAGCAAATGGGTTGTGAACCGGTAGGTTGGGATATTGAAGCATGGGAAAATACTCTGGCTGGTCTTATAGTTAAAGAAGTGAATGATGATATCCTTTTAAAGAAGGTCAGGAGAAGGAAGTGGATCCTTGAAGAATGATGAAAACAGGATTTTAGTTGAATAGTAGTGAGGACACTACTTGATGTTTAATGTGGTTTTAATTACTTATTTGGCTATGTAATTTTCAAAAACTAATTAGTATGCTACTTGCTGTATGACAATAATGATGTCCCCAATCAATTTGTTATCATTCTAGAATGATGTATTTGGTGGTATTGGTTGCTATTATTTTCTTGAGATTTTTAATTGTGTTTGATAGAAAATTTTCCTTGAAAGTTCAGGAGACTCTTTCTATGTTATATTTGTCAACATATCTAGAATAGTCTTTGTGAAGTTAATCTCCGGGATCACGAATCGATTTTTGCCTTACGCAAAAATTATTTTTCCCCAAAGTGTCCTTTCATTTTACTGTTAGAGAGTTATAATTACTTTGATTTGACTCTCAACTACCTCGCAATTAATTCGCTCAAACCTTTTTTCTCCCCCTATTTATTCTCCATCAATATCCCTAATCGAATCATCTTTTCAAATCTCATTAGGAAATCAATTTTCTCATCAAGAAAACATGTCAAAGGTTCCGATCAAGGTAAATAACATTTGAATTTTTAAGTTACTTTTTACTTTTGAATTTCAAACTTCTTTGTTTTATCTTTACAGTTTTCTGAAGAAATCAGCCGTTTATATGAAAATCAAATCAAAAAACAAGAAGAGCTTTTCGATAATCTTGGAAAATGTTTGACACTCTCAAGCGAGATCAACAACGATCATCAAGGACTAACCCTTGAGACCGTTGGTAAATGGGGAAAAGATTTAATGTGCCTAAAGGAGGAGTTAATCAAAGCCTATGAGGACCTAGATACCGTTCAAGAAGAACTCCATAAGACTAAGGGTGACGTGTTTATACTGAAAGCAGTCGCTTCTAAGTTCAAAAGAATGCATCCAGAAATTGGGGATGTTAATGGGGGTAACTTGGCCTAATAATGGTACTAGGTATCAGTCTTTTCAACATTATGCTTTGTAATGTCTCTCATGTCTACTTTTGAAAATTAAAATTTCGATAAATAAATGTCGAGTGTAGTTTGTGGATCTGCATACCTTTGTTGCATGTGAAGAGAATCAAACTCTGCAAATTTCATACAAGATTTAGGATTCCCGCAGATGTGCCTTTGTAATGATTTTCTTGAATGTTCAGTATCTTGATTCCATGTTTAAGTATAAGAATCACTAAAAAGGAAAATTTGTTTGTTAATCGTTTGTAAAACTTGATAATAGAGAGTTTGTCTCTATTCTTTTTGACGACAGTGTAACTGTCAAACCAGTTGAGTTGATTGTAAAATCAACAACCATTTGAATATTCCCGATCATGAGGGTCTACCCATAACCAGTAATTTTTATGACGTGCGACTCGGGCGAAAATGAGGTGTTAGTGTTAACCTCGGCGTTCGAGAAGGTGAACCCTTCAACCCAGGATTGAATTTTTAGTTCAATCCACTGTAGTCCGTTTAAGGACAAAACTTAGGAGAAATTGTTTCTGTAGAGGAAGATACCTTGAGTATGCATTGGTGATCTTCATCCTTTTGTGTTAGGATCCTGGATGTTAAAATCCTGCAGAAGATCATAAGAGAAAAATACTAAAGACTGACGTTAGCCCTTTTGGCTAACGCCACTCCGATGCTTAAGTCAGTATCATCATTTTGAATGATTAAAAATACTAGAGAACTAGCAATGTTGACTTTAGTAATTACTTTTTTGATAAAGACCAATTTCTGTTAGGAAGTATTTCATCCAATAGGCCTTCGTCTATTAATCGCCAAATTTCACAATTAAATGATGCACATTCTACAGTTTCGTGACCAAAAACACTATGATAAGCACACCATTTAGTTCTATCGACATAAAATTTTCGAGGGACTCTTTCAGGCCATTTAGCTTTGTCCCCCAGACTTCCCATAAAAGTGAGAAGTCCAGACATGTCAGTTGTAAAATGATAATCAGAAAATTGTAAATGCTTTTTACCATTATCTTTGTTACCTCTAGCACTTGTACCTTGATCCTTTTGGATCTTGTTTCTTGTTTGATCTTCAAAACGTTTTCCTTGGCCTTTGAGGCTGTTCCATGTGCATGTTCAAACCCTTCCGTATAACTTTTCACTGATTCATCGGACTGTTGGATTGTTTCTTCAGTTTTCTCGTCAGAGGTTGATCCATAAAATTGATCAAAATGTCTTCTCCAAAGAAAAGCTAGATATGGATCTACAAAAGGTATTCCTTCAGTATTTCCTTTCAAGGTTTGTTCGGCTACAAATCTTGCATTTTCGGGAGGATTTCTCAAATTATCTTTTATGTAAGAATAATCATAAATCAAATCAGAAGAAGAAGGACTTTGGGAATGCTCAGACATGGTTTTTGATAAAATCTTCTGGGAAATTAAGAGTTTCGAAATTCAAGCAGATCTGACTTTAGAACAATGATAAAATTGCAAAAACACCTTTTTGCCCCACGGTGGGCGCCAAATTGTTTTGGACAAAAATTACCTAAGATAATTTTGTAGAAGGATTCAAGATAATTTTCTGACCAAAGATTTGTAAGTGGGGTTAGGTGTTTAGGATCTTAAAATAAAGTAAGATTTTTGCTAGTAAAAGTAATACGAAATAAGAGTTTTTGATAAAGAAACTTTGTGAAAATCTTTGAGACAGAATTATAGTAATTAAAGATGAAAATCGTTGAAGATAAAGATAATAAGACTTGAAATCAACGTTATGATCCTAAATTGAAGATAAATGCGAAAAGAATAACGACACCAGAATTTTGTTGACGGGGAAAAACTCTTGATTCAATTAAGAAATCTTAGTAAAAAACCCCGGGAGGAATCAATCGTTCCTACCTGTGTTCTTTTATTATTATTTGTTTATGATTACAATAATACAATGAATGAAAGAAAAAGTGAATGATCGACTAGCTATGAATTTATGCAAAAAGATGAGTGAAGTGTGAAGTTGTTGTGTGTTGATCGTTGTATATCTTTCTGCTGAAGAGGCCTTTGTATTTATAGAGCTGGACGTTGAACTGAATATGCGAAATATCTGGGATCTTCCTGGACTTGCTCATTCAATACGCTAATTTGTCTCTAATACCCCAAACGCCCACATCCGATCTTTTCATATTTTGAAAGTAACATGTATACAAGAGCTGACATGTATCCTATACGAATGCATATACTTTGGGGTCCTGTGTCCATCAAAAGCTATTCAAAAGAAGACAAAACAGTTTAACATGGAATTGTATAAACTTTTTGTGCATACGAGGCTTTATGGCTCGATTGGTGAAAGGAAATCAAGAATCAACATATCATCATAAAAACCGTTATGCATGTGACATGTAACTTTTTATTACGGAAAGTGTTCATGCTTTAATTCTTCAAGTATTGGTATGTTTTTTGTTTTAAAATAATGATAATGTGAATTTTGAGAGCGCATAAATATGTTTGAAAATTGTAGTGTTTACGAGAAAAAAAATAGTTTTATTTAATTTCTCTCCCTAAACTTCACGGATATATTCATTCTACATGTGAACACCAAATTTTTAACCATGTTTGTAAGGCCATCTCCAAGAGAGGTGTCTTTAGGTGCCTTTAAATATCTTTTGTCATTGAAGTTTGTCCAAAACTAATGATTTTTTGAAGGATGCCCTTACTTTGTCCTTACCTAATATATTTTTGTTTTTAGTTGGAGGTAAAAGGATATGTAAGGATGTTTGTGTGGTTGGAGATAAAATTATAAGATTTGAAGGATTTATAAGGATGTATAAGGATTTGTAAGGATATGATGTGTCAGCTCAAGGACGCCTAAGAGCGTCTTTAGCATTGGAGATTGCCTAAGCATATCAAATAATCTTCGGGCATTCTAGTCCCATCATATATTTTTACTCACTCGAATACCTATCTTTTAGCAACAATATCACTGTTAAAGGTATAGTACGAAACAAAACAACTTACTGCTATATAAATACTTTTTAACTTTGACCCTATCGTTGCTAAAGGGTCCCTTTAAATGTGTTTTCTTGCTAATAAACGGTATTGTCTTTACATTATTTTCTTTTCAATATATAACAAAATCTATCTTTATATTCTTCCTCGCCAAACCAATGTCCCTTTCCGGCCACTTTTTCGGTGACCAAACAAAATGTAACGACCAAACAAAATGTAACGACCAAACAAAATGTAACGACCAAACAAAATGTAACGACCAAACAAAATGTAACGACCAAACAAAATGTAACGACCAAACAAAATGTAACGACCAAACAAAATGTAACGACCAAACAAAATGTAACGACCAAACAAAATGTAACGACCAAACAAAATGTAACGACCAAACATAATAAGATAGTACAGTCAAGATCCTTAAATTGAAATAGTGACAAGGATCTTTTAAGTAACAACGAGTAGAATAAATAAAACTATACGAGTCTAATGTCATAATAATATTAGGATCCTAGTTGTGAAAATTCTACCCCAAACAGGCAATAACTGCAAATCATGACTACTTAAGGGACCAAAAATGTAATTTACTCTTTAATTTAACAATAGACATCATCAATGATTCAATGATAGTTAGGTTAATCGGTTTTACAGATATTTGTGTATGCAATATGTCTCAATAGCTTTGGGTACTATTTATAAAATGGCAACACTCGAATGTTTTTATTATGGTCACAAATGTTTTATCATCATATCATGTATAGGTCTCATGAGGATACTTTTCATATTTTGAAAGTAACATGTATACAAGAGCTGACATGTATCCTATACGAATGCATATACTTTGGGGTCCTGTGTCCATCAAAAGCTATTCAAAAGAAGACAAAACAGTTTAACATGGAATTGTATAAACTTTTTGTGCATACGAGGCTTTATGGCTCGATTGGTGAAAGGAAATCAAGAATCAACATATCATCATAAAAACCGTTATGCATGTGACATGTAACTTTTTATTACGGAAAGTGTTCATGCTTTAATTCTTCAAGTATTGGTATGTTTTTTG
Source organism: Erigeron breviscapus (assembly GCA_034093135.1). Lineage (NCBI taxonomy): Eukaryota > Viridiplantae > Streptophyta > Magnoliopsida > Asterales > Asteraceae > Erigeron > Erigeron breviscapus. Next base: position 146,073,690 of record CM067170.1, on the reverse strand, counting down.
TTTTAAAATAATGATAATGTGAATTTTGAGAGCGCATAAATATGTTTGAAAATTGTAGTGTTTACGAGAAAAAAAATAGTTTTATTTAATTTCTCTCCCTAAACTTCACGGATATATTCATTCTACATGTGAACACCAAATTTTTAACCATGTTTGTAAGGCCATCTCCAAGAGAGGTGTCTTTAGGTGCCTTTAAATATCTTTTGTCATTGAAGTTTGTCCAAAACTAATGATTTTTTGAAGGATGCCCTTACTTTGTCCTTACCTAATATATTTTTGTTTTTAGTTGGAGGTAAAAGGATATGTAAGGATGTTTGTGTGGTTGGAGATAAAATTATAAGATTTGAAGGATTTATAAGGATGTATAAGGATTTGTAAGGATATGATGTGTCAGCTCAAGGACGCCTAAGAGCGTCTTTAGCATTGGAGATTGCCTAAGCATATCAAATAATCTTCGGGCATTCTAGTCCCATCATATATTTTTACTCACTCGAATACCTATCTTTTAGCAACAATATCACTGTTAAAGGTATAGTACGAAACAAAACAACTTACTGCTATATAAATACTTTTTAACTTTGACCCTATCGTTGCTAAAGGGTCCCTTTAAATGTGTTTTCTTGAAAAACATCAATCTGATGACGATCCATACATGAATTCATTCAAAATTTCATCAAAATCAAATTAATTTTCAAATTCTGTTCGAACTATTCACCGTCTGGTTCATCAAAATTCACACATTAAATCACATAAAATCACAATTGTTTGTTCATCAATAGATTTGTGATAGTTGAAAACATAATCCTGTCAAGTTTCGAGTTCCAATTCAATCTATATCTCGAGATTGAATTTTGAGTTTTGGCGCGATTTTTGAGGGATTTGAATCTGATGTGTTTGTGTTGAATTTTGTTCATAATCTTGTTGCGGACATGAATTCAAACAGTTTGCCAGTGAATTAGTGATCTAACTCCTAGTAATTCAAAAGATATTGAAGTTTTAAAAAGTTGTTAATGGAGTTTTTCTGGAAAACTGTTGAGATGAAGAAGATGATCAAGACGATCTTCCCAGGATCGTCTTAGTAATTTGTTTTTCTTAAAAAAAAAAAAAAAAAAAAAAAAAAAAAAAAAAAAAAAAAAAAAAAAAAAAAAAAAAAAAAAAAAAAAAAAAAAAAAAAAAAAAAAAAAAAAAAAAAAAAAAAAAAAAAAAAAAAAAAAAAAAAAAAAAAAAAAAAAAAAAAAAAAAAAAAAAAAAAAAAAAAAAAAAAAAAAAAAAAAAAAAAAAAAAAAAAAAAAAAAAAAAAAAAAAAAAAAAAAAAAAAAAAAAAAAAAAAAAAAAAAAAAAAAAAAAAAAAAAAAAAAAAAAAAAAAAAAAAAAAAAAAAAAAAAAAAAAAAAAAAAAAAAAAAAAAAAAAAAAAAAAAAAAAAAAAAAAAAAAAAAAAAAAAAAAAAAAAAAAAAAAAAAAAAAAAAAAAAAAAAAAAAAAAAAAAAAAAAAAAAAAAAAAAAAAAAAAAAAAAAAAAAAAAAAAAAAAAAAAAAAAAAAAAAAAAAAAAAAAAAAAAAAAAAAAAAAAAAAAAAAAAAAAAAAAAAAAAAAAAAAAAAAAAAAAAAAAAAAAAAAAAAAAAAAAAAAAAAAAAAAAAAAAAAAAAAAAAAAAAAAAAAAAAAAAAAAAAAAAAAAAAAAAAAAAAAAAAAAAAAAAAAAAAAAAAAAAAAAAAAAAAAAAAAAAAAAAAAAAAAAAAAAAAAAAAAAAAAAAAAAAAAAAAAAAAAAAAAAAAAAAAAAAAAAAAAAAAAAAAAAAAAAAAAAAAAAAAAAAAAAAAAAAAAAAAAAAAAAAAAAAAAAAAAAAAAAAAAAAAAAAAAAAAAAAAAAAAAAAAAAAAAAAAAAAAAAAAAAAAAAAAAAAAAAAAAAAAAAAAAAAAAAAAAAAAAAAAAAAAAAAAAAAAAAAAAAAAAAAAAAAAAAAAAAAAAAAAAAAAAAAAAAAAAAAAAAAAAAAAAAAAAAAAAAAAAAAAAAAAAAAAAAAAAAAAAAAAAAAAAAAAAAAAAAAAAAAAAAAAAAAAAAAAAAAAAAAAAAAAAAAAAAAAAAAAAAAAAAAAAAAAAAAAAAAAAAAAAAAAAAAAAAAAAAAAAAAAAAAAAAAAAAAAAAAAAAAAAAAAAAAAAAAAAAAAAAAAAAAAAAAAAAAAAAAAAAAAAAAAAAAAAAAAAAAAAAAAAAAAAAAAAAAAAAAAAAAAAAAAAAAAAAAAAAAAAAAAAAAAAAAAAAAAAAAAAAAAAAAAAAAAAAAAAAAAAAAAAAAAAAAAAAAAAAAAAAAAAAAAAAAAAAAAAAAAAAAAAAAAAAAAAAAAAAAAAAAAAAAAAAAAAAAAAAAAAAAAAAAAAAAAAAAAAAAAAAAAAAAAAAAAAAAAAAAAAAAAAAAAAAAAAAAAAAAAAAAAAAAAAAAAAAAAAAAAAAAAAAAAAAAAAAAAAAAAAAAAAAAAAAAAAAAAAAAAAAAAAAAAAAAAAAAAAAAAAAAAAAAAAAAAAAAAAAAAAAAAAAAAAAAAAAAAAAAAAAAAAAAAAAAAAAAAAAAAAAAAAAAAAAAAAAAAAAAAAAAAAAAAAAAAAAAAAAAAAAAAAAAAAAAAAAAAAAAAAAAAAAAAAAAAAAAAAAAAAAAAAAAAAAAAAAAAAAAAAAAAAAAAAAAAAAAAAAAAAAAAAAAAAAAAAAAAAAAAAAAAAAAAAAAAAAACGATCGTTTATTTCCTGATCTTATCAAGATCGTTTCATTTGCCATTGTAAATTCAATTCAATCTTTCAATTCAAATCAATCTCAAATGGCGTCTCGTGAAGCATTGGCATTAGGTTCTGATACAAGACCTCCAGTTCTCTACCGTGGTTCATACGGACTATGGAAGAAAAGATTCATGGACTATGTGGAAAGTCAAACAAATGGTCATATGATGAAAGATTCCATTCTGAATGGACTTGCTGTTCATCGCCATCCCACTACTAATGCAGTTATTCTAACTCATGAACTTTTGAATGCTGAGCAAAAGGATCGAACAGCTGCAGATAACAGAGCAAGGTCATGTTTATACAGAGCTCTACCGGATGAAATCTATGGGTCTGTTGATTCTTATGATACAGCAAAAGAGATATGGGATGAGGTGGCTAGACAGATGGAAGGAGCTGACGTGACTTCGACAATCAGATTGACCAACATTTTGACTGAGTTTGACAACTTCTCCAAAATGCCAAATGAATCTCTTGAGGCAGTTTACTACAGATTCTGCAATGTCATAAATGAACTAAGGAAGAACAATGTCAAGAAAACTGAGATTGAGTTAAACATCAAGTTTATCAAAGCCCTTGGTCAAGAATGGGAAGATTTTGGAACCCAAATCAAGCAACATCAAAACCTGACCAAGTTCACCATTCATACTCTATATGAATCCTTCAAACTCAATGAAAACCAAGTCCTAAGCAAAGCTTCATCGAATAAAATGCCAGAAGTTGTATCTTCTGATCCTTTGGCATTGATAGTTGAGAAAAAGATTTCTGAAGCTCTCAAAAGGCAAATGGTAGTTGTTTCTTCGTCTGATGAGGAGGGAGATGATCTGATGGCTACAAGAGATGGTGTTTCGGATGAACTATATCAAGCTCTTGCCGCGGTAACAAAGCATTTCAAAAGGAAATATTACAAAGCGAGGCCAACAAACAACAATCTCCGCACTTCTTCTACAAGTGCATTTCCAAAGAAGGAACACTTTCATCCAAGGAACAATGAGCAAAGTGAAGCTACTGGTTCAAGGTATGGTGAAAAGAAGGAAGCATATGAGAAACAAACAGTTGAGAAGGGTAAGGCATCAGACAAAAAGTGCTACAATTGTGGTATTCCTGGACATTTTGCCGTTGACTGCAAACAACCTCGAAAGCGGGACTATGAGTACTACAAGCAGAAGATGCTGTTAGCCAAACAAGTTGAAGCAGGACATGCATTGCTTGCCGAAGATGACAAATGGCTGTTGCTCACGGATGATGAAGATCAAGATCTCTCTGCTAATGTTTGCTATATGGCGAGATTGGCCAAGAACAAAGTCCTTGAAACAGAAAGCACTGATGATGAATACCCAGATGATGAGGTAAATCTCGACTCTACTTTTTCTTTGGTTAAGGACAAAGAGTCTTGTAGATTAGCTTTATCTAAATTAACAAATCATATCAATTCTTTAGCCAACAAAAACAAAAAGTTGAAAAATAGTATTTCATTTTCAAAAAGTGAATTTTCAAATCTTCTTGAAGAACACTCAAAATTACTTTTTGAACATGATACTATTAAACAAGATTTTCAAGCATACAAAGACAAAATGTTGGTTAAAGAATGTGAGATGAATGTCACTCCTGATTCTAAGTTATTACAAAGATGTCAAAATCTTGAAAAGACCATTCATGATCTTGAAAAAGCCAATCAAGATCTTGAAATTCAAAAGACCAATGAATGGCTTCGGGCAAATGCAAGACAAATGGATGTTGATATTCTCAATAAGAAGCTCCAAGAAGCTAAACCAAACAATGTTGAATTCGAAAGGAAGATTTCTGATTTAAATCATAATTGTTTTTTAAAAGACATTGAGATAGAGAATCTTGAAAAACAAGTTGAGGAATTTAAAAAGAATATACTTTTCTATCAAGAAAAGTTATATAAAGTTGAACAAAATCCTCTCTTGAATTTCACTGCCTATTTTAACAAGTCAAAGATTGACAAAACAGATCTTCTTCTCGGGTTGGGATTTGAGAATATCACACCATTACAAAAGGCCAAAGAGGAAATCGAACCCCTGTATGATGAAAAATTTCTTCGCCTTGGTATGATACAACAATTTATTCGTCCATTGGATGACGAATTTGAGACTGATGAAGTTGAGAGAATACCTAATCAAGATTTTTTGGTTAATTATGATGCAATCAATGATTCATACAAAACTAAACAATCTTCAATTTTCAAATTGGAAGAAATTGAATCAAATTTTCAAAACCAAGAATCTGTTGGTACTTCACCTAAACCAACTAAAATGTATTTTCCAACCACATTTTTGGAAAAGCAAATAGAAAGTTTACAACAAAAGGTGGAATCTCAACAAACAGTTATTAATCATCTCAAGTCTCAAAGTCCGAATCTAGAGGATAAATGTATTGTTGTTAATACTAAGAAAGTTTGTGAGAATGTTTCTACTCAAACTGACCAAAGTGCTTTAGTAGAAAATTCTACCCAAACTACCTGTGATTCATCTACCAATACCTCCACTCAGACCTTGACTGATTCTCTTGAATATACTTGTCATACTGATGATTATGTGCAATCTGATTTATCTAATGACGAACTTGCACATAGTTTAGTTTTGATATGGTATTTTTATAGGTTTTTCACATGCAACACTGTTGATGAGTTAGTTGTTCACCCTAAACCTAGTGCTAGTATAGGTGTTGATACATCTTCTCAATTTTCTTGTGAAACCAAAGCAGTGTCAGTTCAAGTTGACCTACTTTCCAAACCTACCCAAGAGATGAAGTTGGACAACAAGATTCCTAATTTTTCAAAACTTTCAAATGAATTTGAAACTAATCAATCTCCATTGCAATTTTCTTTTGATAAAGATTTCACAAAGGATGATTTTGATAAATTCATGGAGGGAGAATATGTTTTTAATTCAGAAACTGAGAAAAAGATTGAATCTACCAAAATCAAAGTTGAAACAAAAGAGGAATCTCTGGAATTTCAAAAACCATTGTCCAAAGCTCCAACTTCATATTACTCAAGGAAACGAGTTAAGACCAAACTCGTCAAGACTGAACCAAAGACCATTAAGTTAGAAACCTTTGTGGCTACACCTGTGAAACATGTCATAGAAGAACAAGCTGAGATCCCACACAAAACAAAGTACACCAAAGTGAAACTTCCAAAAGACTGTTCAAATGCTTCTAAATCTAGCTTCTCAATCTAGCTTTATACCTAAGGTGTCTAAGTCTAGCTCAATTTCGCTAACTAAAGATGCATCAAATGGTACAACTAGATATAAGGATAGATATGGATGGTTTTCTCATGATAAACCAAAGAAGCAAGAAGTTTCCTCACCTTCAAAAGATTCCAAAAAGATGAAAGTGTTTAAAACTCCTAGTTCTAATTTTCAAAGTTTCAATTCAACAGGTGGAAAGAGCTTAACTAGTGGTGCTAAATGGGTTGCTAAAACTTTAGTACCTAAGATCACTAGTAATCAAAAGAATGTTGAGAAAATGAAGAAAAGAAGGAGGAGAAATGCTGTTAATAGGAAGAAAAGTGCTTCTGTTAATCAAAACAATTCATCTTTGTTAATAAATGTTGAATGTGCCAAGGCAAGGCCTTGTGAGCTTGTAAACAATTTTAATTCTTGTGTGGTTGATATGAATGCTTGTAGACATGTTACTTTTAATTCTTGTGTGAATACTTTAGTCAATAAGCATCTTGTTGAAGGCTTACCTGACTATAAGTATGAAAGTGAGCATGTCTGTCCTTCTTGTGCTGTTGGGAAGATTAAGAGAGTTTCTCATAAACCGAAGAAATCTCCAAATTCTTTAGCACCTCTTCATTTGCTTCACATGGATCTTTGTGGGCCGATGAAAGTTCAAAGCCGAAATGGGAAGAAATATATCCTGGTTATTGTTGATGATTATTCAAGATATACTTGGGTTAAGTTCCTAGCATCCAAAGATGAAACAACTCAGATGTTGATAGATTTCATCACCAATACTCAAGTAAATCTTCAACTTCCAGTTCGTTACATCCGTTCGGATAACGGTACTGAATTCAAGAATGCTGTTTTTGATGAATTCTGCAAATCCAAAGGTATTACTCATCAATTCTCAGCAGTTCGCACCCCACAACAAAACGGTGTTGTTGAAAGGAGAAATCGATCGCTGGTGGAAGCAGCAAGGACAATGCTTGCTTATTCCAAATTGCCATCCAATATGTGGGCTGAAGCTGTTGACACTGCTTGTCACACTCAGAATCGGTCCATCATCAATCAGCGTTTCGAAAAGACTCCTTATGAGGTTGTTAACAAACGGAAACCCAACATCAACTACTTCCACATATTTGGGTGTGTTTGTTACACGTTGAATGATCGGGAGAATCTTGGAAAATTCGAGAAGAAAGGTGATGAAGGATATTTTGTTGGTTATTCCAAAACATCTATTGCCTACCGAATCTATAATCGTCGAACAAACACAATTCAAGAGACGATGAATGTTTGGTTCGATGAGATGTCAGGCATGATTTTTGAGCAAGAAAGCTTGCTACCAACAAGTATGGATTCAAGTGCTTCAAGTACTTCTACAAGGAACTCTACCTTAGCTTCTAAATTCAAGAAGTTTCCAACTCCAACCAGTGATGAATTAGATATTCTTTTTGAAGAATTCTATAAGTCAAAACCGATTCATGATCAAGAACCTCCAGACATCGTTGAACCAATTCAAAGCAATGAACCTCTTCATCACAACGATCCAGTTTCTAACAACACTCATGAATCGTCATCAAGTTCTTCTGAGCAAAAATCATCTTCAAATGATTCTATTCCACCATCCTCTCCTGAGAATCCTACTCAATTGAATGTTCAAGAACAACCTTCTCAATTCACTCAGACAACAAATCCCCTGAACACTCCAAATGTGTATGTACCACTTGACTTTGATCATCCAGCATATGAGGAAAGGGTTATACCAAGTTATGATTCCATCTCTCAACAAACTTCAAGTTTCAATGATGGTGATGTTGATCTTCAACAACAAGATCCTCTTCCTCATGCTCACAAGTGGATTCGCATGCAGAAAAATCATCCTACTGATCAAATAATTGGAGATCCACAAGCAGGAGTAACTACTCGTACTTCAGTGAATGAATGTCTTGTTGCACTTTCTCTTAGCAATGTCGAACCCAAAACAGTTTCTGAAGCTCTTCGTGATCCAGAATGGGTTAAGGCAATGCAAGATGAACTCGCACAATTTGAAAGACTGAAGGTATGGAGATTAGTTCCAAATCCCAGAAAAGATGATCCAATCGGAACTAAGTGGATTTTCAAAAACAAAAAGGATGAGAATGGAGTGGTAGTAAGAAATAAAGCTCGACTTGTTGCAAAGGGTTATTGCCAACAACCTGGTGTTGATTTCGACGAAACTTTTGCTCCAGTTGCAAGAATGGAGGCCATTCGAATTTTCTTAGCTTATGCCGCATTCCGAAACTTCACTGTGTTTCAAATGGATGTGAAAACTGCTTTTCTGAATGGTGACCTCAAAGAAGAAGTTTACGTTGATCAACCTGAAGGTTTTGTTGATCCTCAAAGACCAAACCATGTCTACAGGTTAGACAAGGCTCTCTACGGTCTTAAGCAAGCACCCCGAGCATGGTATGATTCTTTAACTACTTTCTTACTTAAAGGTGGATTTACCAAAGGCATAATTGACCCTACCTTGTTCATTCGCAAACAAGGTAAGCATGTTCTACTAGTTCAAATATATGTTGATGACATTATATTTGGGTCGACCAGTCAAACATTTTGCCGAAACTTTTCATCTCTAATGGTCAATCATTTTGAAATGAGCATGATTGGGGAAATGAATTACTTTTTGGGTCTTCAAATCAAACAATTACCAACTGGTATTTTTATATCACAAGGTAAATACATAAATGACATGTTGAAAAAGTTTGATATGACTTCATGTTCTTCAATTTCTACCCCAATGGCTGCTCGAACAACCATTAATACTGATACAAATGGGAAACCATTTGACCAAAAGAGATATAGAAGTATGATTGGTTCATTGTTGTACCTAACAGCATCTCGCCCAGATATAATGTTTGCAACATGTATGTGTGCTAGATATCAAGCTGCTCCAACTGATTTACATTATCAAGCTGTGAAACGAATCTTTCGTTATCTGAAGGGTACACCCGATTTAGGTCTCTGGTATCCAAGGGATACTGGATTCAATCTAATTGCTTATTCAGATGCAGATCATGCAGGTTGTAAACTAGATCGCAAGAGCACTTCCGGTACTTTACAATTTTTAGGAGATAAAATTGTGAGTTGGTCTTCCAAGAAACAGAACTGTGTTTCACTATCAACGGCTGAAGCAGAATATGTGGCTGCGGCTAGTTGTTGTGCTCAAGTTTTATGGATGAAGACACAACTAACTGATTATGGTCTGAAATATGATCATATTCCTATCTATTGTGATTCTCAGAGTGCCATTGCCATTGCAGTCAACTCAGTAAACCACTCTCGATCAAAGCATATTGATGTTAGATATCATTTTCTCAAAGATCATATTGAGAAAGGTGACATCGAACTATACTTTGTGGGAACTGAATTTCAACTCGCAGATTTGTTCACAAAACCATTGGACGAAAAGAGGTTTAATTTTCTGATCTCCAAGCTTGGTATGTTAAATCTTAAACCTTAATCTTTTTCATTTGAAGGAATTCTTGACACATTTCAGAAAACAAAAATACAAAATTGAAAAATTACAAAAATAAACAAAAAGATTTTTAATGGCTTGCATATACTATGTATGCAACCCGTTCTTCAATGTTTTTATTTAAATAGAGTGTTTATACATTCTAAGATCTTGTTATACATATAGATTGATATAAGAGTACAAGGAATCGAACGCCTTTGTGTACTTCCAAGTGTTCTTATATGAATATGTATGTGTAATAAGCATTCAAGTTTTTTCCCAAATAAACTTTTTCAAACTCTCAATTGTTGATATGAGAAGTAAAGGATCGAACGCCTGTGTGTACTTCTTTGCTATATCATTTTGAACAATTGATTGGATTTTCATTATGCTTAAATGGTTTAATTGCCTCCAACTTGTTGATGTAAGATGTGATGGATTGAACGCCTTTGTGTACTTCCAAGTGTTCTTATATGAATATGTATGTGTAATAAGCATTCAAGTTTTTTTTAATTTTCAAACTTTTTTTTTTTTTTTTTTTTTTTTTTTTTTTTTTTTTTTTTTTTTTTTTTTTTTTTTTTTTTTTTTTTTTTTTTTTTTTTTTTTTTTTTTTTTTTTTTTTTTTTTTTTTTTTTTTTTTTTTTTTTTTTTTTTTTTTAGGACACATTCGAGTCATATCTTTGTGATATAATTGCTTATCTTTGTGATATAGCCGGAACATTTGTAGTGATATCTTAATTGATATTCCACGATGATCGAATGGAAATCCTACCAATGCTAACATCCTTTCCAACATTGAACGTAGGTCTCACATTTTCATTTATGAAATTGTTGAGTTAACAAGAAGTCTATGTGACCTCGGATGTTATTTCCCAAAAAGTCTTTAAGGATAAAATTGTGGTTATCAAATGCTTCGGTAGTGTTAACCATGATTTATATTCTTTGAAGCAATCTAGTGGTTGAAAAGCCGCAGACCTAACTATGTTAGAGACTTGTTTTGTGCATATCTCAATGATACATAGGAAATCCGAAAAATGTTATACATTTTAATCGGTCATTTCATTAATCCTTTTGATTTTTTGAACATGCTAACAGATCATTCTTATCTGGTTTCATTTCTCATCACACAAACACAGAAAACACCAACACCATGCTATAACGTTTGTCCCAACAACTTCAATCTTCCATTTTAGTCACCCCTAGGATTTATTGGGTTAGGGCTAATGGTTCGAGTTGATGTTTTGATGGTTGATAGTTCTCCATGTGTACATTTGATCATGTTATTCTTGTTGACAATGAATCAATCAATATGTCCATAATGAGATTGGTTCCCAAATCTTGTCATTATGAGGGGGAGAAAATTTTATGATTGATTTACTGATTGATAAGGAAACAAGGAGAAAAGTTCGTGTTTGGTTTAGTGTTAGGCTTATCAAAGTTTGTGTATAGATGGAGAAAATTCTTCATGATGTGTCAATAGTTTCAGATTTTCACTAGATTTTAGTTGATTGAGAATTTGATTTTAAATAGGCCGAAAGCAAATTGAGTTTGTAGACCAGCTATAGATTTTTTATTTTCAAGTATGTATGTGTATCGTTTAATATAGTATTTTTTTAAATTTTATATGAATGATGATATAACATGGGCAAACTGAGTTTCAATATGTGGGGTTGAAAGCAAAATGAATTTAGTATGTTAATTCAGTGTGTTCGAACATTTCGTATTGCTAAGGTGAATGGTATGCAATATGCTTGGTGTATATGCCATTGGAAATGACATAGATTTCATATTTATTTTCTTTGTTAATCTTAAATTTTGATATGACATGTGTCATACCATATTTTTAATCATATTTAATTATAGACCTATTAAGTTAGTCATATTTATCATTTTTCTTACATATACAACATACATTGTGTAGCATATATACAGCTAGACCGATAGCGAAATAGAATATACAATCTTTAGTTTAACTAATTTAAATAGCCTTTAAGTGGGATATCTACTTAATGATACATAAGGGAGAAAATACAATTCTCTGTAAACCATCACAATCTGGGCATTTTCTAGAGATGAAAGCTAACTTGTTTAATTTCTTCTTCATGTCGATCCGATCCTAAGAAGTTGAAAGCTCAAAATGAAACGAAAAAAAAAACATGGCGTCTAGTAAATTCAAATAAAAAAAAAAAAAAAAAAAAAAAAAAAAAAAAAAAAAAAAAAAAAAAAAAAAAAAAAAAAAAAAAAAAAAAAAAAAAAAAAAAAAAAAAAAAAAAAAAAAAAAAAAAAAAAAAAAAAAAAAAAAAAAAAAAAAAAAAAAAAAAAAAAAAAAAAAAAAAAAAAAAAAAAAAAAAAAAAAAAAAAAAAAAAAAAAAAAAAAAAAAAAAAAAAAAAAAAAAAAAAAAAAAAAAAAAAAAAAAAAAAAAAAAAAAAAAAAAAAAAAAAAAAAAAAAAAAAAAAAAAAAAAAAAAAAAAAAAAAAAAAAAAAAAAAAAAAAAAAAAAAAAAAAAAAAAAAAAAAAAAAAAAAAAAAAAAAAAAAAAAAAAAAAAAAAAAAAAAAAAAAAAAAAAAAAAAAAAAAAAAAAAAAAAAAAAAAAAAAAAAAAAAAAAAAAAAAAAAAAAAAAAAAAAAAAAAAAAAAAAAAAAAAAAAAAAAAAAAAAAAAAAAAAAAAAAAAAAAAAAAAAAAAAAAAAAAAAAAAAAAAAAAAAAAAAAAAAAAAAAAAAAAAAAAAAAAAAAAAAAAAAAAAAAAAAAAAAAAAAAAAAAAAAAAAAAAAAAAAAAAAAAAAAAAAAAAAAAAAAAAAAAAAAAAAAAAAAAAAAAAAAAAAAAAAAAAAAAAAAAAAAAAAAAAAAAAAAAAAAAAAAAAAAAAAAAAAAAAAAAAAAAAAAAAAAAAAAAAAAAAAAAAAAAAAAAAAAAAAAAAAAAAAAAAAAAAAAAAAAAAAAAAAAAAAAAAAAAAAAAAAAAAAAAAAAAAAAAAAAAAAAAAAAAAAAAAAAAAAAAAAAAAAAAAAAAAAAAAAAAAAAAAAAAAAAAAAAAAAAAAAAAAAAAAAAAAAAAAAAAAAAAAAAAAAAAAAAAAAAAAAAAAAAAAAAAAAAAAAAAAAAAAAAAAAAAAAAAAAAAAAAAAAAAAAAAAAAAAAAAAAAAAAAAAAAAAAAAAAAAAAAAAAAAAAAAAAAAAAAAAAAAAAAAAAAAAAAAAAAAAAAAAAAAAAAAAAAAAAAAAAAAAAAAAAAAAAAAAAAAAAAAAAAAAAAAAAAAAAAAAAAAAAAAAAAAAAAAAAAAAAAAAAAAAAAAAAAAAAAAAAAAAAAAAAAAAAAAAAAAAAAAAAAAAAAAAAAAAAAAAAAAAAAAAAAAAAAAAAAAAAAAAAAAAAAAAAAAAAAAAAAAAAAAAAAAAAAAAAAAAAAAAAAAAAAAAAAAAAAAAAAAAAAAAAAAAAAAAAAAAAAAAAAAAAAAAAAAAAAAAAAAAAAAAAAAAAAAAAAAAAAAAAAAAAAAAAAAAAAAAAAAAAAAAAAAAAAAAAAAAAAAAAAAAAAAAAAAAAAAAAAAAAAAAAAAAAAAAAAAAAAAAAAAAAAAAAAAAAAAAAAAAAAAAAAAAAAAAAAAAAAAAAAAAAAAAAAAAAAAAAAAAAAAAAAAAAAAAAAAAAAAAAAAAAAAAAAAAAAAAAAAAAAAAAAAAAAAAAAAAAAAAAAAAAAAAAAAAAAAAAAAAAAAAAAAAAAAAAAAAAAAAAAAAAAAAAAAAAAAAAAAAAAAAAAAAAAAAAAAAAAAAAAAAAAAAAAAAAAAAAAAAAAAAAAAAAAAAAAAAAAAAAAAAAAAAAAAAAAAAAAAAAAAAAAAAAAAAAAAAAAAAAAAAAAAAAAAAAAAAAAAAAAAAAAAAAAAAAAAAAAAAAAAAAAAAAAAAAAAAAAAAAAAAAAAAAAAAAAAAAAAAAAAAAAAAAAAAAAAAAAAAAAAAAAAAAAAAAAAAAAAAAAAAAAAAAAAAAAAAAAAAAAAAAAAAAAAAAAAAAAAAAAAAAAAAAAAAAAAAAAAAAAAAAAAAAAAAAAAAAAAAAAAAAAAAAAAAAAAAAAAAAAAAAAAAAAAAAAAAAAAAAAAAAAAAAAAAAAAAAAAAAAAAAAAAAAAAAAAAAAAAAAAAAAAAAAAAAAAAAAAAAAAAAAAAAAAAAAAAAAAAAAAAAAAAAAAAAAAAAAAAAAAAAAAAAAAAAAAAAAAAAAAAAAAAAAAAAAAAAAAAAAAAAAAAAAAAAAAAAAAAAAAAAAAAAAAAAAAAAAAAAAAAAAAAAAAAAAAAAAAAAAAAAAAAAAAAAAAAAAAAAAAAAAAAAAAAAAAAAAAAAAAAAAAAAAAAAAAAAAAAAAAAAAAAAAAAAAAAAAAAAAAAAAAAAAAAAAAAAAAAAAAAAAAAAAAAAAAAAAAAAAAAAAAAAAAAAAAAAAAAAAAAAAAAAAAAAAAAAAAAAAAAAAAAAAAAAAAACATATACAACATACATTGTGTAGCATATATACAGCTAGACCGATAGCGAAATAGAATATACAATCTTTAGTTTAACTAATTTAAATAGCCTTTAAGTGGGATATCTACTTAATGATACATAAGGGAGAAAATACAATTCTCTGTAAACCATCACAATCTGGGCATTTTCTAGAGATGAAAGCTAAATGCATGTGGCATTGAGTAACACTACAAATGGACAAGAATGGGAAGGATAAGAGTAATATTAGCCACTTGACAAAGATATACCAAAGGGATTTCACAAATTTTATTTTGCTCTCAGCCCCTCACTTCAAAATCATCATACTTTGTTAAAAGTTAAATATCAATTTGACATCTTTATCATTAAATTTATTGTTCAATGCTATGATACATATAACCGTAGACGGACTTGTTCCTTTGCATACTTTTTCTGGAATTGTGTTACATAAAAATAGTATTGGTATGAATTTTTCTATTCCAAAATTTGTACTTCTGTGAGACAAATATGTGTTGTTTTTAAATTCAATTCAAAAAAGAGATCATTTTACCATATACTAGATTGGTGCCCGCGCAATGCAGCGGCGGTGAGGCGGTGGCGGTGTGGTTATTAACGTTAAAGTAATTTCATTGCGGTTGGCGATGTGATGAATTTTTGAAGTGGGATGTGAAAGGGGGGAGGGGGACGAATTGTGAATTAGGGTTTTTTGCTATGTGTTTCTACGTGAGGGAAAGATAAAGGTTGAATTTTTTTTAAGGGCATTTTAGTCACAGTCTATAAAATGAAAATAAGAATGTATTAAGATGGAGGGTAAATTAGACATTTCAGGTTCTTAAATTTAAGGGAGGGGGATTCAGTTTCTTTTATAAGGGAGTATAGATGTATGTAAACAACCTCTTATGTCTTTACAAAGTTGTTTATATATACACAGAGTTTGATTGAAATGGTGGATTAACCCAATGAAAATCACGAATATATTTAAGGCCAAGATTTAGCCGATAACTTCTTGATAATAGATGCAATTTAAGGCTTGACCACGCATTCCCTAATCTACCAGACGTGTTGAAGCCAATTTTAACCAGATATTTCTGGACCTCCAACCCCCTCCTCATGGAAAAATACCTTTGAGATGAGAACCTAAGGCTCGAACCCGAGACCTTGGATAAACTCATCCTCGGGGCCCACATATTGGATTTAAGCCAATAGTTTCAAGTTTATCTATATGACTACTAGACGGTTGCCCGCGCGATGCAGCGGTGATGGTGGTAGCGACGACGGTGTGGCGATGGCGGCAGTGGTGGTGGCGGTGCCAGTGGTGGTGGCGTGTAGTGAATGTAAATTAATTGATGTAAGAGAGGTTAATATGGTTATTTAAGGGTTGAAGGATCTATGTTGTAAGTTATTTCATTAAGGGTATTATAGGTAAATAGGTGAAGATGTTTAAATTAGTGAATAAAGAAGATGAGTAATATGGTCATTTCAAAATCTTAATTACTTAAAGGGGAAGAGTAGTTTGTTTTATATAGTATCATAGATATAGATTATAGATATAGAAGGGAGAGTATTTGTTTATATAGTATATATAAGAAGTATTATAGGTATATAGGTGGAGATATTTAAATTAGTGAATAAAGAAGATGAGTAATATGGTCATTTCAAAGTCTTAATTACTTAAAGGGGAAGAGTAGTTTGCTTTATATAGTATTATAGATATAGTATTATAGATATCATTTACTATATGTAATCTCTCTTTATAATAATAAACGTATAATTTATAACTTATCTTTAAAGAGTCTTTTATTTTTTTATATTTTTAGAGCGTGTTAGTAGGTTGATGATTCGAACCCTAATATTTATCTATTATTTATTTATTTTAACATTATATTTTATAAGTTTACGGGTTATTATAATATAAAGAAAGAAACTGCTCACTATCATCTTTCGCAGGTTTTGAGCCCTAATACTTCGATGATGTATGAGGGAGGTTAAAATGTAGGCAGACCTTACCTTTACCTAGGTAAAGAGACTGTTTTCATGTTCTACCTAAATGAGTAGAAAAGGACCTTATATCTTTGCATGGGATGAGGATTGAACCCTAGACCTTTGTCTCCAGAGGTCAAGGTGTTTACCACTAATCCAAACCACACTGCTTAAAATAATTTCGTACCCGAAGTCGATAAAAATTCTGTAAAGATGTATACTTATATAGTATCAATATAATACGATGATATTTATTATTATTTTGACAGGTATTACAATCTCACCTTTTAAAAAAAATTGTCCTTAAATTTAACGCAACGAATAAAATACTATGTCTTCTGAATTATATGAAACAAATAATTTTCTTTCCAAGGATTTCAATTTTCTTTTCCAAAATAAATTGGCTCTCTTCCTTTTTACTTCTTTACTTTTCTAGACTTATGTTTGCATAATGTGGCGGCGGTGAGGGTAGTAGTAGCGGCGACGGTAATGTCGACAGCGTTGACGGTGTTGGGGGCGGAAGCGGGTGCGGCGGTGAGAGCGATAACGATGATGAATGTAAAAATAATTGATGTTAAAGGTGATAGTGTAGTTATTTTAAGTGTTAATTGATTTATATTGTAAATTATTTCATTAAGGTATTAAGCATATTTAGGTGAAGATTTTAAATTAATAAATAAAGGAGAAGAGTATTTTTGGTTTTTCAAAAACGAAAAGTTTAAAGGAAAAAAAAAGTGATTTGTTTTATTAAATAGTATAGACATGAAACAAATAATTTTTTTTACAACGATTTCAATTTTTTTTTTTTTCCGTGTATTACATTAAGATAAGTGGGTTGTTTGGAACTATACAACATTACCATGGAATAAATGCAAAATATGGAAAATGGAAAGAAAATTTTTAACAATTTATAACCAATCCCGAAAAGATTCCCAAATAGGCCCTGTCCGGCTGTCCCTCTTTACCTTTTTTTCTCTATAAGTAGCCATTTCACATTCTTCATTCTCTTCACACCTTCCAGTTTCCTACTCTTTTCTCTGCCTTTCTATTTCCTTGCTTCAAGAAATGAACTTCAGTCTAGTGTCATACATTCTACTTCTACTATTAACGGCGGTGAATGCCCGTATTCCCGGAGTTTACACTGCCGGCCAATGGGAGTCCGCACATGCCACTTTCTACGGTGGTAGTGATGCCTCCGGTACAATGGGTACGTCTTATTTCCATTTCTACCTCTAATTTGATTTTCCTTTTTAATGTGCGAAATTTTCTTAAAACGGTAATTTATACGCAACCAAAATTACGCATAATAGATATTCTGTTTATAACAAGTTTACCTCGTATCGAACAGTTGTACAAGGAAAAATTTTAATATAAACAAAATATTAATAAACATCATTTTTGGTTGTCAAAAACATTGTATGTTTTTGTAACTTCTTTTGCAATCGAAACAAAACTGTCATGATAATACCATAAATGCTTGTTTTTTTTCCTTTTTTTGAAAAGTTAAATTTCTTTAACACAATAAAAGTGATAAAACTAAAAATAAATATCTTTGTTGCGTAAGGGTAAAATAGTCAAGAAAATATCGATGATTTAATTTTTGTAAGTTACAAATGTGATTTTTTTTGACACTTTTTAACGTGTGATATTTTCAGGAGGAGCATGTGGATATGGTAATCTATATAGCCAAGGTTATGGAGTTAACACCGCAGCACTAAGCACTGCGTTGTTTAACAACGGGCTTAGCTGCGGTGCTTGTTTTGAAATGAAGTGTACGGATGACCCTCAATGGTGTCACGCGGGCAGCCCTTCAATTTTCATCACGGCGACTAATTTTTGCCCACCGAATTTCGCTCAACCAAGTGACAATGGTGGGTGGTGTAATCCCCCTCGCCCTCATTTTGATCTTGCAATGCCTATGTTTCTTAAGATTGCCGAGTATCGTGCCGGTATTGTTCCAGTTAGTTACCGCAGGTTAGTTGTAACTTTCGGTTTATTATCAATTTGGGTTATAATAGGTAGAAGGGTATACTAATAGAGTATATTTTGCAATGCTATGATTAGTAATAAAGCTATATTATTGGTAAAAATATATTACTAAAAGTAATCTGATACTACACATAATTATATATAGTTTATATATATGTAAAATATATGTGAAATATGTTAACACTTAATTTGGGCTGAATTGGAAAAGTTTTAAGTAAGGCAGTTGAAGTCCTAAAACCTACCATATTTATAAATACCCGAGGTGAAAATGAAATATGCAAAATATGAATAAATAATGAGCTAGTACTTTCGAAAAGTTTTACTCAATTGATAAGTTTTATAGGTGAGCCTTGAGAAATAAATGTATGTAATACTATGAAATAATGTTACATACATCATACATGTACAATAATTGCTAACTATGTTTTATTTTTTTTTAAATAGGGTGCCATGCCGTAAACAAGGAGGGATAAGGTTCACCATAAATGGTTTTCGCTACTTCAACTTGATTTTGATCAGCAATGTTGCGGGTGCTGGAGATATTACACGGGCATGGGTCAAAGGTACAAACACTGAATGGATGAGTCTTGGCCGAAACTGGGGACAAAATTGGCAATCAAATGCGGTCTTGATTGGGCAATCACTTTCATTTAGAGTTACTGGTAGTGATGGTCGCACTTCTACTTCGAAGAACATAGTGCCTTCGAATTGGCAATTTGGACAAACTTTTGCCGGGAAGAATTTCCGGGTTTGAAAATTGATGCGATCCGAATTGGTTGGGGGGTTAAAGTTATATCTATTATTATTTTGGCAAAAAGAACCTCTTTATATTAGAAGGAAAATAGTGAAAAATAGGAGAGTGTTTTTTTTGACACTTTTTAACGTGTGATATTTTCAGGAGGAGCATGTGGATATGGTAATCTATATAGCCAAGGTTATGGAGTTAACACCGCAGCACTAAGCACTGCGTTGTTTAACAACGGGCTTAGCTGCGGTGCTTGTTTTGAAATGAAGTGTACGGATGACCCTCAATGGTGTCACGCGGGCAGCCCTTCAATTTTCATCACGGCGACTAATTTTTGCCCACCGAATTTCGCTCAACCAAGTGACAATGGTGGGTGGTGTAATCCCCCTCGCCCTCATTTTGATCTTGCAATGCCTATGTTTCTTAAGATTGCCGAGTATCGTGCCGGTATTGTTCCAGTTAGTTACCGCAGGTTAGTTGTAACTTTCGGTTTATTATCAATTTGGGTTATAATAGGTAGAAGGGTATACTAATAGAGTATATTTTGCAATGCTATGATTAGTAATAAAGCTATATTATTGGTAAAAATATATTACTAAAAGTAATCTGATACTACACATAATTATATATAGTTTATATATATGTAAAATATATGTGAAATATGTTAACACTTAATTTGGGCTGAATTGGAAAAGTTTTAAGTAAGGCAGTTGAAGTCCTAAAACCTACCATATTTATAAATACCCGAGGTGAAAATGAAATATGCAAAATATGAATAAATAATGAGCTAGTACTTTCGAAAAGTTTTACTCAATTGATAAGTTTTATAGGTGAGCCTTGAGAAATAAATGTATGTAATACTATGAAATAATGTTACATACATCATACATGTACAATAATTGCTAACTATGTTTTATTTTTTTTTAAATAGGGTGCCATGCCGTAAACAAGGAGGGATAAGGTTCACCATAAATGGTTTTCGCTACTTCAACTTGATTTTGATCAGCAATGTTGCGGGTGCTGGAGATATTACACGGGCATGGGTCAAAGGTACAAACACTGAATGGATGAGTCTTGGCCGAAACTGGGGACAAAATTGGCAATCAAATGCGGTCTTGATTGGGCAATCACTTTCATTTAGAGTTACTGGTAGTGATGGTCGCACTTCTACTTCGAAGAACATAGTGCCTTCGAATTGGCAATTTGGACAAACTTTTGCCGGGAAGAATTTCCGGGTTTGAAAATTGATGCGATCCGAATTGGTTGGGGGGTTAAAGTTATATCTATTATTATTTTGGCAAAAAGAACCTCTTTATATTAGAAGGAAAATAGTGAAAAATAGGAGAGTGCTTTTTGTTGACACTTTTTACTATTATGAAGTGCTTTTATCCTTGCAAGGAAAGCTGAAGTGGCTATGCCTCATTGTGGAGCTATAACTAAAGGAAGTGATATTCGTACCAAAACAATTGATGTATTTACCATAATGATGCTTTACTGACTTGTACAGTATGCTATAAAAGTTGTACAGTGTGGTAAATTAATCACTATTTATCGTACTAATATCACTTCCCATAAACTAAATTTCTTTATATAATATACAAATTATATATACTTTCATGGGATGTTTGGTATTATTGAGGTTTTAAAGTTAAATTTTGCATTTTCAAAACTTATGCAAAAGTCATTATTTTATTTGTGTTTTGCAAGTGCAAAGATTTAATAACCATAATATGCATCTCACCACAATGATACTATGTACAAGATATTCATGAGACTCACATTGAACCATAACCGAATAGACACTAACCACAATAAGATCACAAGATATGTTTGTACATATGAGAAGTGTGTATTGGGGCTTAAAGAATAAATACTATCACAAGTTAAATTTGTCAGAAGCTAAAACACATACATATTCAAGGGGAACATTTATTTCATTGGCATCAAACACAAATAGATATTTTTGAGATAGTTAAGATGAATATTATTTAAATCCCAAAAATTCCAGCCAAAAAAGGTCAAGTATGTTATAGTCTTTTTTTGGTCATCCTCTCTTACATTTGGATTATTTGGTTGACCCGGAATCAGTGGCGGATCTTAAAAGTTTTAACGGTGGGGGCCAAAAAAAATTTTTTTGCCAGCTTTGTATCCGAGTATTATATTAGGGTCATGTTTACTAATTCGGGTCGGGTCAAACAAAAATAATACTAATAATCCAAGTTTTCCATTCAAATTACCAATACATAGTTTCTAACAAACAAAAAACTACATATACTTATGAAAATACCAAGATAAAAGGAGTGTACTAGGCACTAGAGTTACAAGTCTGCGTTACGATCTTTAAGCTCTTTGAACAAATTTACTATCCAACTCATGTATCTGTATATATCCAATGTGGCTATAAACAAATCTACTCGGTAGTAATGTTCAAATGTGACATGAAGATATTTTTACGAGGCCGAAATCGAGTAGATGTATATGGAGCTTTCATATCCGGCATCTCTACTTGATGCTTGTTACATAAAAAGGTCACTTCGTCAAGTAAAGAATCAAACATACTATTTCTGTAATTATTTAGACTCACCTTAGTTGTTGAAACTAAAAAAAAAGGACAAAGACAAGCCTAAAACATAAAAATTATTAATGGGCTAAGTGAACCGTAGGGTATAAAAACTAAAAAAGTAAAGTTTATTGGACTATTAAATTCATTAAACATATCAAAAGTTTTTTTAAAAATAATCCCTGGGGGCCGACTTAATATACATAAATTTTTTCGAATGAAATACGGGTATATTAGCACTACTAATCGAAAAAACGGTGGTGGCCCGGGCCCCCACGCGCCCCTATAAAGAACCACCCTTGCCCGGAATGATCGCATTTTCACAAACAAGGATCCATTGGTTCGATATGCCACAAAGGAGAACTAGTCAATAGATCGAAATCAACCCCTATAGAATCATAGAATGGACCAATGGTCTTCGTTTCATGTTTAAATCAAGTTTCACAGTACATGTAATCATTAACTTAATTGTATTGTGCTAGCTTTTATTTTATCAACACAGTTTTGAATGGTTAAAAAAAAAGACAAAACTTGTTATCGGTATTTTTAGTCACTTTTTCCTTTTCTATTTATGTTTAAACAACTGTATATGGGAAACCCGAGCAAGAAAACACATTAGAGGTAATCAAATTATCGCTTAGACTTTTTTAATAGGTGTCTAATGTTGTCGCATTAAGTGATAAAATGGGACCTAAATTTAGAAGTATAATAAAGGTTGGAACATGGAAAGCCAATTGGCATTGTAAACGGAGTATACATGTAGAAGGGGAGTTATACTCACATCCTTACCACAATATTTAATCTATAAACCCCACATATATATTATTGATTTGTTTGTAAAATCTGTATATTGTGATAACTTAATTAAAAATTATGATAATTAAGTTTATGGCCTCGCATGTAGAAGTAACCTGGCAAGTGATTTTCTTTATACGGCCAACTATTCTATTTTTATATATCTAAACTATACGAATGCTTATAATTCGGAATTTTTGAAAACCCTCCAATAATTCACCCCTATAAATGTAGCAAGTAACTTTTTTTTATAACTTCAAGTTCTCAAGAATGGTATTTGTTAGGCTGTTTGAGACAAAGACTGAATATAATACGGAGTATACAAGCAAAAACCAAGTTGTTGATATATACATATGATATATCCACTAATCCCTAAGAAATACTCTATTTTGAGACACATGGAGAACTTAAATTACAATTCGTGTTGCTAAACGTTAAACACTTTTAAAGAAAAACTGAAAAGAGAAACTCATTTAAGATTACAAAATACAAGCCTCGTCTCATTGAAATGTTTATCAACAAGCCAACGACAAATCTTTTGTTTTTATATATTCATTGTGTACGTATTATTGTCTAATTACTAACAACAACAACAACGATATATAATTCTATCAAGGACATAATATAGGAAACTGATATGTAAACAGTTTTATTTATATTTATATTTATATTAATAGATCATTGATCATAACACAAATTTATTTATATGTATATAGTTTTTAAGCCTTAAAAGCTTAGGTAATTCCATGTAAAGAACAAATCCACTTATAGACATAAAACAAGTAATAAAACAAATTCATTGTAGATAAATTTTTATTGTATTTTTCCAATAATGGTAGTATGCAACTAACCATTTCTAACAAAAATAGTTGTAAGGTTAGCTAGGGTTGTGATCAAAAGAGTCCACTAAAAAGTCTGGAAACCAAGGGCTTATTCACAGCCATCAGATCAGTCAAAATATACGGTCCAGATTATAAACCAAAAAAACACACGGAGGGTTAACTTAGTAATTTAACCTGCTATGCTCACCAACACTATATAACGCACACAATCCCCAATCAAACCCTAAAAATCAAATCAATTGTGAAATCAAATCGTGAAATCAAATGAAAACCAGTTGCGACACACACCTCCGGCAATAGAAACTCCGGCTAATAATAATAAAAAACTCCGGCGATCTCTAAACAACAATCTCCGATCGTCGGTCATATTACAAAACCTGGAGATTTCTCCGGCGGTGGTACAACTAATTGACATAATCGTTGTTGATAATCTTCAATAATTCAGTGATGGAATCAAAAGAAGAATCAGTTTTGGAATCAAAAGAACATGATGTTTCCGACGACGAGATTATTGAAGATGAAGAAGGGATATTTGCAGACGAGGAAGAAGACAACACAGGTACATAACCAATCAAAGTTGATTATAGATAGGAATATAGCTTTTACGCTTACAATCAAAGTTGATTGTACATAGGAATATAGCTTTTGTGCTTACAATCAAAGTTGATTGTACATATGCATGTAAATTTTGTGCTTATAATCAAAGTTGATTGTACATAGGAATATAGCTTTTACGCTTACAATCAAAGTTGATTGTACATAGGAATATAGCTTTTGTGCTTACAATCAAAGTTGATTGTACATATGCATGTAAATTTTGTGTTTGAAGTAACCTGCCTAATCCAATCAAGTTGATTGTACATAGGAATATAGCTTTTGTGCTTACAATCAAAGTTGATTGTACATATGCATGTAAATTTTGTGTTTGAAGTAACCTGCCTAATCCAATCAAGTTGATTGTACATAGGAATATAGCTTTTGTGCTTACAATCAAAGTTGATTGTACATATGCATGTAAATTTTGTGTTTGAAGTAACCTGCCTAATCCAATCAAGTTGATTGTACATAGGAATATAGCTTTTGTGCTTACAATCAAAGTTGATTGAACATAGGAATATAAATTTTGTGCTTATAATCAAAGTTGATTGTACATATGAATATAGCTTTTGTGCTTATAATCAAAGTTGATTGTACATATGAATATAGCTTTTGTGCTTATAATCAAAGTTGATTGTACATATGAATATAGCTTTTGTGCTTATAATCAAAGTTGATTGTACATATGAATATAGCTTTTGTGCTTATAATCAAAGTTGATTGTACATATGAATATAGCTTTTGTGCTTATAATCAAAGTTGATTGTACATATGAATATAGCTTTTGTGCTTATAATCAAAGTTGATTGTACATATGAATATAGCTTTTGTGCTTATAATCAAAGTTGATTGTACATATGAATATAGCTTTTGTGCTTATAATCAAAGTTGATTGTACATATGAATATAGCTTTTGTGCTTATAATCAAAGTTGATTGTACATATGAATATAGCTTTTGTGCTTATAATCAAAGTTGATTGTACATATGAATATAGCTTTTGTGCTTATAATCAAAGTTGATTGTACATATGAATATAGCTTTTGTGCTTATAATCAAAGTTGATTGTACATATGAATATAGCTTTTGTGCTTATAATCAAAGTTGATTGTACATATGAATATAGCTTTTGTGCTTATAATCAAAGTTGATTGTACATATGAATATAGCTTTTGTGCTTATAATCAAAGTTGATTGTACATATGAATATAGCTTTTGTGCTTATAATCAAAGTTGATTGTACATATGAATATAGCTTTTGTGCTTATAATCAAAGTTGATTGTACATATGAATATAGCTTTTGTGCTTATAATCAAAGTTGATTGTACATATGAATATAGCTTTTGTGCTTATAATCAAAGTTGATTGTACATATGAATATAGCTTTTGTGCTTATAATCAAAGTTGATTGTACATATGAATATAGCTTTTGTGCTTATAATCAAAGTTGATTGTACATATGAATATAGCTTTTGTGCTTATAATCAAAGTTGATTGTACATATGAATATAGCTTTTGTGCTTATAATCAAAGTTGATTGTACATATGAATATAGCTTTTGTGCTTATAATCAAAGTTGATTGTACATATGAATATAGCTTTTGTGCTTATAATCAAAGTTGATTGTACATATGAATATAGCTTTTGTGCTTATAATCAAAGTTGATTGTACATATGAATATAGCTTTTGTGCTTATAATCAAAGTTGATTGTACATATGAATATAGCTTTTGTGCTTATAATCAAAGTTGATTGTACATATGAATATAGCTTTTGTGCTTATAATCAAAGTTGATTGTACATATGAATATAGCTTTTGTGCTTATAATCAAAGTTGATTGTACATATGAATATAGCTTTTGTGCTTATAATCAAAGTTGATTGTACATATGAATATAGCTTTTGTGCTTATAATCAAAGTTGATTGTACATATGAATATAGCTTTTGTGCTTATAATCAAAGTTGATTGTACATATGAATATAGCTTTTGTGCTTATAATCAAAGTTGATTGTACATATGAATATAGCTTTTGTGCTTATAATCAAAGTTGATTGTACATATGAATATAGCTTTTGTGCTTATAATCAAAGTTGATTGTACATATGAATATA
This sequence comes from Erigeron breviscapus, assembly GCA_034093135.1. Classification (NCBI taxonomy): domain Eukaryota; kingdom Viridiplantae; phylum Streptophyta; class Magnoliopsida; order Asterales; family Asteraceae; genus Erigeron; species Erigeron breviscapus. The sequence goes on along the minus strand of CM067170.1, from coordinate 146,048,152 downwards.
GCTTTTGTGCTTATAATCAAAGTTGATTGTACATATGAATATAGCTTTTGTGCTTATAATCAAAGTTGATTGTACATATGAATATAGCTTTTGTGCTTATAATCAAAGTTGATTGTACATATGAATATAGCTTTTGTGCTTATAATCAAAGTTGATTGTACATATGAATATAGCTTTTGTGCTTATAATCAAAGTTGATTGTACATATGAATATAGCTTTTGTGCTTATAATCAAAGTTGATTGTACATATGAATATAGCTTTTGTGCTTATAATCAAAGTTGATTGTACATATGAATATAGCTTTTGTGCTTATAATCAAAGTTGATTGTACATATGAATATAGCTTTTGTGCTTATAATCAAAGTTGATTGTACATATGAATATAGCTTTTGTGCTTATAATCAAAGTTGATTGTACATATGAATATAGCTTTTGTGCTTATAATCAAAGTTGATTGTACATATGAATATAGCTTTTGTGCTTATAATCAAAGTTGATTGTACATATGCATGTAGCTTTTGTGCTTACAATCAAAGTTGATTATAGACAGGAATATAGCTTTTACGCTTACAATCAAAGTTGATTGTACATAGGAATATAGCTTTTGTGCTTACAATCAAAGTTGATTGTACATATGCATGTAAATTTTGTGTTACAATCAAATTTGACTGTAAAATAACACACATTCATATCATATTGAATAAACAACCAAACAAACATAGTTATAGCAAACAATCATATTTGATTGGTTCACACAAAAACATAATACATGCTTAGATGTAACAATTAAACAGTACATCTACAACAAAAAATTTCTTATAATCTACAATTAACAGTTACTAAATTTCTGGAATAAAATAAAAACCCTAGAAATTAATAAAACACTAAAAATAAATAAAACGCATAAAATTAAGGATAAAAAGGAATTAAATGAAGAATATAATACACTTACCAGCCACCGCCGCCGTAGAAATGGTCGGAACTACTTGATTATCACTCGGAACGACAGATTTACGTTTTCTTTGATAACTAGTCAGATCCTTCATTACTACCGGTGAAGAAACCATACTTGAATGTTGTGTTTTCTATTGCCGGAAAAAACGAGGGTTAGGAAAACTGCCGGCCGGTGAAGTGATAATCGTGGAGAGAGAAACCCCTGGATGTGTGTGTGTGTGTTGATTTGGGGGAAATGAAAACGGGTTGGGTGAAATGAACGAGAGAGGAAGGGAAGTGTGAAATGAATGAGGGAGGGACGTGTTAATTTACGGATTTAACCTTCCGTGTGTTTTTTACATTATGCTACTGAAGGTAATCTCAGCCTTTGATTAGATAAAATGAAGGGTCAGGATGTGTCCCTTAGTTTCTAAGGAAAAAAGAGGACTTAAATGAACAAACTTCTCTAAACGACATTTGAAGTTACCTTTTTACCGACATTTTTGCTAAACAAAACAATATCAACGACGTAACCGAAACAACAACTACACATGAACAACTAGCATAATCTGATCAAAACTACGAGAAGTTTTTCCTATAGATTTAACAAACAGATTAACACAAGTACATGATGATATTTGACTGTAAAATAACACACATTCATATCATATTGAATAAACAACCAAACAAACATAGTTATAGCAAACAATCATATTTGATTGGTTCACACAAAAACATAATACATGCTTAGATGTAACAATTAAACAGTACATCTACAACAAAAAATTTCTTATAATCTACAATTAACAGTTACTAAATTTCTGGAATAAAATAAAAACCCTAGAAATTAATAAAACACTAAAAATAAATAAAACGCATAAAATTAAGGATAAAAAGGAATTAAATGAAGAATATAATACACTTACCAGCCACCGCCGCCGTAGAAATGGTCGGAACTACTTGATTATCACTCGGAACGACAGATTTACGTTTTCTTTGATAACTAGTCAGATCCTTCATTACTACCGGTGAAGAAACCATACTTGAATGTTGTGTTTTCTATTGCCGGAAAAAACGAGGGTTAGGAAAACTGCCGGCCGGTGAAGTGATAATCGTGGAGAGAGAAACCCCTGGATGTGTGTGTGTGTGTTGATTTGGGGGAAATGAAAACGGGTTGGGTGAAATGAACGAGAGAGGAAGGGAAGTGTGAAATGAATGAGGGAGGGACGTGTTAATTTACGGATTTAACCTTCCGTGTGTTTTTTACATTATGCTACTGAAGGTAATCTCAGCCTTTGATTAGATAAAATGAAGGGTCAGGATGTGTCCCTTAGTTTCTAAGGAAAAAAGAGGACTTAAATGAACAAACTTCTCTAAACGACATTTGAAGTTACCTTTTTACCGACATTTGAAGTTACTAACAAAACAAATCTTCTACTTAACTTTTTCTTACAAGTATAATATATTTGATAGCGACATGGGAACTTAATTCATAGGGTCAAACATATCTTCAAACCATAAAATCTTTATTTTTTTTTACAAGTGATTTGACTTCAATAAAATTTTATTTGGCATACTTAAGATTTCTCAACATGAACCTCTAATGCATAAATTTATCTAACACGCATTTTTTTAACAATATCTAATAGATTGCGAGTTCCAGTCCTATTATACTGTAAATATATATACTCGTATAAATGTGTGTGATATACAAAATTCAATACTCTTACTTAAGAAAAGAAGTGATTCCAACTTGTGTTTCTTGATATACTTATTCCAACACAATGACAATACTCTGTTTAATCTAGAATAGAACCTTTAATCTATAGAATTGTAGAAGTGAAGATAGAAATCCTTCTGTCTAATCTGTGACTGTGAGTTGAATTAATAAATGGATGAAAAAAATCGAAGAATTCAAAGAGCGGTTCGGGACAAAGAAACAGAAAATAAAAAGTTGTATGGATTCATAAAGACTTTCTCGAGAGAAACTAAAAAAGAGATATCAAACCATCTCTTCTGACTCTTTTTCAAATTCGATAAATGTTGGTTGATCGTATATTTCATTAGAGTTCTATGATTCAGAGTATCCTTTCCTATTTGATCCCTTTGAATTCCATATTCGAAGTTGCGATCGGATCTATTCATTAAAAAGAATCGATTAACATTTAAGTAACATTAAACAACGTTATTTAGTCAAACCAATGGTGCTTACCATATCACAATTACCTAAAAAACAATGCCATTATGCCAAGTAAAGAACAAACATATGTTTGCACATGCATACCCTGAAATCCTATCCCTGTATAAACAATGATGATTTTTTATTAGATGTACAGCCAAATATTTTGTTGCAAGAATAATACGGTATGTATAACAAAATGTACCTATATATATGTATCTATATATGTATAACAGAAGATAATATAAACAAAGTCAAAGAATAAGAGTACCATGCATACATGTCAACATGGTCACATGGAAATCGCAAGATATCACAATAATGGGGACTGAGCCATTCAGAAATAAGGTAAATGCCAAGAGATATCCATTCTTCTTCAGGGATGATCCTCTGTTTATCAATCATTCATCAAATCTTTTATCTATCTCTTACAATCACCACTTCTATTCTATTGACCACATCTATCAAATGTATTCCAAATCCACCCCCATCAGCATTTTGACCACTTGCAAACATAACCTCTCACTTAATAGCTAGATCCCTCCACGGATTAACCGCTTTATATTTGGAAATGGCAAAAGAATTACACTAATAACATAAACGGTAGTTAAAAGATGTGATAAGCAAATTTGCAGACGAAGAAACATCCGAGTTTAACAGCTTTTTATTAAAAATTACAAACTCTCAAAAGTTCCGACTTAATCAGACTCGCTAACATGCCAATATAGTGATGTGACGGCTTGAGTCTGGGAACCTTTGACCCCGTTACTTGTTTTTCTTTCTAATGTAATTTTAATCGGGTAAACAGAGAAGGATCCCTGTTGAGAATGTTGGGGGGACGTCGAGCTTTGGCTCTAATTACACAGCTTAACGGTTTCTCTCATAGCTGTTTCCTATACTTTTCCCACACCATCTCAATATATTAACCAAATGAGGTTTAAACCCGAGTTTCCAGAGGCATTCAAGACGTGTTACCACAAAGCCATCTTAGAGACGGTTGATCTTATACAATTACCTTAAGTTAAAATATTTGGAATTTCTACCTTGCCCAAAAATAAGTTGGTTACATAAAAGGGCAATCAAATCAGACAAGGAGTAGAAACAAAAGAATGGTCATGGGATATACCAGTTTTCTTTATTATCCGTTTGAACTGTGGGTCCCTAGCTTTATCTACTATATGTAAATGAGATCCAGAATTCATATTTCATACATCCAGCACCAATATTTCTCAGGAAAAAAGGACTTGCATTAAATACATCTAGACAAACAAACAAATTCTTGATTAAAGAGGTAAAATAAGCAGAGAATTGCTACAACTTTTACTGCATCTGCTTAAGTTAGCATACAAGTCAAGTTACAACACTAGTTAATTTAGAGCACTTACTAACTTATATATGCAATGAACATAACTCAACTTTGTCGTTGAGCGTCCCTTCTACGTTTAAGTGTCTTGTTAGCTTTCATTTGGTAGACTAGACAGTCTATAACCTCTTTAAGAGTAGCTTTTCGACCTTCCCTGAAGTTCCAAAGCTCTGATACTACGTATCTTCCACTTGGGTTGTACTCATTTAACTCCAACAATGCGTTGACTACAGCAGCGCATGCTTTTTCACCCCATTGGTCTCTTAATTCTTTCAAATGGATATCATCTTCATCTATTATTTCCTATAGGAGATGTATTAGTCCAAGAATATAGCCATATATGATATACTCCTTATTGATCATGGAAGTTAACATCTTTCCAAAAGAAAGCAGGTGAAACTTAAGTTAATGCTTAGGTTAGTGAAAGTCTACCTGAACATTGCGAGTGTTTTGTAGAGATGGAAAGGATGGATTGGGTGCGGGGGTAGCAGGGAATTCGTTAGCATGGGTTAACGAACAAGGTCAGGTTAGGTTGGACCTACGTACACTTTTCTATCCACTATTAAATATGTGGGAATAAGTTACCTGTCCAACAAGTATAACTAGTTCTAGTTCTTTCCAGGCTGAATATTGATAACGGGTTTTATATCATCGGGAGAGTTGGCTCATCTTTCGAGTATAAGCTATCTATTTAGTTTTCTGTCCCATTTTGTTTTATGTTCATATGAGTCTGGTACTCTCACTGGATTCTATATATTACTAATACTACTGGATACTAAATAATTCGGTTGTCCCATATACATTGCAACTTTTTAATTTAACACATTTTAAGAAAAATATTGGCAAACTAATAAAATAAAATGAACAAACCCATGCAGACAGTCTGCAGACGATATTGATATACTCTATTGAAAACAATATGGTTATAATGGGGAGTTACAGAATACAATTTAGATGATGTCAGTTTTAATTTCCTTCGGAAAAAAAATGTTGCAACTCTCACAGGACATGCCATAGAAAATTAGGAAAAAACTATGAAGAGAGTACATAACAATGGCGAGGAGAGTTGTGGATGTAAACGAGAGATGGAATTGTGGCTGTCAGGCTCAACGGGTTGGGCTGAAACACAAACACACTACATATTTTGATGTTAAATATAAGTGTGCGACATGCCTATATAAGATTACAAACACAATCTAACGTATTTTACTAATACAATTTAGAAAGCTTTTATGCATTTGAATACACTTTGATTGATGTTCAACTTGTTTGACCCGTTCAACCCATCTGACCCATTACTTTTTAGCTAATTCCTTTAGCTTAGCTCTTTTGACCAGTTAGGGAAAGTCATAAAGATAGCTCAAATCGACCCGTTTAAAGAAATGGTCGGAACTACCCTCTCTAATCTAAACTAAAAGCATCAATGACAATGAGCATACAGGAGAATGTGAACCTGAAAACAAGTTCAGAAAACAAAATGTTTCACTTTCGGCTAGAAATCCAAAAGGGGATACGTCGGATCTTCATGGACAGAGGGACGTTATAACAATGCCATGGAGCTATGGAAGGGGTGAAAGATACCTGCAATTTCCCATCTTTAGTAGCTTGCTTGAAAGGTTGCCAATTTGGATTATTAACCTTCTCTTGCCACAATGAGCTTAACTCGACTGATCTTAATTCCCATTCTTGAGCAGAGAATTTCTGCATGCATACATCTTGAAAAGGTTTTGGAGCAACCTCTCCCATCCTTTTCAGGCCAATTATGGTCGATTCCAGAATTTGAGGTAAAACCTTCATGAGAAAAGCAATGAACTATTTATCATCACATTACAAATACCAAAGGTGATAAGAAAAAGATTTTCAAATATATCAACACAAAAGTTGGCAAAATGGGCAAGTTGGATGGGTAATGGGTCAAAACAGTAGCATATTCGTACAAGTCACTCGAAACACTTTCTGTTCAATATTTTATCGTTACTTTCTAGACATAATCACATAAATAGTTTGTCAATTACGATCAGAAAAAAAATGATATAACTTCTTGATTAGAAAGACACTGAAGGTTTTATGCATTCAAGAAAAACTTTGGACAATTTTTACCCATTTGACCATGCTCTTTATGCTATTTTATGCTATTCTACCCATTTGACCCCTTATTGAATATGAAACATAACCGAAATCAACCCTTTCATGAGTAAATGGGTTGAAACTGCAGCCATAAAATTACATGTTTCGAAGGCATGAAGACAAAGAAACCTTACATTTATTAGTTCCTTCCTAGCAGCTTGTAGCTCGTTGTTACTCATGTGCTCTCGAAGTATAAGAGTTTGATTTAAGATGTCCATATCATGCAATTCTTCCTCTTTTTCAGTCAGCCTGTCCTTTAAGCCATTGATATGAACACTAATACTGTAGTCACTATCGAACGGATTTTGAGCTATCTATATGATATTGAATCCAATCAGTATTCAGTATATCGATCAAACAAAAGGCAGGGTGAATTATTATTCTTTTTCTGAAACGCTAAATGTCAGTTATATAAAAGTAAATTCATCCACAACAATATAAGCATCCATAAACACCAGATCATACAGATAACAGAAGAAACAAGCCAATATTGTTAGCCAAGATGAGTTCACTGAGTTGTGACTTTCCTTTCTCCAATTCATTATAATATAAAGGTCATACCTTTTCCTTCTCTATGTAAAAACTTGTGCGCTCATTAGCAAGTTGTGACTCTCTTTTCTCCAACTCTTTAGCTCGTTGCTCGAGTTCTTTTCGTTGAGACGCCATTTCCTCCTTAAGCTTTTCGCTCTCTTGAACAAGTAAATGCATGCTACTTAATTGACACTCTAAATCAGTCTTCAGCTTGGTATTCTGTTGTCCGATCACTTGCATCTTTCTCATTTCTGCAGTACAAAATAAATTGAGTTAAAAAAGTAAAAACGGAACAAGAATAATTCAATTTTCTGTATATTAGTTAAACCAAACAACATAAGCTACTCATCTGCCCTTACATATAAAATCGGTGTAACTAAAACTTAATACATAACAGACAAATCTCTAAGGTGTCACGAAAACATGTCCTGCACCACTTTCGTTGTTTTCTTTTGGAAATCAGTGTATGCTATCAATAAGCTTAAAAAATATCAACAAGCCAAAGTACTGATCACCATCCCTTCTTAACAACATAAAATACAATGCTCAAAAATATGATTGGAATGTCTAGTTTATTAATCCTTTCTAAAAGAAAGGGAAGTCACCACATGCATCCGAAAATATTTACAATTTGTCCACAATGGGACAAGCTCATAATTACTAGTTCACATTTACAATTTGCCCACAACCTCTTGGTTGATGGGTCACCTCAAACACTACTAGCGCAAAGGCCCGCCGTTCTTAATTACTATTCCTAAATATGATATAAAATGATCAAACATGTTTAAAACACACAACAACCATGATCTCACGTTCTTATAGAAACAAATACCTACAACTAAACACAATCCCTTCAAATGACTCAAATTTGTCCCAAGTTCACAATAACCTTTTCCAAATCCACCTCATATACATTAAAGTATTAAACTATACAAAATACTACAAAAATGAAAAACCTTTAAGAGTGCCCGGTATGGTGCTCGGCATCATACAGCAGTGTGTCCTAAGTCACTCAGCAACCATTCCCGGCTGTTTGGCATGGGTGTCATTCAGCATTTTTGTTGTCAGATTATTATTCTATTATTTCTTCCCTCCTAGACACACACATTAAATAAACTAAACAAGGCGTATTCTTAGTCATTCAGGGTCCGTCATGCATGATAACAACGGTATAAATGGTAGGGCAGGAAAGTCGATAATGTGCCATCCTGGGTTGTTTCCGCAAAACTTAATGCTCTAATCATACTACGGAGAAAGAAAGAAACTGCTCAGTGCCGCCTTCCGCGGGTTTTGAGCCCCAATACCTCGACGGTGTATGGGGGAGGTTAAGACATAGACAGACCTTACCTCTACCAAAGTAGAGAGGCTGCTTCCATTTTTCTACCTAAATGGTAGAAAAGGCCCTCTCCAACCTTTGCATGGGATGAGGATCGAACCTCTAATTCCTAGCTAAAGCTTGCAACTTTATTCCCTAAAAACACTAAAATCCCTCTTTTAAAACTAGGGTTATATCCCACAACTTCAATTTCACAAAATTAAACCCCATATATATAATACAAAAAAATAATAATAAACACATTGCTTAAAAAACATAACAAACAATTAAAATTATAAATATCTAAATATATTATGTATAGATAAATATATGTATATGTACCTTCAGAAAAGGAATGATTCATGCGATCTTTTTCAGCAATCATGGAACTAAGACGAGCAGATAAATCTTGAGCATACTTCTCCATTTCCCAAATCCTTTGATTCTTCATATCTACTTCACGCGCCAAACTCACGGCTATCCCACGCGCCTTTCTCATCTCTCTTTCCATTTCCATTTTACTCTTATTATTATTTTCCTCCATTTTTCTTTGGTTTTTCCTATGATGACTGTTTTCAAGTCAACTACTTCAGCTGTCTGAGTATGTATTTTTGACCAAACATGACTTACAATTTTATAATTATGCCCTTATAGTTTCTCACTTTCCACTTTTATTGCAAAAGAATAAAAAAGTTAGGAAATCATACTATGGTCTTGAAACCGGTCCGACCGCGACAAATAGACCAGAGATAGCTGAACCAAACAGACCCGAATAGACTAGTTCGGTTTCTTGTTGGTTCGTTCTATTCAAAAACTTAGAGCTGAATCTTTAAATGGGTGCTCTTTTCGTTTTATCTAGACAAATATTATTTACAATGTAACTGAATTTCTACGTGTGACATTTAAATCTATAACTATTTTATACATATTAGATTAGATGTTGGTTACCGGCCAAAATCATGTTTGGTACTTAAAATGGACAAATTGTAAATGACAAAAGGTGATTTTTTTTTTGTTGCAAATTTGGTGTAAAAAGTGTGTTGTTATCAAGTGTGTGGATACAATATATCACTGGAATTTGTAACCTGGATATGAAAGTAATATGAGTAGCTTTCAATCATCTTAACCTCTGATACTACAAATGAACTGAATACTTTCTTTTTCGCTTACCTTGAAGCTCAAGCTCTGAAGTCTGACAAAACTTTTCGGAACTGATAACTTAGAAAGTTATGACAAACGCAAAACTGGCACATTCTACTCGTATAACTTTGAGCAAACCTTTATAATAACTTATTTTGATTAAAAAAGCAAACCTTTACAAAAGTTTAACCATTCAACCAAAGCAACTATCATCGGGTTTATACTGTGAACAAGTATAAGATAGTGTGTAAATTGATACGGACAAGCAAGATCTGGATATTTTGAAAGAAGCGTCATCTTAACTATAACATTAAGCACCTTTCCTGCGTTTCCTGCGTTTTTGGGCAGCCCAAGTCTTTAAAAGATAAGAAACTCCCTCATTTAAAGTAGCTTTCTTGGCATCACTGAAGTTCCATAGCTCTGATATGACATACCTTCCGCTAGGATTGTAGTCATTGATTTCTCTCAAAGCGTTAGTCACGGCATTGTACACTTTTTCACCCATGTCTATTCTTAGGCTTTTCAGCTTTTCATCATCTTCATCTATGTTTTCCTGCACCAATTTTGTAAAAACTTATTTAAGGTCATACATCTTTGTCAAAATGCTGAAACATTCTTGCCGATTCATTCAGCATTTTCAGTTTTCATATTATAATGTAAGAAAAACTTAAGATTTGACATCGGTGTTGTATGAGGTGCCAGAATTGATATGAGATCTACACAGTTTGGAGATAAATAATAGAAATGTTACGTAAACAATGTGTGCATCATGTTTGAATTAAATTCTTAATAGTGATCAATATTGTAAAGTGATGTACACCTTGGAACTTATTACCGATGAATATATCATATCTCTGCACATGATGAATCTTATCACAGAGGCTGCAAATGGCCCCTGGATTATTTTCACGATGATGTGTGTGCAGAGTAAAAGTACCTAGTTCGCCCCTAAATCAAGTAAAATACATTTTGGCCACTCTATTGCTTAAGCCATTTTACTTTATGTTTCAATCAGTTTTTTTTTTCTTCCTGTAGCGCAACTTTCATGAACAAATAAAGCAACTCAAAACAGTTTTCTTTCACTAAAGCAATTCTACTATCAAGGCTCATCAAGGATAAAGCGGTAAACACTACTTTTGGTTGGAAAGGACTAGTGGGAAAAAAGTAAATAGAGCATGGAATATAAGTGGCATAAATATTCAATGTTGTAGGTACAACTATAAGTGGCAATTTCGAACCATTTACTTAACTCTGGGTTGTAGTAGGATGATGCTTCTTTCAAAGTGTGTCGAAAGTTAAAACTCGTCCAAAGTGTATACTTATATACAACCTCCTAGATCAGCTATCTGAATTTTTGACAATTTCTTATCCTCTATGAAGATTAGCACATAAACTGACCATATAGGAAGTTCTTGTGAAAAAAAAAAAAAGATACTTAAGTCAGTGTAAGCATTTTAAAAGGAAGGGCACATCATATGGGTCAAAAAGGTCGCCCCAGGTGTAGTTAATTTAAAACATTAGATTTTGAAACAATATAATTATACTATCATATATGATACCCAAACTATTTATAGAAAGTTATATGTTATGGACAAAAAGTGTTACCAATTGAACTCGACCTGACATGTTTCGACTTGTAAAATACAATGACCGTTACCCATTTTGACCCTTTACAAAATTTAAAAATATATATACTCCATGTGTAGGAAATTGAAATTTGACATACAAACTGACTTGATATATCACAATGTCAACAATCATACCTGTGAGTTTCCATTGACAGTGATTACTTTAAAGGGATGCCAATTGGGATCTCCAAGGTACCCTTCCCACAAAGAACATACTTCCAAAGCTTTATCTTCTGCTTCTGTCTTATTGTACTTCCGTCTCATGGCTTCATAAAAAGGTTTATTCTCGAGCTCTCCCATCCTCTTGACACCAATATGTCGAGATTTTGGTAGGTCCGCGAACCCCTTTATAAAAACATTATGGAGATAGATTTGAATAAAATAAATTTCTTAAAGAGTAACCAAAATGTAAAACAAGCAAAGTCAAAAAAGAAAAAAAATACTGCTCTAATATGTACTTGGTATACATAGTCAGATAGATATATATTTGTATGTAGCATCATGCAAAGATTTTAAACCATGCTGCATGACATATTAAGAGCTAATAAGCGATAAGAAACCTTAGGTATCAACTATTCAACCAATTGACAAGCGTTTAATGACAAGTTACTCAAATCGATGAATACGTGTTTCAACTTGAATAAAAAGAACGGACAGATTGTAAAAAATTTAAACTTAATAGATAAAATTACTGAAAAAGTCATTCTAGCGAAAAAGAGAATATACATAATGTAAGATGGAAATAAAAAAGTCTCTCCCATTACTTTACAAGAAAGCTTAGGTAATTTTACTTTACCCGGTTATGTTGCAGCTAGTATGATATCCATTATCTGAACTATTACCTGATTATAGCTGACCATTAAAGAATCATATAGTCAAATGCAGAACTGTAGGATCTATTTATCCGGGCATTAAAATCGGATTCTTGTGACTACATATAACACTTTCAAAACGCAAATTCACAGACTACAGCTTTTCCTATCACATATCGAGTGGAGACTAATACTTCAATAATATACTCGTAACTCGTATGAGTCAAAACTTCATGGTCAATCAAAATAAGCACAAAAAAAAAGAGTTTTGAGAAGGAAATACAACCAGAACCCAAAAAACGCTTACTTCAATCAACGCTTTACGAGCCTCCTGCAGTTCATCATTGCTTTTCCTTTCCCGAACAATTAAAGTTTGATTCAAGCTTTCCAAATCCTCAAGCTCTTCTTCCTTTTCCTGTATGTTCTTTTTTATCTCCACTATTTTCTTCTTAACTTCTGAATCGTCATCTCCGGTGTGCTTCACAACATTTAACTGCCTCATCAAACGTTCTATTTCTAGCACTGCAGCGTGTTTTGCATCCAGTTGTTTCTCAAGAAAGATTATTTTTTCGTGAAGTTTCTCCTTTTCCCTCTAATATCATACATCCAAATAAAATGTTGAAAATGAAATATTGTAGTCGCTATCAAAAGTATATAATATATATATGTATATATGTACATAATATATATGTATATATTATAAAAGTTAATATTACCTTATGATCATCTGCAAGCTTCATCATGCTTTCATCAGCTTTCTTTTGCTCATCAGACGCTATCTGAAGCGAACTATTTCTTGCAGCATTCTGTAGATATGAAAATAGTATTATGTTTTATTGAATACATACAATTTTGATTCTTCAATAAATGGAAAATATATTTCAATAACTGATCACATATATGGAAGGAAAGGAGATATAAAACATACAGTAACTAGAAACAAATGTCACTATATTGGCCCGGGTTCAATCCTTGGATTGAGCACTATATTGGCCAGTGAGAGTTTGGTGGAAGTGCTGAACCGGCATGATACCCTTTGCAGGGAGAGCCCGGATAGGGTCATGGTACCAATGCGGTACATGGAACTAAGGGGTTCCTGGCCAGTTACCCTTTTGTTTGAAACATATGTCACACCTGTTCAATTTCTTCAGCAAGCTTTTTCCTTTCATTTTCGTTTACAACCTCACGTTTCTGCAGTTCAATGCCCTGAAGTTCCAGTTCTCTTTTTTCACTTTCAATTTTCAACATAACTTTTTCATGGTCATTGAAGATCCTCTGGGATTGTTCTCGTGTGCTTAACATCATTTTCATAATCTCTGATCAAATACAAAGTATACATCATTACACTATAGCGAAAAAGAACTATAATAGAACTTGATAAATATCACAAACCTTCGTTATAAGATTGATGAATCTTATCATTTTCAGCAATGAGGTTGCTAAGGGCATTCTCTTTTTCCATGTACTTGCTCTCCATTTCTTCTATATCCCTCTTCTTGACTTCAATTGCATTAGTCAAACTTGACATGAGCGTATTTGTTATACGCTTTTCTTTTTCCATGATATCAGAAACGGTCTTAAGGTCAGCAACCTTGCGAAGATGCTCTCCAAGGATATTGTCAGACTTATAATCACTGGCACGGGCCACCCAACCATAAATACCATCTTTTGGATCATTATCTGAATTCCAATCCTTTTTGCCATGCTGATCAGCCTCGTAAGCCTTCTCAAATAACATGGCATTGGCAAACCCCATCCAATCTTCTCTAAAGTCAACCACTGCCATTCCTGAATGACCATGAAAATTCCACAAAGCATGCACCCGCTTTGGATTAAAGCCTCTTTTTGTCAAATCATCCTTCAGACTTAAACTGCTTTGCCAAACATACTGTCCGTGTATCAATCTAAATGGTAAGTTGACAACAATTCCCTTCCACGGCCATACAAATATCTCATCACCATCATGGTCTGCAAGGTGATCAACGTCGTCTTTAGGTTGAGATGGGCTAGAAACTTTTGCTATATCTTTTTCAAGATACTTAGCTAGTGCTAGATGATTAGCCTTGTCTTTCTTACTTCGTTTTTCTGAATTAGTTTTCCCAATCATTGTAGCATGCTGCAACAAGTCCTTGTACTGATAATCATATTTTTTCTTATTAGGACAGTATGGGCAAGTGAAAGTTTCATTCGGTAACTTGACATTGTGTTTTCCACCTTTGAGCTCTTCATACGAATTCTCTATTTCAACATCGCCTGCATCCCTTTCATCTCCAGAACTTATTTCCATATAATCCTCAGTCATTTTTGCGAAGCCTGTTAACCATAGAAAAAGGTAAATGCAAATCTTATTATTTCATGACATATAAGTTACTAATACGTTTATTCTCCAAAGCAAATTCGCCACCAACTGTAGGAACACCACAGTGACCACACGCTAAACTTTGTCCTTTTTATTGCATTTACCCCACCGAACCTGGGTTTATTGATGCATCCAAGTATTTTGGCATAAACAAACAGTATTTTCAAAAGACATTACAACTTAACTCAATCCAGTAATATTAATCATCAGATATAACTTTCAAAACTTCAAATGCTGTATTATGATGAACAGACAAAAAGTCATATTACTCATCTATGACCTGAAGGTCCCGGTTTCAAGTATTGTAATTAGTTGCATATAATACGATTTCCTCAGCTAAGTACGCTAAATGGCTATCAATACAATACTACAAAGAAACAGTAAGTTCTTACATTGCCACAATAACATGGTACATATATACATTTTTTTGTACTGTTATAGGCTAACAAAGAAATCCAGTTACTACATATATTCATATACAGAACTTATATCTGCTATAACAGCTAGATTTTCGCTATGTTAAACCCACATAAGTTTCTCCTACAAAATAAATTTACTCACCTCATTATGCTTTCCCGTTTACACAAACGAAAAAGGCTCACATTAGCATATTATCCTATTTGGGCAAAAGAGTGTGGTACCTTCAGTAAAGTTTTATCACGAAAAACTACATATATGTAAACGACCACCAATGTAGCCTAATGGTTAGGCGTCCTAGAGGTCTTAGGTTCGAACCTCAGCGAACTAATTTGGAAATGGTCATGAGGATACCCCAGTTCGACCCCGTACATCTGAGACAAAGACTCGGACACTCACAAGATAACCTGAACAGAAAAAACCTCCTCGGATGACATGTTTAACTACAAAAATCATAGATGTATATCCAACTACACAGAACTTTCGGTTTGCTTATGTATCCGACCTCGTATAACTTGTAAACCATGACGCGTAATGTTGATGACGTGGCAACTTATATGGCTGACACGTCATCAAGAAAAAACCTTCCAAATTTCCAAAAAATTTTAGCGTTTACTGAATAAATAAGTAGACAGATACATACAATAACAGATAATCGGTAATCTAGGTACTAGGGTATTTATGTTCATAAAAATAAAAAAATTATACCTAAAAATAGAAAGGAAAAATACGCTTATTCACATTTGATGGGTATTATGGAGCATTAAAATTCTAAAGCAACACAACATTATTATGGATATTTATAGCAGTAAGAGCTATTATGGTTAACGGTGTATATAAAAACAATCGTTTTTTAAAATAATTTTCGTCATGTACAATACTTTACAAACTCCAAAATTTATGAATATTATTGTGTTTTACATGAAAGTGATCATTTTTAAAAGTAAGATCCTTAAATGTACAATACTTTACCACGTATTAACGTAAACTCCAAATTTTACTGTTTAATAATTGTAGAGTAAATGAGAGCTGAAGGAGGAAGAGAATATGTACTTACAAAAGGAAGTTGCAATTCTGAGAAAATTTTGGGGGGTTTGTATTGTATGGGGGTTTTGGAGAGCAGAGGTAGAGTGACAACTGGCAAGGCCAGCTCAAATTTGTCGTTTCTAAATGCGGAAAATGATAAAATACAAAAATATAAAAAAGAAGCAAAATATATATGTTTGTAAAAATGAGGAATGTTGCTTTTTGTTTAAACATTATTATAAATGAAGGTTTATGGACCAAATGACCAATACATAGAGAACACAACTAGGATGGATCAACAATTAAGATGACTCTGTAAGTAAAATGAACCAATAAGACAGATGAACCAGTAAGTAGGATATATCGGCTAACAAGTTGAATCAAAATGATCCTTAAAAGAATATAATGAAAACCAACTAAAACCGAACTCATTTCTTTGTCATAAATTCTCACATATGAGGAAACCATACGTATTTTCACGAATTTTTTTTTGAAACGGGCGTTTTTCAATGGTGTTTTGTCAAACAAGTTTTCGCAAAAAAAAACTTATGAAACCGGGTAAACCGGTACTCCCAATACCGGGTTCAAAATTTTGGCCCGAACCCGGTATTCGCAAAACCGGGTTCAGAAAATTGAGTTTGACACCGGTACTGGCATCACCAGTTTCGAAGTACGTACAACCTTTTCAGAGAAACAGTAAGCATGCAGGAGTACGTGACGTTGATGGGACATCTCACTGCGAAACCGGGTTTCCCAATACCGGTTTCGCATGTCGCGACAAAAAGACACCATGCATGATTATTCAATTTACGCAGACATTAGTATATATACACATACATGTTTTTGATAGCATCTCACGCAAACATATATTTTCATAAGCAATAATCAATTTCTCACTCAAATAATCATCAAATATACCAGTATTTTCAAAATCGAAACGGCCTCTCTTAATGTTACCTGTGTACCAAGGAACCCAGATTTGTTGTGGTTACAAGCTCCAGATATGCATCGTTCATACAACATTTTTCATGAACGCGCTGTAAGCGAGCCAAGATGTAGAAAAGGTGATGGAGGGCTGTCTAGTGCAATGAAAAATAGTATGCCCACCAAAGTCATTCAGCATCTCAAGGATGCTGGGTTTTTCCAAATATTCAAGGCAGTGGTTCACAAACTTGATCATGCTTTGATTATCGCGTTGGTGGAAAGATGGCGTCCAGAGACCAACACGTTTCATTTTCCTATTGGTGAAACAACTGTCACCTTGCAAGATGTGCAAGTGATATGGGGTTTACCCATAGGCCATAGATGGACCAGCCGTGACTGGTGAGTGGGTTACAGAAACCCGAAATGTTGATTACTGGAACAATTTGTGTTTAGAATAACTGGGCTTTTTCCTACAGATGAACTAGATTTTGATAATTTGAAAAACGGTAGGATCAAATTTGCAACCTTATCAGGCACATAGACCGCGATTTTGATGAGCAAGATGATCTGCAGTGTCTATACCAAGCTAGAAAGATTATTCTAGCTATTATTGGTGTGGAGATTTTTCTTGATGCAAACACCTATGATGTTAGCTTGAATTTTTTGAGGAACCTAGAAGACCTGAGCAAAGAAGGTCGAAAGAGCTGGGGTTCTGCAGCTCTTGCGTGTTTGTATAGAAACCTGTCTAAGGGGAGTATGCCTCAAGAAAGGGCATTGATGGGCCTTTGTTGTTGCTCCAGTATTGGGCGTGGAAAGAATGCCACGGATTGCCCCACGCGTCATGACACACAAAGAGGAGAGAGAGTATGCTTATCGCTCCTGCTTAGCAAACAGGTGGAATGGAGACTTCTCAAATGTTAACACACCGGCACACGTTGTTACTGTGTACCGGTCTTTTTTTAATGCGCTCACGAATGAGCAGGTAAAAATTAAATATTTTCAAATTTTAAATTTTATATACTTTGTAAGTTATAATAATTTAAAATTTTTATAATACAGTTCAAGTGGACTCCGTATGAAGATTTCATCAACCTACTCCCTGTGAGTTGTAGGAGTGGTCGACGGATATGGAGATATGTTGGTCCTATGATACATTGGGATGAGGTGGAGGTACATCTAGCACTGAGAGTTGCTAGACAGTTTGGCATGATACAAACCATTCCATCTAATTATGGTTTGTTGGAACCAAAAGAGTTTGAGGACCCAACATGTGTTTCAATGTGAAGGCGAATACCCTGCCTGGGGGTCTAATCAACAATTGTTTGTAAGTATTTTTTTTAAAATAAAACTTGCTACTAATAAATGTAAAATTGTTACTAATATTTCAATGTGCGCAGCAAGAGGGATTGTTGCAGGTTGACGAGCGAGCTCGTCTTTTACAAGAATCACATCCGGAGATGACCCAGATGTTTGGGGAGTTTAGAACCATACCGAGGGAGGTATTTTCATTCAGTCATCAGGAACAACGTATGAATTATACTTCACAAAATTTTCAGTTTCCTGAGTCACAGGAATTTCAAATGCCTCCCTCCCAACATGATCAAGGTACTTCATGGGGTGGTGGTAATTCATGGGGTGCTGGTCCTTCCAGTTTTAATACCCAACATGTGTTTAGGCCGTCACCAAACTCGGGTTTTCAAACTTACCAACCGGGTAATTCACAGGCTGGTGCCTCAAGTTCAGGCACCCAACAAATGTTCCCGGGTACCTCCCAAAACCCGGGTTATTTTACCCCGAATCCACCATATCATCTGTTCAATGTCTCCCCAAATATTTTTGCACCTGATTACTCATACTCTGGTCCACCAGCACGAATAACGATAAAAAAACATCATAAACCTGACATAATAACGATATAAAACTTACATAAAAATAATACATATTCATAATACTACATAAATTTTTTAACGGAAACCGTCTTCATCTAGCAATTTATAATATGTCGCATAGTCGATCTTTTTGTCAATCAACTTTAACAGTTTCTCAAGTTCAGAAGTTATTTCATCGATGCTTGGTAATGTAGACTCAATATATTCGCTATGCATTTCTTCACTTATAATGATTCCGCTGCCAATTTTCCTTATTTCTTTTATTTTCTTCTTATGTTCGAGCTTCCTTTGTTCCATAAGAAGCTTACAATCATTAATTTTGTGGTAAAGTTCATACCCGTCGTCTATATCCTCTTTACATTGCGCTTTCAATGCATGAAATGTTACTGTAGGAGGTGATGATGGTTCAGATGACGATGAAGAAGCCATAAGTTTTGTTTTAAAAAATATATATACTGATAATGTTTGATGATTTTTTTGTTTCAAATTGTTTAAGGGAACCCGAATTATATATATATACCCGAGTCGAGACCGGTTTTGGCAATACCGGTCTCGTTGTTTGTGCATGGAGCCACTGTAGCGAGTCAACGTTCGTACTACGCCTAGTCACATCGTCTGAACATTGTCTGAAAAGGACCTGTACACTTCGAACCCGTGGATGGCAATACCGGTGTCAAGCTCCTTTATTTGAACCCGGTTTTGCGAATACCGGGTTCGAGCCAAAATTTTGAACCCGGTATTGGGAGTACCGGTTTACCCGGTTTCATAAAAAAAAATTTGAAAACTTGTTTGACAAAACACCCTTGAAAAACGCCCGTTTCAAAAAAAAAATTCGTATTTTCACATCCGAACTTGATCAAAATTAAAAGAGGAACTTTTCTCCTCTTTTAACAAGGCTAACGGTGCGTTTTCATTGCCATGTAGCAGGTTTGGTCAAGCTCATTCAAACAAGCTGCATCATCTCGGAAAGAAGCACAAATATCTTTAATCGATAAACCTAATTAAAATGATTGTTATTCAAAACATCCTATACTAAATGCTCATATCTCCATTTATAATCCACTCATTTCTTTTCCCTTTTGGCCAACAGTCTTCACTTCCTAGGCTTTTGGTAATTGTGCTCCATTTATACAAGTTGTGCTAGTTTCTTACGACAAATTTTGTCATTATATATACTTATTATTGTCTAACGGGTTCGTGGAAAATAAGACGACTATAAGGATTCCAAGTACAAACTGAGATATGCTTCACCGCTCATAACGTTCAAAAATGCATCGTTCGCACATCAATTAGCTATCGCATGTTAACCTCTATATATAAGAGGATTGGTAAGGTATTTGACTTTGGGGTATTCCACCGATATGATATGATTTTCTTCAATTTATGTGTGGGCCCAACATATGCATGACTAAAATTTTCCATAGTACATGTATAGGAAGGATCATAAATTTCACTAAATCAGCATCAGTGTATAATTTTGAGACTACCTTCCCAATGGGACTTGGAGTCATGACCACATAATTGACAGAATGGAACTGTTGACTGATAAACTACAAACTGGCACATTCTACTCGTATGACTTAAGAGCAAACCTTCATAATATCTTGATTTAAGAAAGCAAACAATTATAAAAAAAGTTTACAAGATTTAACAAAAGCAACTACCAACGGGTATATACTGTGAACAAGTAAAAGATAGTACATAAACCATCAATAGGCAAAATTTTTTGCATATTACTCGAACTTTAAGCGACTTTCCTGCGTTTCTGGGCATCCCACATCTTTAAAAGATGAGAAACTCCCTCCTTCAGAGTAGCTCTCTTGGCGTCATTGAAGTTCCATAGCTCTGATATGACAGATCTTCCACTTGGATTATAGTCATTAATTTCTCTCAAAGCAGTAGTCACAGCATTGTACACTTGTTCACCCATGTCTCTTCTTAGGATGTACAACTTTTCATCATCTTCATCTATGATTTCCTGCACCAATTTTGTCAAAACTTGGTGAAGGTCATACATGTTTGTCAGAAATGATGAAACATTCTTACTAATTCATTCAGCAATAACCAATTTTATTATATAGTGTATGACAGAGTAACAATATAATGTCGGTGTTGTATGAGGTGTCAAAATTGATATGAGATCCACATAATCTAAATTGGAGATTAATAGTGAAAACATATATACAAGTACAACTTCCTAGATCAGATATCTGTGTTTGACAGATTCTTATCATCTAAGAAGATTAGCACATAAATTGACCATAAAAGACGTTCTTTTGAGAAAAGAATATATACTCAACACAAAGTGCAAGCATTTTAAAGGGAAACACGTAAAGTCGAAAAGGTCAAAAGTCGCCCGAGGCGTACTTGTAATAAATCCAACATCCTAATTCAAAGAATTAGGTTACTATTGAAACGATATAATTTTAGTTTTAGTATCATATTTGATACCACATCTACGTATAGAAAGTTATATGTTATATTATTATGGACAAAAAGTGGTTCCGGTTGACCGATCTCACCGAATCGGTTTCAACTTGTATAAAACAATAACCGTCTAGAATTGAACCCATTTTGACCCTTTATATAATCCGTTCAACCAGCTCATTTTGCCACCTCTAAGTACAAAAGTGAAAGATATAAATACTCTGTATGTAGGAATATGAAACTTCACATGCAAACTGACTTAATATATCACAATGTCGGTAATCATACCTGTGATTCTCCATTGACAGTGATTACTTTGAAGCGATGCCAATCGGGATCTCTAATGTACCCTTCCCACAAAGAACATAAAAATTCTTCCAAAGCTTTAGCTTCTGCCTCTGTCTTATTGGACTTTAGTTTTATGGCTTCATAGAAAGGTTTATTCTCAAGCTCTCCCATCCTCTTGACAATATGTCCAGATTTCGGTAGTTTTTTGAACCCCTTTTTAAAAAAATATTATGGAGATACAGTTGAATAAATAAACATTCTTAAAGAGTAACCAGAACGTAGAAGAAGCAAAGCTTGTCACGCCTGTTCTAACACGTATTATATTTAGTCAGATCATATGTTTTTGTATGTATTATCATGCAAAGATGTTTAAACCATGCTACCAAATACTGCATGATATATCAAGAGCTAATAAGCGAAAACAAACCGTAGATATCAACCAATTGACAAACAATGACAAGTTACTCAACTTGATGAATACATGTTTCAAACATGAATAAAAAGAACCAACAGATAAGGTGGTGTTTGGATTTGCATTTTATAAGTATTATATAATTTTGAAAAATCAGAGTCTATTTATTCAGTACTTAAATACAACGCGTGGAGGAGATAGTGTTTGGGTGTGTTTGAAGTAACTTGAAGTTGACAAATTGTAATTATTTAATAACTTAATAGATAAAATGACCAAAAAAGACATTCTAGCGAAAAAGAGAAGATACACAATGAGATGGAAACTAAAAGTCTCTCCAGTTAGCTTACAAGAAGGCGCAAGTGATTTGATTTTACCTTTTGAAACTCATTTATGTTGCAACTGGTATGAAATTAATTATCTGAACTTGTACCTGATTATAATTGACCGTTAAATAATCATATTGTCAAATGCAAAATTGCAGGATCTATTTTTTCAGACATTAGAAGCAGATTATTGACTACATATAACACTTTCAAAACGCAAATTCAAACACAGACTGCAACTTTTCCTATCACATATCAAGTGGAGACCAATATATACATAATATTTTAGTCAAAACTGTTGGAATATAACATGATTCAATTCGTAATAAACACGTACCGGTTGATCCTGAGGAACCTGTGAGGGCATTAAACATTGATGCCATTGATTCGGGTTCCCAAAATAAGATGATTGAATTAGGATGGAATGATGAATTCTGAATTTATGAATTCAATAGAGGATTAAGGACGAATTGGGGTGTTTAGGGAGGCTGTGATTATGTGTGTGATTAACCTAAAATTAGGTTAATTACTCTCTATTTATATAAGGAGCATATTTTCACATTTAGTCCCTCTGGTGTTTAATTCGTGCCTCATTAGTCCTCTTAAGTCCAATCACCTAATGGGAAACCCTATAATACGTCTTTAAGAGTAAATACGTCCATCGAATATTTACTAGACATAGGGATTTCAGTTATCGTCAATTATCATATCAGGAAGGATAGATGATCAGTGACGGTCACACTAACGTGGTTCCAACATTCTCCCACTTGACCAAGCGATCATTTATCTATGAGCATTTAATAAGTCCGGCCGGGATAATACTCATTTTTTGTTTTAAACCGAAATCATAGCCAATAAGTACAGTCGTAGAGAAGAACATCAACTCAGGACCCCCACTAGTCAAACTATGACTCAAATTTAAAACTAATAAGCAATGATCAATTGACTAAGACAAATTTTGTTATATAACGTCTTTACACTATTATGAGCTCAAAGTGTAACTAATAGACAAACAAAATCTGAATAAGGAGGAAAATTTTCATTAACATAATAATAATAATAATAATGACCAGTAAAAGTACAATATGCTATTAAATTAAGTCCTTAGTAAGCCCCATCTTCGACACGTGTCCTACGAAGACATTAGGAGGAAGACCTTTGGTCATTGGATCCGCTAGCATATCATTTGTACTTATGTACTCAATACAAAGAACATTTTCCTTAACTCGTTCGCGTACAAACAGATACTTTGTATCGAGATACAGACCAGCGCCAGTCGAACTGTTACTGTTCGAGAAAGTTACGACAGCTGAGTTATCACAGTAAAGCTTCAATGGTCTAGAAATAGAGTTGACGATTTTGAGTCCACCGACCAGGTTCCTTATCAACATCCCATGACAAGTGGCATTGTAAACAGCAATATATTCAGCCATCATGGTGGACGTTGCAGTCAGTTTCTGCTTATGACTCCGCCAAGAGATAGGTCCGCCAGCTAACATAAAAATATACCCAGAAGTAGATTTCTTATCTTCCTTGCTTTTAGCAAAGTCGGAATCAGAGTAACCTACTACTTCTAGATTGTCACTTCTTCTATACGTTAGTTTGTAGTCTTTGGTCCCTTGCAGATATCGTAGAACCTTTTTAGCCGCTTTCCAGTGTGCTAATCCTGGGTTAGATAAGTAACGCCCAAGCATACCGGCGATATAAGCGATATCTGGTCGAGTACAGACCTGAGCGTACATAATGCTCCCAACTACAGACGAGTAAGGTATCATCCTCATTTGCTCCTTCTCAACTTCAGTGCTTGGACTTTGGAAAGTACCAAACACGTCTCCTTTAACTGCTGGAGCTACAGTGGGTGCGCATGATTGCATTTTATAGCGTTCTAAGATGCGGTCAATGTAGGCCCTTTGAGAAAGACCCAGAACACCATTACGCCTATCCCGGTGTATTTCGATACCTATGACATAAGAGGCATCACCGAGATCTTTCATGTCAAAATTCTGCGAAAACATTCGCTTCGACTCATGCAGCATATCCAAGTTGTTACTTGCAAGCAGAATGTCATCCACATACAAAACAAGGATTATAAAGTTACTCCCACTGATCTTGAGATAGGTGCATTGATCCACTTGATTCTTTAAGAAGTCTTGTTCTTTCATGACTTCATCAAACTTAAGGTACCATTGCCGTGAGGCTTGCTTCAACCCATATATGGACTTCTTCAACTTGCAGACCATGTGCTCTTTACCTTTAGGAATGAATCCTTCAGGTTGCCGCATGTATACGTCTTCATGCAAGTCTCCATTTAAGAAAGCAGTTTTGACATCCATCTGATGTAACTCAAGATCAAAGTGAGCTACAAGTGCCATAACAATCCTTAGGGAATCTTTACGAGAGACAGGAGAAAAGGTCTCTTGATAATCAATTCCAGCCTTTTGAGTATAGCCCTTCGCAACCAATCTGGCCTTATAGCGTTCGACGTTTCCTTTTGGGTCTAATTTGGTTTTGAAGACCCATTTACAACCGACAGTTGTGGATCCTTCAGGAAGTTCAACCAATTCCCAAACGTCATTATGCTGCATGGAATTTAGCTCCTCAATCATAGCCTCATTCCATTGAGTGGCCTGATCACTATTAATGGCTTCTCGATAAGAGGTGGGATCAACAAGCTTTCCAATGTCCTCAACTTCAGTCAGATAAGTTATGAAATCATCAAAATTAGTGGCCCTGCGTTCCCTTGATGATCTCCTGAGTTGATTTTAGGGTTGAGCAACGTGAGGCTCGGCAACATGAGGTGCTTCTTGGTTTTGAGGTTCTTCATGGTTTTGATTAGGAGGATTTGGATCAGTGACATCAGGAGCAGCATCGTGTACAAGAGGAATTATCGGAGGAATCGACGAGTGGTTCCCCCCTGCTTCTTGTACTTCATGCAAATCGAAGTTAGGATTTGTTGTGCTCTCACTGATCTCTGAGTTCTCGAGAAACGTCGCATGCTGCGTGTCAACGATGGTAGTAGTATGGGAAGGACAGTAAAACCGATAACCTTTTGAGTTATCAGGATAACCGATAAAGGAACATGAAATCGTTTTAGGATCCAGTTTCTTTAAGTTAGGGTTATAGACTTTTGCTTCGGCAGGGCAGCCCCATACTTTCATATATTTTAGACTCGGTTTCTTACCTGTCCAGATCTCATGAGGAGTTTTAGGGACAGATTTTGATGGAACCCTATTGAGTATATGAACGGCTGTTTTTTAAGGCCTCAGTCCAAAGAAAGGTAGGTAGGTTAGTGTTGGCAAGCATACTTCTCACCATGTCCATTAAGGTTCGGTTTCTCCTTTCAGCAACACCATTTTGTTGAGGAGAACCAGGCATGGTGTATTGGTTAATAATGCCATGTTCCTTACAAAAATTATGGAAAGGACCAGGAGCTTGACCAATGTCAGTATGTCTACCATAATACTCACCTCCTCTATCTGATCTCACAACTTTTATTTTACGATTAAGTTGGTTTTCAACCAAAGTTTTAAAATCAGCAAAAGTTTGTAAGGATTCAGATTTTTCTTTGATCAAATACAGGTGCATGTAACGAGAATAATCGTCAATGAATGTAATAAATGATGTATGTCCCGTGATGGATGCGGGATAGGGGCCACTTATGTCAGTATGAATTATTTCCAACAAGTTGGAACTTCTTGTGGCTCCTTTCTTATTCCCTTTAGCCATCTTCCCTTTGAGGCACTGTATACATGTTTCAAAATCACTAAAATCAAGAGAGGGTAAGATTCCATCCTTTACGAGTCGTGTCATGCGATTTCGTGAGATGTGGCCAAGACGTTTATGCCACAACATGGAGGAATTCTCTCGTTTAGGTGATTTTGTCTTTGTTTTAGTTATATCATCAACATTAAGAGATAACAAAGAATGTGAGAAATTATGATCTAGTTCTAACTTATACAGCAATCCATCCAAAAACCACGACCAAGCAATTCATTATTACGAGTTATGGCAATCTTGCCGAAACCATGAATCGTTACATAACCTTCAAGGTCTAGTCTAGAAATAGATACAAGGTTCCGAGTAATTCTCGGTACAAATAAGGTATCTATTAGTCTAATGCCTTTTCCGGTGCTCATATGTAAGACATAAGTTCCAATGGCTTCGACATTTAAGAGATCACCACTTCCAACTCTAAGCTTTCTTTGGCCCTTTGGTAGCTTCTGGATTGTAAGGAACCCCTGTAATGAGTTGGTTACATGAACCATAGAACCAGAGTCACCCCACCATGTATTAACAGGTACCTCAGTAGTAAAGGAATCAAATATTACATAAAGTACGTTACCTTTCTTAGCTAGCCACTCCTTGAACTTAGGGCAATCCTTCTGACGGTGTCCTTTGTCATGACAGAAGTTGCATTTAAGTTTGCCAGTCGAGGAATTAGAGCCAGAGTCAACTGCACCATGATTAGTCTTTTGGACTTTGTTCGCAGTTTGTTTACCGTTGTTTCCCTTCCTCTTCTTGGAGTTAGCGGTGGTGGTCAGGTGAACAGCTTCAGGTTGAGCCAGCTTAAGACGCTCCTCCTCATTAACACAGTGCCCAATAAGTTCACTCATTGACCATTTATCCTTCAAAGCATTGTAGTTAACCTTGAAGGTGTCAAAACGAGCAGGCAGGGAGGTCATGATGAAGTGCACCAGAAAGTTATCGGAGACTTCCATCTCTAGAGTCTTAAGCTTATTGGCCATGTCCGTCATCTTCATAATATGCTCACGGACACCGCTAGTTCCTTCATACTTCAATGTAAGCATCTGCAACATCAAGGCACTTGCATGCGCTTTAGACGATCCCTTGAAGTGGTCCTCAACAGATTTGAGGTAATCCTTGACTTTTTCAGAGTCAGGGATGGCTCCTCTAATAGTCAGATCAATGGAATTCTTGACTAACATTAGCGACAGGCGATTCGACTTCTCCCACTTTTCAAAGTTCGCCTTCTGATCAGCAGTGGATTCAGCAGTAAGGGCAGCGGGTTCATCATGACGAATAGCGCAGTCAAGGTCATACATTCCCAAAGTCAGATCTAAGTGACTTTTCCATGAAGCATAGTTCGTACCATTGAGCGTCATAAGGCCAAGGTTAGGTACTACTGTGGAAATAAGAAGGATGTACATTTAGGGCATAAGCGATAGAAGATTATTATAGTAATGCCTAAAATAAGTAGGCCCAATAGTAATAGTGACATTATCAGCCGTGTTATGCAGACAAGGTAATCTCTCCTAAAGTAATGCCTAAAATAAGTAGGCTCAATAATAATAGAGAGATGATAAGTTATATAAGGCAGCCTAAGTAATCTCTTCTAAAGTAATGCCTAAAATAAGTAGGCCTATTAGTACTGTTCCTTAGAGTAATAAGACTATGACCATTATAGTAATGAAGCTAGTGATAAGTAAGCCTATTGTAAACACCAAAACAATAAGCTAAAGTAAGGCTCTACTTAGATGTTACATCACCTTTGGGCAGAAGTAACTAAGATCTAAGCAAACATGAGCATTAGGTCATGCAATACAACGCTTATCTTTTGACCTTTGGGCACAAAATTAAGAATCGTGTATTTTAGGCATGAAAAGAATCCCTTTGCTACACAAAACATATTAAATCACCTTTGGGCAGAATTAATATACTAAGTGTTAATTATGCAAAAGAGAAAAGAGCGCAACATGAGAATCACATTTGACCTTTGGGCGCAAATGATGAAACCATGTACATTAGTGCGAAGCCCCCACACATTACGGGGGTCCGGGGCAGCGCCCCTGGAAAGCGGGGTCCAAGGGGCGGCAGCCCCTGGCGGGGTCCAAGGGGCAGAGCCCCTGGCTGGGGTCGAACTTGATAATCAACTAAGTTAATCAGTAATCCATGAAAAAATAAGCATGGTACGAAGATAGTTAAGTTCGTAATAAGGATTAACTTCGTAAGTAGTGATTAACTTCGTAAGTAGTGATTATCTTCGTAAGTAGTGATTATCTTCGTAAGAAGTTATTAACTTCGTAAGAAGTTAATTATCTTCGTAATAAAAGTAAATTCGTAAGTAGTTAACTATCTTCGTAAGTAACTTATGAAGATAGCTTACGAACATAAGCAACGAAGATAGCTTACGAAGATAGCTTACGAAAATAGCTTACGAAAATAGCTTACGAAGATAAAGTTCGTGAGGAAGTAAGTGCGAAGATGAGCAGAAGTTTCGTACACAGTTAAGCCTTACGAACTTAGAAATTCCTTACGAACTTAGAGTTCAAACGAATTTAGAGTTCAAACGAATTTAGAGTTCAAACGAAGTTAGAGTTCAAACGAACTTAGAGTTCAAACGAATTTAGAGTTCAAACGAATTTAGAGTTCAAACGAATTTAGAGTTCAAACGAATTTAGAGTTCAAACGAATTTAGAGTTCAAACGAATTTAGAGTTCAAACGAATTTAGAGTTCAAACGAATTTAGAGTTCAAACGAATTTAGAGTTCAAACGAATTTAGAGTTCAAACGAATTTAGAGTTCAAACGAATTTAGAGTTCAAACGAATTTAGAGTTCAAACGAATTTAGAGTTCAAACGAATTTAGAGTTTAAACGAATTTAGAGTTCAAACGAATTTAGAGTTCAAACGAATTTAGAGTTCAAACGAATTTAGAGTTCAAACGAACTTTAGAGTTCAAACGAATTTAGAGTTCAAACGAATTTAGAGTTCAAACGAATTTAGAGTTCAAACGAATTTAGAGTTCAAACGAATTTAGAGTTCAAACGAATTTAGAGTTCAAACGAATTTAGAGTTCAAACGAATTTAGAGTTCAAACGAATTTAGAGTTCAAACGAATTTAGAGTTCAAACGAATTTAGAGTTCAAACGAATTTAGAGTTCAAACGAATTTAGAGTTCAAACGAACTTTAGAGTTCAAACGAATTTAGAGTTCAAACGAATTTAGAGTTCAAACGAATTTAGAGTTCAAACGAATTTAGAGTTCAAACGAATTTAGAGTTCAAACGAATTTAGAGTTCAAACGAATTTAGAGTTCAAACGAATTTAGAGTTCAAACGAATTTAGAGTTTAAACGAATTTAGAGTTCAAACGAATTTAGAGTTCAAACGAATTTAGAGTTCAAACGAATTTAGAGTTCAAACGAACTTTAGAGTTCAAACGAATTTAGAGTTCAAACGAATTTAGAGTTCAAACGAATTTAGAGTTCAAACGAACTTTAGAGTTCAAACGAATTAGAGTTCAAACGAATTTAGAGTTCAAACGAATTTAGAGTTCAAACGAACTTAGAGTTCAAATGAATTTAGAGTTCAAACGAATTTAGAGTTCAAACGAATTTAGAGTTCAAACGAATTTAGAGTTCAAACGAATTTAGAGTTCAAACGAATTTAGAGTTCAAACGAATTTAGAGTTCAAACGAATTTAGAGTTCAAACGAATTTAGAGTTCAAACGAATTTAGAGTTCAAACGAATTTAGAGTTCAAACGAATTTAGAGTTCAAACGAATTTAGAGTTCAAACGAATTTAGAGTTCAAACAAATTTAGAGTTCAAACGAACTTTAGAGTTCAAACGAACTTAGAGTTCAAACGAACTTAGAGTTCAAACGAATTTAGAGTTCAAACGAATTTAGAGTTCAAACGAATTTAGAGTTCAAACGAATTTAGAGTTCAAACGAATTTAGAGTTCAAACGAATTTAGAGTTCAAACGAATTTAGAGTTCAAACGAATTTAGAGTTCAAACGAATTTAGAGTTCAAACGAATTTAGAGTTCAAACAAAGTTAGAGTTCAAACGAATTTAGAGTTCAAACGAACTTAGAGTTCAAACGAATTTAGAGCTCAAACGAATTTAGAGTTCAAACGAATTTAGAGTTTAAACGAATTTAGAGTTCAAACGAATTTAGAGTTCAAACGAATTTAGAGTTCAAACGAATTTAGAGTTCAAACGAACTTTAGAGTTCAAACGAATTTAGAGTTCAAACGAATTTAGAGTTCAAACAAAGTTAGAGTTCAAACGAATTTAGAGTTCAAACGAATTTAGAGTTCAAACGAATTTAGAGTTCAAACGAATTTAGAGTTCAAACGAATTTAGAGTTCAAACGAATTTAGAGTTCAAACGAATTTAGAGTTCAAACGAATTTAGAGTTCAAACGAATTTAGAGTTCAAACGAATTTAGAGTTCAAACGAACTTTAGAGTTCAAACGAATTTAGAGTTCAAACGAATTTAGAGTTCAAACGAATTTAGAGTTCAAACGAACTTAGAGTTCAAACGAATTTAGAGTTCAAACGAATTTAGAGTTCAAACGAACTTTAAGTTCATAAGAAGTTAGAGTTCAAACGAACTTAGAGTTCAAACGAATTTAGAGTTCAAACGAATTTAGAGTTCAAACGAATTTAGAGTTCAAACGAATTTAGAGTTCAAACGAATTTAGAGTTCAAACGAATTTAGAGTTCAAACGAATTTAGAGTTCAAACGAATTTAGAGTTCAAACGAACTTTAAGTTCATAAGAATTTAGAGTTCAAACGAATTTAGAGTTCAAACGAATTTAGAGTTCAAACGAATTTAGAGTTCAAACGAATTTAGAGTTCAAACGAATTTAGAGTTCAAACGAATTTAGAGTTCAAACGAATTTAGAGTTCAAACGAATTTAGAGTTCAAACGAATTTTAAGTTCATTAATTCATGGTCATTATAGATCCACTGGAAATGTTCTCGAATGCTAAATTGCATCTCCTTCATCTCTGATCAATACATATATTTCATGTAAGACCATAGAAATAAAATTATAGCAGATTTACCGTCGCTTCAATATCTTAACTCTATATCTTAAGAGTACTACCTTTGAATAAATAAAATCCAAAGACGTTATTGTACCTTTGAGGTAAACCAAACAAGATTACATAATTTAATACTATAAAAAGTACTTGCAAACAACAATAAAGCTTGGCAAAAAGCACAAACCTTCGTAGTAAGCTTGATGAATCTCATCATATTCGGCAACTAATTTGCTGATGGTGTCTCTTGTTTCCATGTATTTGCTTTCCATGGCTTCCAAACGCCTATTCTTGAATTCAATTATATTTGTCAAATTTGTCATGAGCTTACTTGCTTTCGGACCTTTTTCAGCCATGATCTCAGAGATGGTCCTAATGTCGGTAAGCTTGCATGGATGTGTCTTGATCCTGATATCACAACTACTTGAGGCACCGTCTTTTCCAACACCTTGAAGCATACAACCCTCCATTTTCAATCAACGAGCAAAAGCCTATTAACCCTGAAAAAGGTATATATACATATTAACAAACGAAATCTTTAAAAGAGATTACAACTTAAAGCAATCCATATATCCAATGGTGTTTTAAATAACTAAACTGCTGCAGCAGGGCCATCCTTACATCTGCAGCATCTGCTGCTGATATATAATCTCTGTCAACTATATTATCAGTCCAATAAGGTAGAAATTATACGTTACTTGAATACTAACATATATATCCAGTTACTGTCCATAATATAATACAGTATGCATTTAGCACAGTGGTATCGAGGTAGCCTGTCCACCAGAAGATTTTTGGTTCAAGTTCCAAATGTGCATGTGAATTTTTCCCCGTAAACAATGTTAAGAGCATTCACCCACCCCCAATTCAAGTTTTGACACTACTAATCAAAATGTAACAAATCATAGTCTCTTCTCCATCCGACAAGAATGTGATACATCACCCTTTGCCCTCGTTCTTACACCACAACTGCCGCCCACTGCCAACAACTCTCTGAAACCACCAGCTAACTATTCTCCATTGTTGCATAGCACGGGTACCATCCTTTTCTGTATAGAACTACAACAATGTTGACGGTCCACATGACCCATCCCATGGAGAATACATTGAGTACCAAGAGCTGAGACAACTTGGGGGCAGCCTAAGCAGTGCCTCCACACAGTTTTCAACCCATAGTGTAAAATAAATTTAACCACCGCCAACGTGGCCTAGTGGTAAGTCCTCTTGATGTTCTCACAGGAGGTATCCGTTTCGAACGGTTCCTAGTTAACATCTTGGGGTGGCCATGGAAAGGGTTCGGAAAAGGTCAAAGGATATCTAGGTTAGGACACCTACATCTGAGTCAAAGACTTGTCATCCTCAAGTAACATGAACAGGAAAGATCACCTGTATTTACCCCATTAATTTATTTTTTTGGTAAAATAACATTTTTCAACATTTAAAACCAGCTAGTCATATGCACGCGTGATGCGACGGCGGCGGTGGTGGCGGTGATGAGTGGCGGCAACGCTAACGTTGTGGTTTTTAATGTAAAAGTATTGATGTAAAAAGGGGTAGTGTAGTTATTTATGAATCAAGGGTAGATGTTTTAAATTAAGTTGTATTATAGGTATTTCAAGTATATATAATAGGTATTTCAAATAGAGAGGTTTAAAATAATAAATAAAAAGGTAGGAACATTTTGGGTTATCAACAAGAAAAAAAAATGAAACGAACTAAATGCTTTATGTAGTATAGATATAGATATAGATAAAACCAATAAATAGAATGACGTGATAAAAAAAAAATTGTTTGTGTATAGCTTTTTGGAGTGAGTTCTACACTTGACTTATGCCTTGATGCACCCTATCATGGGATAGCTTCGCATCATTTTGAAACTTTTTCTAGCTTC
This sequence comes from Erigeron breviscapus, assembly GCA_034093135.1. NCBI lineage: Eukaryota > Viridiplantae > Streptophyta > Magnoliopsida > Asterales > Asteraceae > Erigeron > Erigeron breviscapus. The sequence goes on along the minus strand of CM067170.1, from coordinate 146,015,375 downwards.
GTCCTACTGATAATAGGCACTGCGTTAAAGCCCACATAAGTTACTCATCAAAAACAAATAATTACTCACCTCATTGTGCTTTCCCATTTACACAAACCAAAAAAAGCCCTACAATAGTAATTTATTCTAATTTGGTAAAAGAATGTGGTACCTTCGGTAGAGTTTTATCAAGATCAATTACATAAAAGTATATTCAGCTACTCTCTGTTTGATATCGGTTACTACGATTTTACGATTTAATGAAACTGTTGGAGTTCGGTGCCATAAGGCAACGGAAGCATGCAGGATTAAAAACTATATCGGACCAGATAAAATTCTTTTTACAAGAGATCACTTTGGAGTAAAATGTATTTATATCGGCTCAAAGTAGAACCTTGATCTCTATGGGAGAAACACACGCAAAGTTCCAACCATGAATATAATGTAAGCAAGCTCTTTAACAAACCTAATGTCACCCAAAGATTCTAGACCTTTTTATGTTCTTCACCAAGTCACAATACCACAAACTCTTGGTGTTCAAAACCCTTTTGAATATTAGAGAGAATAGGAACCGAGAGGGTGGGTGAGTAACTGCTAATGTTCTTGAGTTCCTTATTAACAGAAAAAAAAAAAAGTGATGAGATGAGATTAGAAGATATTGAATCATTTCAAATCATCAGGAAGATTTAGGAAACAAAATCAACTAGATTATCACTCCACTTCCTATCATTTCACTTCATTTCACTTCTCTTCCATCCTTAAAGACCAATCATAGTGAAGTCCATTGGGCTTCCAAAGAAATAATATTAAAGGTAAATAACATAAATAATTGTGCATCTACAATAGTAAAGTCTTTGTATAAAAGCGTTTTATAAAAAAAGATTTTGAATTAGCTTTTGCTTCAATTGTAAAAAACTTAAAATTACCTCAAAAACCTCAAAAAAACATTTAATTGCAATTAAATATATACTAGCACGTTACCCGCGCAATGCGGCGGTGATCGTGGCGGCGGCGACGTGGTGGTGGGGGCGACTGTTAGTGGTAGATGAGACGTCGAGTGGAGTAGATAATTGATGTAAAGGTTAATGGAAATATTTTAAAAGATAAAGGATTGATAGTGTAATTTAATCATTAATGTTAAGGGGGTAGTGTAAGTGAAAATATTTTAAGGGGTGCTAAGTGAAAATATTACATATTTTTCAACACTTCCAAAAATAAAATGTTATTCTTTTTATAATATATAGTATAGAAGTATAGATGAAAGAGTTTAATTTTATGTAAAATCAAAATTGATTTCACATGTATAATGTTAAAAATCAATGCAAAATCATTTTTGATTTTGAATAAATTTCTTTTTATGAAAGCCATTTGGTTTGACTTAATGTGCTACACAAAATCATAAATGATTTTGTACATTTTCTTGACAATGTATGCGTAAAATCATATATGATTTTCTATAAGTTTTTCACACTGTATGCGTAAAATCAAAATTGATTTTAAATAGGTTTATTTGTATAGAACTCATTTGCCTTGTCTCAATTTTATACGTAAAATCATATATGATTTTGAATAAATTTTTCACAGTGTATTCTTAAAATCAATTTTGATTTTGAATAAGTTTATTTGTATGGAAGCCTATACAAAATCATATATGAGTTTGAATGGGTTTAATGATATCGAACTCACTTTTTTTGTCTAGATGTATGAATAAAATCATATATGATTTTGTATAGCTTTTTCACACTCTATTCTTAAAATCATTTTTGATTTTAAATGGTTTTCTTTGTATGGAACTCATTTGGTTTTGTCTCAATGTGCTATAAAAAATCATATATGATTTTGTATAGGTTTTCCCCAATGTATGCGTAAAATCATTTTTGATTTTGAATAGTTCATTATTATAGGATTTTCACACCGTATGAGTAAAATCAAATATGATTTTGTATTTTCTTGACAATGTATGCGTAAAATCATATATGATTTTGTATAGTTTTTCACACTGTACGTAAAATCAAATTTGATTGTACAAACAAAGTTACAAAACACAAATCTATAGAATCTATATACAAAATCAAATATGATTTTACACATACAGTTACAAAAAAAGAAATCTATATAATCTCTATACATAATCAAATATGATTATGAACATAAAAGTATGGGTATTTCACGGCTAACCCTACAACTTCAAACCCTAAACTAAAGCTTTATCACGGGGGCCTTCAAACCCTAAACTAAAGCTTAATTGCTAATCAAAATTGATTTCACATGTATAATGTTAAAAATCAATGCAAAATCATTTTTGATTTTATGCATACATTTTAGAAAAGTTGCATTCTAAAACCCTAAAATCTAAACCCTTGGGGCTAAAAGCTAATCCGAGGGGGAAGTGTGATTACGGGGGCCTGCGGCCCGCGCTTTAGTTTAGGGGAAGGGGGGGGGGGGGGGGGGGGGGGGGGGGGGGGGGGGGGGGGGGGGGGGGGGGAGGGGGAAGTGTGATTACGGGGGCCTGCGGCCCGCGCTTTAGTTTAGGGTTTGAAGTCGTAGGGTTAGCCTAACGGCTAACCCTACGACTTCAAACCCTAAACTAAAGCTTAATTGCTAATCAAAATTGATTTCACATGTATAATGTTAAAAATCAATGCAAAATCATTTTTGATTTTATGCATACATTTTAGAAAAGTTGCATTCTAAAACCCTAAAATCTAAACCTTGGGGGCTAAAAGCTAATCCGAGGGGGAAGTGTGATTACGGGGGCCTGCGGCCCGCGCTTTAGTTTAGGGTTTGAAGTCGTAGGGTTAGCCTAACGGCTAACCCTACGACTTCAAACCCTAAACTAAAGCTTAATTGCTAATCAAAATTGATTTCACATGTATAATGTTAAAAATCAATGCAAAATCATTTTTGATTTTATGCATACATTTTAGAAAAGTTGCATTCTAAAACCCTAAAATCTAAACCCTTGGGGCTAAAAGCTAATCCGAGGGGAAGTGTGATTACGGGGGCCTGCGGCCCGCGCTTTAGTTTAGGGTTTGAAGTCGTAGGGTTAGCCTAACGGCTAACCCTACGACTTCAAACCCTAAACTAGGCTAACCCTACGACTTCAAACCCTAAACTAAAGCTTAATTGCTAATCAAAATTGATTTCACATGTATAATGTTAAAAATCAATGCAAAATCATTTTTGATTTTATGCATACATTTTAGAAAAGTTGCATTCTAAAACCCTAAAATCTAAACCCTTGGGGCTAAAAGCTAATCCGAGGGGAAGTGTGATTACGGGGGCCTGCGGCCCGCGCTTTAGTTTAGGGTTTGAAGTCGTAGGGTTAGCCTAACGGCTAACCCTACGACTTCAAACCCTAAACTAAAGCTTAATTGCTAATCAAAATTGATTTCACATGTATAATGTTAAAAATCAATGCAAAATCATTTTTGATTTTGAATAAGTTTATTTGTATGGAAGCCTATATAAAATCAAATTTGATTTTGTATAGCTTTTTGACACAGTACGTATCAAATATGGGTAAAATCAAATATGATTTCGTATGGGTATTTCACAATGTATGCTTAAAATCATTTTTGATTTTAAATGGGTTTCTTGGTATGTAACTCATTTTTTTTTGTCTCAATGTGCTATACAAAATCATATATGATTTTGTATAGATTTCCCCCAATGTATGCGTAAAATCATTTTTGATTGATTTTGAATAGTTGATTTTGAATAGGTTTTCATACTTTATGAGTAAAATCAAAAATGATTTTGAATAAATTTCTTTTTATGGAAGCCATTTGGTTTGACTTAATGTGCTACACAAAATCATAAATGACTTTGTACATTTTCTTGACAATGTATGCGTAAAATCATATATGATTTTCTATAAGTTTTTCACACTGTATGCGTAAAATCAAAATTGATTTTAAATAGGTTTATTTGTATAGAACTCATTTGCCTTGTCTCAATTTTATACGTAAAATCATATATGATTTTGAATAAATTTTTCACAGTGTATTCTTAAAATCAAATTTGATTTTGAATAAGTTTATTTGTATGGAAGCCTATACAAAATCATATATGATTTTGAATGGGTTTAATGATACCGAACTCACTTTTTTTTGTCTAGATGTATGAATAAAATCATATATGATTTTGTATAGCTTTTTCACACTCTATTCTTAAAATCATTTTTGATTTTAAATGGTTTTCTTTGTATGAAACTCATTTGTTTTGTCTCAATGTGTGCACAAAATCAAATTTGATTTTGTATAGGTTTTTGACACCGTATGCATAAAATCAAATTTGATGTTCCACGAGACTCAAATAACTACAAAAAAGGTTATGCTATGCACAATCAAGTATGATTGGATGTATAATTAGCAAATACGTATATAATCAAATTTGATTTTGTATAGCTTTTTCACATTATTCAGTAAAATCATATATGATTTTGAATAAATTTTTCACAGTGTATTCTTAAAATCAATTTTGATTTTGAATAAGTTTATTTGTATGGAAGCCTATACAAAATCATATATGATTTTGTATAGCTTTTTCACACTCTATTCTTAAAATCAATTTGATTTTGTATAGCTTTTTCACACTCTATTCTAAAATCAAATTGATTTTGTATAGCTTTTTCACACTCTATTCTAAAATCAAATTTGATTTTGATACTTTTTCACAGTGTATTCTTAAAATCATTTTGATTTTGAATAAGTTTATTTGTATGGAAGCCTATACAAAATCATATATGATTTTGTATAGCTTTTTCACACTCTATTCTTAAAATCATTTTTGATTTTTAATAAGTTTATTTGTATGGAAGCCAACAAAATCATATATGATTTTGTATAGCTTTTTCACACTCTATTCTTAAAATCATTTTTGATTTTTAATAAGTTTATTTGTATGGAAGCCTATACAAAATCATATATGATTTTGTATAGCTTTTTCACACTCTATTCTTAAAATCATTTTGATTTTGAATAAGTTTATTTGTATGGAAGCCTATACAAAATCATATATGATTTTGTATAGCTTTTTCACACTCTATTCTTAAAATCAAATTTGATTTTGATAGTTTTTCACAGTGTATTCTTAAAATCAATTTTGATTTTGAATAAGTTTATTTGTATGGAAGCCTATACAAAATCATATTGATTTTGAATAAGTTTATTTGTATGGAAGCCTATACAAAATCATATATGATTTTGAATGGGTTTAATGAAAAATTAAGGATTCAAATGAACATTTACCTATATTATTAATAGATAACTAATCATGAATTACACTGATAAGAGCTTACAAATCTATATTTTAGGCTGAGATTTTGTACACTTCTCTCTTATTATGACCATTTAGACGACTTTCATTAGGGTGGCGTTGGTCTCATTTTTTTATTTGACTTTGCCGTCTTTTACCGCAACTTGTAACAAGTTTTGATTTAATCTTCCATCCCATATCTGTCGAATAATCACTATGGAGAAGATAAACAAAATAAGAATCGTATTAACGTTTAAATGTTGAAGTGCTAAACCTCGCTCACAAAATTGAGATGATTATTTGATTTATGTCGACACACTGTATATGTGAGGAAGAAAATCTATGAGTTTTGTCACAGTAATAAATAATTTGCACATTTCCACCATGACAATTGATTTTTCTAGATGTAACTATTCGATACATCATTCATAAATTGCATATTTATATCATATATACCTTATCTTTTGATGTGACAACTGTCAATTTTCCATTCAATTAGTTAAAATAAATTTTATAAAATTAGGATATACATTAATGAATAATAACTTTCTGAGTTAAGTAAGGACATGATTAAGTGTATGAGTATGTGCTAAACTTTCTTATTGATTATGTGACTAATCAATCTACTAAATGAACTATCTTGAAAAGTTTAAAAACCTTGATGATGAGCAAATAGAAAATAAAAAGTTCAAAATTCATGAGAAATCGTAAAACGTTTATTTTTCGCGTGAGTCTTTCTCGTATGAACTTAAGACTTTGTAGAACCTAATATCTAGTGTTTTAACACTCTAATATGATTTTTAATTCATAATATAACACACTTGGAAAATTGAAAGATTTAATTAAATACCATGAATAGTAAGGAGGTTAAAAACTATGTAATTAATCCTTTTTACTAGATATTTCTTACACCACCATATTTTGAACAAATCATCACTTTCTACTAGATATTTAATCCTTTATAAACATTATCATTAAGTTTATAAAAAGCTAGTATATATTTTATATACTTACACAAATTATATAAACATATTTAACTAGATATTTGTTTGAGTTAATTGCATTTTTGGTCCCTGTGGTTTGTATGTTTTGGCAGGTTCAGGACCTTTTCAGGTTTCATTGCATTTTTTGTCCCTATTTCGGAAACCTTTTGCAAATTTGGTACAAATTAACGGTGGTCGTTAAATGAAGCCGTTAAGTGCTGTTAGAATTTAAAATGGTGTTTAATTGTAAATTTCAAAAAGTGTAAGAGGTATTTGTGTCAACAGTGTTAGTAATTTTTTTTTCCTATTGTAACAGTTTATTCTTTTTATTGCTTTTATATCCTTTTCTTTTATTTAAAAAAAATAATTTTTTTCCTGCAAACTTCCCTCTTCGATTCCGTTTTCGCGATTTGTCAAATTGATCTGAAAAACATCAGCTTTCGTTCGCGATCCGATCCGGTCATATTCATATTTTAAGTTTTTCGATTCATCGAGATTCGTTGACAGTTACTTTTCCGACGACTTTTCCGGCAAAGTTTTTCGACAGAATAATAGGCTAGGGTTTGTGTGGAATGCAAACCTGAGCATTTTGGTACCGGTTTCGTGTTTTATTTCGTAAAAACAAATGACAAATCGCAAATTTAAGTTTCCTGGTGAATTGCCATTTTTTCGGCGATAGTTTCTGAAGTTCATTTTTGTCATGGTTTGTGCGCGGTGGAATTCTGATTCGATTGGTATCAGTTTCGAGTTTTTACTCGAAGAAAGGAGAGAAAAATCGTGAATTTTGTTTTCCTTGCGCGTTTTGAATTTTTCGGCGAACTGTTGAACATTCCGGCTACCATTGTTTCTTACATTTAGCGAGCTAAACTACAAAACTTTCAATTATAGAGCTCGTAAATTTTTATAAATTTTTACAAAACAATCACGTGTATATCTCAGGGACAACAGGACAAACTTTTTGACCAACACTATTAACACAAATACGCCTTACACTTTTAGAAATTTACAATTAAACACAACTTTAAATTCTAACAGCACTTAACGGCTTCATTTAACAACCATCGTTAATTTGTACCAAATTTGCAAAAGGTTTCCGAAATAGGGACCAAAAATGCAATGAAACCTGAAAAGGTCCTGAACCTGCAAAAACATGCAAACCACAGGGACCAAAAATGCAATTAACTCTATTTGTTTTAACCATTACAAAATGAACACATCACCCTTTTCCTTTTACTTCCACCACAAATCCAACACATCACTACCTTGGTAAACAAGAAAAAATCACCTCCACACCACCACCAAAAGCTACGGCCACCACCTCCCCCATTTCACCATTCATTTTCCAAATGTTTTACTATAAATACAAGCCTTATGTTTTCATTCCAATTTGCTAATTCACACAATCAAACTTCTTCTTCTTAAATCTCTATCATTCCAAGATCAATACTTGTTCAAGTTCAAGCATATCTTTCACAACCCTTCACTATCCCAAGCTTTCAATTCAACCAATGTTGTCTTGAATTCGTTGGTTGTGATTTGTAAACACGACGTTGTTATCGGGAATTCTCTCAAGAAGTCTAGTTATAATGCCCACATAAGGCTGTGATATTTCATCTATATTCAAGTAAACAAGTCCAAGTTAAAGTCGATTCTCTCAAGATCTTCTTCGGTGTTCATTCTTATATCGTTACTTTGATCTTAGAATTTATAATTCTTCAAACTTGTAAGTGTTTTTATGAAACCTTACTATTTATTGTCTTATGTGTAACATTTACGAATTTTGACCCGTTGACTTGATGTGTAATGTGACTAACGTATTTTGTTAATGAAATGATTAAATTTCCATCTATGACTATATGACGTGTTTTATGCTAAGTCGATAATTATCTAGGCGTGTTAATCGATTTTATGACGTAACGTGACGTTTAATTTAATTAGGAATGTTATCGGGTGATCCATGGGTTGACCCATGACCCATGAATCACCACCCATTTGACCCAACCCTATCCAAGACAACCTCGCAACTCACTCTTCCCTCATCTCATCCACTCATTTCATTTCATCTCTCTCTCACACACATTGAATGCAAGACCAAACATACTCCCTCACTCTCTCTCTAACAAATCATCATCAATAAATGTTATTCAAGCTAGATTAGTCTTAAATTCATCATCATTAACATCATCTAATCATCATGTCAAAAGTTTGAAGTCAAAGGTGCAAGAAATCTCCTTAAATAGCTCAAATTCGGGTTTTGGATCTTGGAAGTGATTTGTGTAAGGTAAACCTAACTCAAAAACATTATTGTATGTTTATAATTATGTTGCCATTCATATACAAGTAATTTTTAAGTCAAAAGTCTAGTCAAAGTGAATTTAGGGTTTTCAATGGAAAATGGGTCAAAAATCGGGTTTCTACTAAATTGATGAAATGGGTCGAATCCGAGAGGTGGGTTATGCTTGAGTTCATGTTATAAAACTGAAATGAACATCATCTGATCAAAATTCTGGCTAAAACCGAATTGAAATTCCAATTAGGGTTTTTATGTATAAACTAGGTCAAAATATATATTAATCATAAAATTATAAAATTTGATACATCTTAATCGAAATTGGAAATGGGTTGAGTTTGATTTCATACATATCAGTATTTATAGTACAAAACAAGTTTCAATTCGTCCCAAAATCGACTTGCATAGCTTGAATTAGGGTTTTGTATCAAGAAAGTCAAGTTTGACCAAAAGTCAAACTGTGTTCATCATAAAAAACAACCCAGAATTTTCTCTCTTTCTGCCCCACCATACCCTACGCTGATTCTGCCGTATCATACGCCCCCTTGCCCTGTTCAGCGTATCTTACGGCCATGGTGCCGTTGCTTACGGTGATCCCCAAGTCTCATTTTAAGCTTACGCTGGGAATCTTCTGTTTACGGTGGTTTTTGTAACATGAGACGCTGAAAATGCATTATTCCAGCCACCGTAACCTACGGTGGATACCACCGTAAAGGACGCCAGTTATGCCTTGCCTACCGTACCTTACGCCAACCATCACCGCCCCTTACGCCCCTTGTTTTCTGGTACCGTACCTTACGCCAATCACCACCGTACCTTACGGTGGTGTAAAACTTTCCTTTTTCCAGATTTTTGATTTAACTTCTTATCTTCCTTCTTGTGTCGATCAGCTCTTGTGTTGGGGTCCTTTTGGGTCTCTTTTGATGTCAAGCATGTATAAAGTGTATATAAATATATGTATGCATACATACGTACATAAACACATATACATATTTATATATGTAAGTGTTTCAAATAAACATATGTATATATATACAAATAAATATATATATGCAAGATATATATATATATATGCAAGAGTATTTAATTCAACGTGTTTATATTGATACGAATGTTGTGAAAACGTATTGATAGGCCGTGAACTTTGAAGAATTTGGGGCAATTATATTTCGTTGAATACTTACAATTTAATTATAACTCGACGTTCAAGGAAAATGTGAGTTTCGTAGCCCCTACGTTTACTTTATTTGGGGTGGAAAGTGTACTCGTTTAAACGTTTGTCGGTTGATACAATTTGTTGTGATATGAAATGAGACGTTGGATACCTAGTTGATTGATTGTGATACGCTTATATGTGACGTTTAAAATTGTGACGTATGACGTATATATTACTATTATGTATTGACGTGACGGTGGATTGACGAATTCACACCCGGTATGATCATGGCCACTTTATTATGACTAGACATTGGTTATCATTATGACGTTAAATAACCTCTTTAAATAATGGATGTGCTTCACCCATTTCTTGTAAACCCTTTTCTGTGGTGTGTAATGGATTAATTTCTTGGTCTTGCTCAATATACACGAATTGGGGTTTTGTAGTGATGATAAACACCGAATACATGGTTACAATTTATACACAAACTTGTGTCTTAATTTTGGAAACTATGACTAGACATTGGTTATCATGTATCGCCCTAGTGGCCACAGGCCTGGTTCTTATGAAAACCCAATGATTTTTTATTATAATTTTAGTTTTTATTATGATTTCACATGATAAATTGATAATAAGATGTAAAACAATAATGGATAACTTGCATTTGTAGTTGACTAGCAGGTCATTTAATACGAGACCCAACTTGAAAAAAACCAAATTAGTGTTGTCAAATATCTACCAGTCAAACTGTCATTTTAGTTGACCCGCTAATCAATATTTTAAATTTTTTATAAAAATCCTTTTAGTCAACCCAGAAACCCATTAGACCCGCCAACTTATCAATCTACAACCCATTTGACTTGAAATTAGCAAGGCAACCCACAATTCATATGACCTATTTGACCTTAAATCAACCCTGCAACCCATTAGCCCATTTGACCTGCCTTAGAAGATGCGGCAAGCCGGCAACCACTATTTGCAAATCATTTAACACCACCCCCCCTTTCCCCCCCTGCTCCGCCCAAACAAAACTTTTAGCGGTAAGACCCTCAAACCGGTTCCCTTTGATGGGCTACGACGTTTTCAAAACT
>CM067170.1:145882497-146003614 GCA_034093135.1 Erigeron breviscapus | reverse complement strand
TCCCTTAACACCTCCAAAACTGCTTTCAAATGCTCACGGTGTTCATCCTCTGACTTAGAATAGATCAAAATATCGTCAATAAACACAATAACAAAATGATCTAGAAAGGGGCGGCATACCCGATTCATTAAGTCCATAAACGCGGCTGGAGCATTGGTCAACCCAAATGGCATGACCAAGAACTCATAATGACCATATCTAGTCCGGAAAGCTGTCTTTGCTACATCTCCTTCTTTACCTTCAACTGATGATAACCGGACCGCAAATCAATCTTTGAAAAATACGAAGCACTATGTAGTTGATCAAAAAGATCATCAATTCTCGGGAGAGGATACTTGTTCTTGACCGTTCGTTTGTTCAACTCAGGATAGTCAATACACATGCGCATCGATCCATCCTTCTTCTTAACAAAGAAGAACCGGAGCTCCCCAAGGCGAGGAACTAGGTTGTATGAACCCCTTGTCAAGTAACTCCTGAAGTTGCGTCATTAATTCCTTCATTTCTGTAGGAGCTAATCGGTAAGGTGCTTTAGCAACGGGTGTAGCACCGGAATAAGATCTATCTGAAAAGTAACTTCACGATCGGGAGGAATACCGGGTAGATCATCGGGAAACACATCGGGGAAATTGGATACTACATCAACACTAGCGATTGAAGACTTCTCTTTTCTTGCATCAATGACATAAGCCAAGAAATGGCTCTTGTTTTTCCTTATACATTTAATAGCTTTCATCATACTAATAATCTTTATTCCTCCTCTCTTCTTGTCTCCATACACCGTTATCACTTTACCCTCGGACATAGGCAATCGAATTATCTTTTGGAACATAAAATACTAGCTTCATTTCTAGCCAACCAATCCATACCAATCACTACATCAAACCACCTAAGGTAGTAGGCAATAGTTGGACTGGAAAAGAACGACCTTCAATCTCAATGTCACAATCGTCATAACCCACACGTATATTATTAACCGTACCATTAGCAATTTCTACCTCTAATGAACAATCTAAGGGAAGTTAGTGACTCTTTCTAGCTTAGGAGCAAATAATGTGGACACAAACAACCTATTTGCACCTGAATCAAATAAAACAGAGGCAGGCTTTGAGTTAACAGGAAAGTACCACATACCACTTCATCGTTGTTCCTTGCGTCATCAACCGTCATTTGAAGAGCTCTCACTTTTGTTGCTGTCGTGGCGGTCTTCTTTCCAGCATTCTTCATCTGTGGACAATCGGCAATGAGATGACCCGTTTCTTGGCACTTGTAGCAACGAGTCTTGTCCCTACATTCAGTGGCAAGATGTCCCGACTTCCCACACTTATGGCACCTTCTTGTCTTGTCGGTACAATGCCCTTCATGAATTGTCTTGCAAAATGTACACCATGAACCATTCCTTCTTTTTATCCTTGTCACCACTCGAACTACCACTTCCACGGAACTTCTTATTATTATTGTTATTGAAAGACCAATTTGACCTTCTTTTAAACCCCGACTTCTTATCATCACTCTTCTCAACCTTCTTGTCCGAAGCGAAATCATCGTCAAGCTTCTTAGACTCCTTAATAGCTTCAGTCAGAGTCTTGTGCTGCCTGCAGATACCTCGATAACTCGGAGGCAAACCATCAACATAGCAAGCAACCTGATCCGCATCAGTACGGAATAAATGACCCACGAACTTCATCTTCTCCATGAAGGAACGAGCATACTCGTTGACCTTCCCGACTTCAGCCGTCAAGGCACGAAACTCCTTTTCCATCTTACGCTGCTCATGAACCCCAATATATTCCTCAATGAATTTCTGCTTAAAGTTAGCCCATGAGATAGCAGATACCATAGCTGGAGTCATCGAAATAGTAATGCTCTTCCACCAATCCCGAGCACCTTCTTTCAACATTCGACTAGCGCACAACACCTTCTTATCCTCGGGACAGTCACAGGCTTCAAAGACCATCTCCGTATCATCGAGCCATTCCATGCAACCTACTGCATTAAGGGTTCCATCAAACTTCTGACCTCCACACTTCTGGAAACTTTCAAACTTAAACCGAGGGGCTTGAACGACATTAGGAGGAACCACAACAGCATTTGCAGGGGGAATAACAACATCATAGACCGGTGGCTCAGAGTGGTGAGAAGGCACTGAATAGTTGCCATCAGTTCCTTCAGCATTTTCAGCAAGAGCGTTGTTCAATTGCTCCTGTGTCTGGGCCAATTGGGTCTGGAGAGTCCGTACGAGATTGTACAACTCAGCCGTTAGGGATTTGTTCCACCACTTCCTCGTTAACCCTAGGTGGATTGCCGGGAGGTGGAGGCATAGGACCCAATGAGCCTTGCTGATTGACCTGGCGGGGATTTCCTCGATTTCTATTTGCATTGGCTGCAACAGCAGCAGCAGCATTTGCAGCGCCTGCACCTGGATGGACAGGTGGGGTAATGCTAGTAGTAGCTCCATCACGTCGGAAGTTGCGGTTGCGAGTGTTAACCATTTTCCTTAATAAAAAGGTAGAGTCGATAAGCGCAAATTAAAGCAAAATGCTTGTTAAGATAAGGCTAAAACATATCATCGTAACGTAAACATCTCATAAGCCCTATCACACTCGCACTCGTCCCAACCCATCCTATATCATCTTTCATTAAAACTAAGGCATCCTACAAATACCTAGCATGCATATCTTAAGTTTAAGTCCAAATCCTATGGTTAATAGGCCTTGGTTCACTTAAACCACTTCTCTGATACCAACTTGTAACACCCGTCGTTTAAAAATATGGGTTTCAAAACTTTTCACCTAACGGTGTTAAATTGCGGAAGTAAAGACTGTAAAAGTCAAAACCGATAAAAACATTTCGGTTGCTGCATTTATTTGGTGTTACATGCCATATCAAACAATAGTTCAAATGAAAACCCAACGGTTGCCCAACATAAAACAACCGTTCACATGTCACAACATAAATTCGACATTAAGTACGAAATGTAAATAAATGTCTAAGCAAAGAATCGTCTATGGATAACTAAGGCTCCTTCAATGAATCTACCCAAGCTCACACATCCTTCGTCTACTTCCATCAAGCTAAACCTGAGGGAACAACCACATTAAAGAAGCAAGTGTTAGCTATAAGAATAGCTAAGTAAGATAACACTTAATTAAAAGCATTTGTCCAATTAAAACAATCTTCATTATTAGACAAGTTTATTAGGCACAACACACATCACACGTTCACACATATACTACATTTCGACTTCATATTAATTAGGATAATCATCCTAAATGTGCCTATCCTGCATTAGTTCACACATTGTCACACGTATCTTTGTTAACTGCATATAAGTGTGCCCTGCATCACACCCGACTGGATGATCAGTCAAAAGACTACTCATCTTACGTCATTAAGGAGTGGCAAGCCAATCCAAGAGTAATCCGTATGTGGAGGTTGGTCAAACCTCTCGTATTACTCGCCCTGCGTTATAAAGACCATGTTGCGAGGAGCCACCCAAGCAACAACTGCATCAACGCACTCATCCGGCTAAGACAAGTACGGGTTAAGCTTAACACTTTCCATGCATTAGTTTTATGAGCTCAATTTCACACATATAGATTGGGTCCCTGCATTCCCAAACATTCACACACATATAGTCTAGGTAACACACATTCCTAGACATTCACACACTTTAACTTCATTACGTTTGGATCCTTAGACGTGCAAGTGACATAGTAACCTAGCAAGTCTAGTGAACTAGGCGTACAAGTCAAGCATGCATATCACACATCAACTTCATTTCTATATATCATGCATATTAAGATACTTCATTAAACTACATCAACTGCATAGCTACATACTACATTAAGCAATACTACATTACACTACAATAGGGACTGCATCTCAGGTCTCATGGTCAACTGCATAACCCATAATACCTCCCAAGTAACCCATATGCCACATGCAATATAAAGATACCGAATGGAAGTGTTTACGATTTGAAACCAGCTTTTAGTTGATCCCCCAGCGTGTCAAAGTAGTGTATCTTACCTGGTAGTAGTGTACGCGCGCAAACAAATAGCTAATAATGCTTATCAGTAATCCCCGACACCTGCTAATGACAAATAGAATGCAAATACTCTTGACAATGACCACCAATTCACACACAAAACGACTTTTCGGCTTGAGATTTGATGAGAGAAGACTATGGAATGACTTAGGATCAGTTAGGGCTTGTTTAGAAGAAGTGAGATCTACAAATAACCTCCTAATGACAGCCTCTAAGCTACTAATCCCGTTTTTGACTTTCCACACATGTCAAAACTAGTCCCTAGGCTTCCTAATCCTTCATTATTGGTCACAAACTTCTTTATTAACCATATACAACATTAACCCTTCATTAAATGTCACTACATAGACATAATTCTTCATATTTCACACATTTATACTACATTAACATTTAGGTTTTCAAACCTCACACATTAACTACGTATATGCATATATTCACACTAGACTTAACGACACACATGAGGTTGACTTAACAGCGTTAGTCAAATCTTAAAGAAAAGTTCGGGATGTTACAACTTTTATGAACACGAACGTTTACGAACCGAACTTTAGTATTTCATCGTATTTAATCGTAAACTCATCATATAAATCAAGCTTTAAGATCAAATTGACCTTCATATAAGCACATAATCGGGTCTAAAGTACGTCAAGAACTTAAATAAATTGAACTGTCTAGCCGTTCAAATGGCGAAAGTACTTTCTAAAGAACTTATTTAGAACATTTCTAGGACGGTTGTTACAAAAACATATTCTAAGGCATATTCCAAAGCATATGCTAAAGCATATTCTAAGGCATATTCCAAAGCATATGCTAAAGCATATTCTAAGGCATATTCCAAAGCATATGCTAAAGCATATTCTAAGGCATATTCCAAAGCATATGCTAAAGCATATTCTAAGGCATATTCCAAAGCATATGCTAAAGCATATTCTAAGGCATATTCCAAAGCATATGCTAAAGCATATTCTAAGGCATATTCCAAAGCATATGCTAAAGCATATTCTAAGGCATATTCCAAAGCATATGCTAAAGCATATTCTAAGGCATATTCCAAAGCATATGCTAAAGCATATTCTAAAATTATTTTATATAAATAGTCACCTTAGTTTAACCATAAAACTCACACCATTATATATTCACTTCTAAAAATCTCTCTTTCTCTCTAATAAAGAAATTAACTTATAACAATAATCATCTTCAAAGAATCAAGAATTCAAGGTTTTAACTGGTTCAAAGTGTTCATCCTCTCTATTTACTCCAAATTCGAATTTATGCATCAAAAGACTTTTGGTAAGTTAAACTCATTCCATAATCATCATTTTATGTTCATTAACTTGTTTCTAGTTGATTTCAAGTATATTCGGGTCACGAATCGGGTCAAAATGCAATTAAAGTCTTAGAAATGGGTCAAATGATTTGAGCATGATTTTGATGTTTTAAGATAAAACTAGTTGATGGGTTATGTTTATGTGGTGAATTCATATCTAGTATAAGTTCAAACATAAGTATTTTAGCTTCCTTAATCGATTTCTAGGCTAAAAATGAGTTTTGGAGGGTGTTTGGTTCGTATTTGGGTTGATGAATTATGCAGAACTGAAAACTGAAGTGTAACGGCCGTTACTATATGTAACGCCCGTTACTTTTGTAACGCCCATTAGGGACTGATTTTGACAACATTTTCAAACGTCAATAACTTTTGACCCGTAAGTCCGTTTTCGATGATTCAAGCGGCCACAGAAGCGTAATTGAGTCTATTTTCCAATGGTAGAGGCCTCTGAGTCCAGAACATAGTTCTAATGTTTCAAAAGTTTTGATAAAGCAACAGTGGTCAAGTTTCGACTAGTCATTGTGAAACAAAATGTAATGATTCCACTTCAGTTGGATCAAAGCCTTATAAAATGGACATAATAAAGCTTTTATAGTAAGATTAGGTCAATATTCATAGGACCTTACCTCTTGAGATACTTTAGGATTAATGTAATACGTGTATGATTAGGTTTTGGCTATCGTGGACATCGGTTCTACTTTCTTTCGACTTGAGATTTTATTGCTCATTTCAGGTGAGTTTCGTAAACCCTCCCTACTCAATTGAGATTCGGGCTGAAAAGTGTACATGTTTGTTTAACTGTTGATTGTTGATTTGATTAATTGTATGATTGAATTGTTGATGTGGACTTGTTAGCGCATTATTTACTATGTAAGTCGCACCGTTAGCGCATTGTTTACGATGTAAGTCGCACCGTTAGCGCATTGTTTACGATGTAAGTCGCACCGTTAGCGCATTGTTAATTATTAACTATGTAAGCCGCATCGTTGTTGATCGATATTGATTGTTATGGAACGTTGTTGAACGTTATATGGAATCGTTATTATTGAATGTTGACTTGTATTGAATTGTGATAATGTGAAACCTTATAGGTTATCCTTGGATGTGATTAGTTCTCCTAATCCTCACTTATTGTTAACGGTTGTTATCCGACACGGTTATTCTTTGTTACTTGTCCCTACGAACTCACCAACTTTATGTTGACGCTCTTTAGTACACTTTTCAGGTAATCAAGTTAATCAGAGACAAAATGGATGATTGCATGCTTACTTGCTAGGATTGGACTAGCTTTGGACTTTCTGGATCCATGATCCTTACTTCCCTTTTATGGGTTACTTTTAGGATCAACTACTATCGATTGAATTGCCTTTTATTATTGATTGAACATGTATTACGATGAATGTTGATGATTGTATACGTTCGTACAAGTTTAAGGATTGTTTCAATCCTATGTTTTCATATAGTTTGACTATACATAATTTCCATGTCGTGCTGTGCTTTTCTAAGTGATACCCCATGATTCCGCCATGTTGGGGTGTCAAGAGGGCATGTTGTAAATTGTGATATTTGGCGGCGGGTTTTTGCTAACCGTGAGCCCGCATACCGTGAGTTGTGTCTGGAATTTTATTCGACTTTGAAGCTGAAAAAGGAGTTGGGTAAAGTGAAAGATATTTTTGAAGAGAGGATAGTTTCATTTTATTGTGGGGGACAGCAGAGGAAGCTGTCAATTGCTGAGTTTGGTTACTACTGTGGGATGTATTCGAGAGAAGAGCTTCAGAATGCGGAATTTAGGGCTATTTTGAAGAAGGGGTATAGAACAGGAGCCGATTTGGGTGATGGAGAGTCTATTCTGGAGTATTTCACCAGGATCACGGGGGGAGAAACTTGGACATACACTAGTGGTGTGTCTAAGATTAAGAATGTACGTTTGAGGTTGCTCCACCGTATGATTGTGACTTTCCTGGTACAACGGTCTACTCATTGGGAGAAGGCGTACAAGAATGATCTTTGGTTACTTAAGTTATTTTCTGAGGGTGCTCCATCCAGGTTTGCTTTGCCTCCTTTTGTGCTTCTAGATCGAATGTGTAATCATTCTGATTCGACTATGATTTTGGGACATTTTATCACGGTGATCTATAAGAGGATGGGGGTCTTTACTTCTGATGACTGCCAGACCTATCTCTCATTACCAGTACATCAGGAGGATTTTACGTATCAGGAGCTTTGGAGGGCAAAGATTTTGAAGAAAAAGAAAGACAATGAGCAGGAGCGGTTGTTAGATGATGAGGGTGAGGTTGAAGGACCACCTCCTGTACAGGAGGAGGATGAGGAGGCTGATGTTGAGATGGCTGATGCTCCACAGGAGCCACCGAGGAGGACTGGACGTAACATTCCCATCCCTCGCTCGTTTGATTTAACACTCTTGGGGAACACTATTCAGAATATCTATGAGTCTCAGCAGAACAGTCAGAGAGAGTTTGATGCTTACCAGCGGAGGGTGGACCAGGATTTCACCTGGATTGGATCACAGCAGGCCCACACTAACTATAGCCTTGATTATTATCAGCCTATGTGGGATGCTCAGTATCATGGCCGGGAGTTTGTTCGACCTGACCCGATTCCTCCATTCTCTCCACCGCCTATTTATGTCCCTGATTATCGTCAGGGGGGTCAGTCCTTTTTCTCTCGTATGACTGCCCCGGGGAACATGTCACCACCACCTCATGATTTAGGAGGTTCTCCTCGAGGACCCGTTGGATTTGTTTGATTGTGTGATCGTGTTAGTAGCTCACTATGATGTCATGTGCATATGCTGGCAGTAAGTTCAGCGCAACATTTTTGATTGGCATCTTTATTGACATTGTTTTACACACAGTTCTCACACCTTCCGTTTTGGAACTAGTTTGTTTCTCCCGTTAAGCAAATTAGACTTCCTTTTTAGGAAGAGAATTTGTGGTGCGGGGTCGACTTACTTGTTTTGAAACGGAATGTGTCCATGATCCGGTATGTGTTCTCATTCTTTCTGTCTATTGTGCTTACCCCTATTTACCTTTGTTTTGACCGAGTGTTGGACATTGAGGGCATTGTCCATCTTAAGTGTGGGGGAGGACCCGTTGGATTTGTTTGATTGTGTGATCGTGTTAGTAGCTCACTATGATGTCATGTGCATATGCTGGCAGTAAGTTCAGCGCAACATTTTTGATTGGCATCTTTATTGACATTGTTTTACACACAGTTCTCACACCTTCCGTTTTGGAACTAGTTTGTTTCTCCCGTTAAGCAAATTAGACTTCCTTTTTAGGAAGAGAATTTGTGGTGCGGGGTCGACTTACTTGTTTTGAAACGGAATGTGTCCATGATCCGGTATGTGTTCTCATTCTTTCTGTCTATTGTGCTTACCCCTATTTACCTTTGTTTTGACCGAGTGTTGGACATTGAGGGCATTGTCCATCTTAAGTGTGGGGGAGGACCCGTTGGATTTGTTTGATTGTGTGATCGTGTTAGTAGCTCACTATGATGTCATGTGCATATGCTGGCAGTAAGTTCAGCGCAACATTTTTGATTGGCATCTTTATTGACATTGTTTTACACACAGTTCTCACACCTTCCGTTTTGGAACTAGTTTGTTTCTCCCGTTAAGCAAATTAGACTTCCTTTTTAGGAAGAGAATTTGTGGTGCGGGGTCGACTTACTTGTTTTGAAACGGAATGTGTCCATGATCCGGTATGTGTTCTCATTCTTTCTGTCTATTGTGCTTACCCCTATTTACCTTTGTTTTGACCGAGTGTTGGACATTGAGGGCATTGTCCATCTTAAGTGTGGGGGAGGACCCGTTGGATTTGTTTGATTGTGTGATCGTGTTAGTAGCTCACTATGATGTCATGTGCATATGCTGGCAGTAAGTTCAGCGCAACATTTTTGATTGGCATCTTTATTGACATTGTTTTACACACAGTTCTCACACCTTCCGTTTTGGAACTAGTTTGTTTCTCCCGTTAAGCAAATTAGACTTCCTTTTTAGGAAGAGAATTTGTGGTGCGGGGTCGACTTACTTGTTTTGAAACGGAATGTGTCCATGATCCGGTATGTGTTCTCATTCTTTCTGTCTATTGTGCTTACCCCTATTTACCTTTGTTTTGACCGAGTGTTGGACATTGAGGGCATTGTCCATCTTAAGTGTGGGGGAGGACCCGTTGGATTTGTTTGATTGTGTGATCGTGTTAGTAGCTCACTATGATGTCATGTGCATATGCTGGCAGTAAGTTCAGCGCAACATTTTTGATTGGCATCTTTATTGACATTGTTTTACACACAGTTCTCACACCTTCCGTTTTGGAACTAGTTTGTTTCTCCCGTTAAGCAAATTAGACTTCCTTTTTAGGAAGAGCAATTTGTGGTGCGGGGTCGACTTACTTGTTTTGAAATGGAATGTGTCCATGATCCGGTATGTGTTCTCATTCTTTCTGTCTATTGTGCTTACCCCTATTTACCTTTGTTTTGACCGAGTGTTGGACATTGAGGGCATTGTCCATCTTAAGTGTGGGGGAGGACCCGTTGGATTTGTTTGATTGTGTGATCGTGTTAGTAGCTCACTATGATGTCATGTGCATATGCTGGCAGTAAGTTCAGCGCAACATTTTTGATTGGCATCTTTATTGACATTGTTTTACACACAGTTCTCACACCTTCCGTTTTGGAACTAGTTTGTTTCTCCCGTTAAGCAAATTAGACTTCCTTTTTAGGAAGAGAAATTTGTGGTGCGGGGTCGACTTACTTGTTTTGAAACGGAATGTGTCCATGATCCGGTATGTGTTCTCATTCTTTCTGTCTATTGTGCTTACCCCTATTTACCTTTGTTTTGACCGAGTGTTGGACATTGAGGGCATTGTCCATCTTAAGTGTGGGGGAGGACCCGTTGGATTTGTTTGATTGTGTGATCGTGTTAGTAGCTCACTATGATGTCATGTGCATATGCTGGCAGTAAGTTCAGCGCAACATTTTTGATTGGCATCTTTATTGACATTGTTTTACACACAGTTCTCACACCTTCCGTTTTGGAACTAGTTTGTTTCTCCCGTTAAGCAAATTAGACTTCCTTTTTAGGAAGAGAAATTTGTGGTGCGGGGTCGACTTACTTGTTTTGAAATGGAATGTGTCCATGATCCGGTATGTGTTCTCATTCTTTCTGTCTATTGTGCTTACCCCTATTTACCTTTGTTTTGACCGAGTGTTGGACATTGAGGGCATTGTCCATCTTAAGTGTGGGGGGTGGCAAATAGGTTTAAGCAACCGGATATATCTCTTTTGTTGTTTTGCCATTGAGATTTAAACCGTTCTTGTGAATGTGTCCCTCTCGTAGGCTCTTGGATTTTATCCAAGAGTAAGGGTTCTATCTTGAACTCTGAACTATGATGTGCATGTTTGAGATTGGTGGCTTTGATTTGGTAGGATGATGATATGATTTGAAACTTGTGTTGAGCTTGTCCTTGTGGTAAATTGCTTTTGTCACTTAATTCATAATAACTTAATGAGCAATTTTACTACAAATTTTTTCCTTGATACAAATTTAATCGGCGAAATGTGTTCTGAACGGTTATTGGGCTAATCCTTGTGGATTGATAACATTACTTGCATACTCAAAATTCCCAAACACTAAAAGTTGTGAGATTCATCATTCATTTATAGATGTGCTAGGTGTTTACGGTTTTGGTTTGATTGCCTTGTAATTTGTCCCTCTCTAAGGCTCTTGGATTTATTCGGGAGTAAGGGTTCCATTTCGAACTCTGCACTAAGATGTGCAAATTTGAGGTTAATTTATTCCATTTCCGGGTTACTTTCTTTGATATGAGTGTGCCGGTGATGTGTTGAGCTAGAACTTGGCCTGGTGATCGTTACGAGACCGCAGTGAGATCACTTTGTGATATAAGTACATTGGATGACGAATTGGCATATTAGGTTTGACCCATATTTTCTTTCTATTCACCCCTTGCTTATGTATATTTTTACCATTAGTATAATACTTTTATACATGTACATACATGTTTTGTGTAGCTGGCTACTCTGGTCAGTGATTTTCCTTTCTTTGTAAACCTTTGTTGCACTCATCTTTAGTGCAAGATACATTTAGACACCCTTTTTGAACTTCGCATTTTCCTTTGTATAAATCCACTTAAATATGTAAACTTTACCTCACCATACCGATAGTCTAATTTTGGGGGGCCATTGATTGTCATTGGTTTGTTTGGACGGTTTGGGAGAGCTTCAATGGGTTATCGGTTGGAATATTCTTGGTTTTTGGGAATACGTCGATTGGTCAAGTTATTGGGGAATGTCTTGGATTGTTCAAATAAAGTGTATTGTTATAGACATTGTTCATCATTGTAAGAGGGTGCCTACTAGTAGAGTAAAAATGGTTCAAAATAATATAAAAAAAAAAAAAATAAGAAAAAAAAAAAAAAAAAAAAAGAAAAAAAAAAAAAAAAAAAAAAAAAAAAAAAAGAGAAAAATGAAATAAGAAAAAAAAAAAGAACTCGGGCTACTAGTAGGTGCTTCTCATTTTTATATGTCTAAAGAATTGTTGTATAGTTTGGTTCATGAATAGAATGGAAGATTTGGTTGTACCTAAGTTGTTTGAAGATTGATACACCACAATGGTGTCGGGTTTTGCTTGGTATTTTTGAGGTGTGTTCATGGGATAGCATCTTATGGGTTGGTGGCAATCAATGGTAAGGGTTTGATTAGACTATTTTGTACATAACTTACTTTTGTTATTTCCTGTTAAACACTAACCTAAACTTCCCAAATCCCATTGTAAATACCCTTAGCCTAACATTACAACCGATTTATATGCCATATTTTGATGATGTACTTGGTGCTCACGCCATGTCGGTGAAGCTATGATCCTTGTTCAAGCCTATGGTAAGATATGCATCACGACCGAGCAATGAGTGATTTTTCATATATATTCAATCCCAATAGTAAGTTCGTTGGAGTAGGATTATTGTGATAGGCTCATTTGTTTCACTTTTGCTTAGTCGTGTTATTGAGGCTTGTGGATTGTTCAGATATTGTCAAACATTTCGGATTTTCATTTAAGATTAAAACTGCTTCACCAAAGTCCTTGTCATCGACATACTTGGTTTGGCTTCTTTTTGGATATTCGTAATGTGTTTATATAGCTTCGTGCCAAGGAATGCTTTTTGCTTAATTTCCAGATTTGCTTGAGGACAAGCAACGCTCAAGTGTGGGGGGATTTGATGTGACCAATTTATATAGATCGCCCACATCATTATTGGCCTTTTTCGTATATGTTTTGAGTCAATTTTGTATGCATTTGGCGCGTTTATGGTGTTTGTTAGTGCTTTCAGGTTCTTAGCAGGTTGTGCGTCCATTTGGTACATTTTCTGACGATTTTAGGCTAAGATGTTGATCCGAGTGTTCGAGTGATGTTGATAAAGAAAATCAAAGATTTCAGCAAGATTTGACTGCGCCGCAGTGGGAGGGATGATGCCCCACTGCGCCGCAGTCACTGGAGTGAAGGCCACAAATAATTTCCAATAGTTTAGCACTGCGCCGCAGTGGGAGGGATGATGCCCCACTGCGCCGCAGTGGGAGGGATGATGCCCCACTGCGCCGCAGTTACCTTATGATCAGAATTCCAGGGACTTTCCACTGCGCCGCAGTGGGGGTGTACAAGGCCCACTGCGCCGTAGTGACTGCTCGGCGAAACCTTATGGTTCAGCTTTTTGCATCAGATTTGGGGAGGGATATAAAGAAAAAAACCCTATTTTCCCAAGTATCCAAGTTTTTCTTTCTAGGAGCTGTTCTACCACGAGTCTTTGACGGATCATCGCAGATTTCATCATTTGATTCATTGAAGATTCAAGAACATCCATCTAGATCGTATCTAATTTTCTGTCTTGCAATTTACATTCAACAATCATTGGTACAATATGTTTTCTTTCAATTTCTTTTATGAATTTCAATTTAGCATGAGTGGCTAGATTTATAATCATCCACTTTGATGAAACTTGACGAATGATATGATTGCAATATTTTAGTTCAAGAGTTGATTCAATTATCGTTGTGTCGTGATCTTTATCAATTAATTCCTTGTGATTTATTCTTTTGATGTTGATGGTTTATGTGTTCATCGTTAGTGGTACTAGGTGAATATGTTTATCGTTTCAATTCGATTATCTATGGTCGTGTTTACGGTTGGTGGTACCACGTTTCATTCACATAGGCATAATTGGTAATTGGATAATCAAGCAAACTAATTGTTGGGGAGATTTTCTAGGCATTGGTGGTACCGGCTTGGGTAATTAAACTAGCAACTTAGGTGTTTGGGTGATTTGTTAGCGGTTGGTGGTACCACGCTTTCATTCACATAGGCATAATTGGTAATTGGATAATCAAGCAAACTAATTGTTGGGGAGATTTTCTAGGCATTGGTGGTACCGGCTTGGGTAATTAAACTAGCAACTTAGGTGTTTGGGTGATTTGTAAGCGGTTGGTGGTACCACGCTTTCATTCACATAGGCATAATTGGTAATTGGATAATCAAGCAAACTAATTGTTGGGGAGATTTTCTAGGCATTGGTGGTACCGGCTTGGGTAATTAAACTAGCAACTTAGGTGTTTGGGTGATTTGTTAGCGGTTGGTGGTACCACGCTTTCATTCACATAGGCATAATTGGTAATTGGATAATCAAGCAAACTAATTGTTGGGGAGATTTTCTAGGCATTGGTGGTACCGGCTTGGGTAATTAAACTAGCAACTTAGGTGTTTGGGTGATTTGTTAGCGGTTGGTGGTACCACGCTTTCATTCACATAGGCATAATTGGTAATTGGATAATCAAGCAAACTAATTGTTGGGGAGATTTTCTAGGCATTGGTGGTACCGGCTTGGGTAATTAAACTAGCAACTTAGGTGTTTGGGTGATTTGTTAGCGGTTGGTGGTACCACGCTTTCATTCACATAGGCATAATTGGTAATTGGATAATCAAGCAAACTAATTGTTGGGGAGATTTTCTAGGCATTGGTGGTACCGGCTTGGGTAATTAAACTAGCAACTTAGGTGTTTGGGTGATTTGTTAGCGGTTGGTGGTACCACGCTTTCATTCACATAGGCATAATTGGTAATTGGATAATCAAGCAAACTAATTGTTGGGGAGATTTTCTAGGCATTGGTGGTACCGGCTTGGGTAATTAAACTAGCAACTTAGGTGTTTGGGTGATTTGTTAGCGGTTGGTGGTACCACGCTTTCATTCACATAGGCATAATTGGTAATTGGATAATCAAGCAAACTAATTGTTGGGGAGATTTTCTAGGCATTGGTGGTACCGGCTTGGGTAATTAAACTAGCAACTTAGGTGTTTGGGTGATTTGTTAGCGGTTGGTGGTACCACGCGAGCATTTTTATCCTTTCACGATTATCTTGTCAACTCTAAATAATTTGATCTTTAACATGTGCAATCATAACTGAAGTCAAGTGGATTCGAAGTGGATGATCTTTATTTATATTGTCTGAACTTTCTTTACTTTTAAATTGTCTTGTCGTTTAAATTTCTTTAAATTCAAATTGTCAAAGTTTGGTAGCAATTCGGCTACGGTTCCATCCTGTTTCTAAAACTACTTTAGCAAACAATTATTTCAAAACCAATCCCCGTGAACGAGTTCGGACTTACCTTTGAGCTATACTATATACGAACGGGTCCACTGCCCGCTAGTGTGTAGTAGTCAGTTTTAGGGTAATTCTTGTTTATAAATTTTAAACTCGATTTCACACATCAATCTTCTCCTTCCTCAATCGTTGAGGGAATGTAATCTTCGGCTTGTAAGCCTTCACTTCAGGCTCAACAACCGCCGGTTTGTCAACCGGTGTATGTGGAACGGCCGGTGGCTTCACGGCTGGGTTCGGCTCCACTTCAAGCTCCTCATCAAGTTGCTCCTCCTCTTCATCACTATCAACCTGCATAGAACCATTAGTAGCACTAGAAATAGGAGTAGGAGTAGGAGAATTAACTACTTTACCGGACCGAGTAGTAATGGCATTAACATGCTCATTCCTAACATTTGGTGGTTGATACTTATTACCACCATCATTTGAACCTGAAGGCTTAGGATTTTGTTGAGTATTGCTAGGTAAAGAACCTTGTTGACGATTTGAACTACCAATCCTATCAAGCCTCACTCCCAAATCCTTGATTGCCGCTTGTTGATTCTTGATATTTTGATTCATCTTCTCATTCAAAGCTGTAATATCAATGCGGTAGTTGTCATTATTCTTCTCTTGGTCCACCATGAACTTCTTACAAAGATCTCTAATCTCGGCATTTGGATCAACTTGTTGAGCATGATTTCCTCCTTGATTGCTTCCTTGCCATCTTGACCTGAAATTTCCTGCACCATTATTAGAATTAAAGTTGGGATTACCTTGGTATTGGTTCTGAAAGTTCCCATTCCTTTGAAACAACCCCCGACTTGCAATAGGAGGTTGGTATTGAGTTTGAACATAATCCACTTCCTCCTTCCTCGGTGTCCGGTGCTTGTTCACAATCCTCCGTATAATGGCTATAATCACAACCCGCAACGGCAGACTTCAAATCTTTCTCAAGCATACCAAATCTACCATCCACCATAGCAAACCTCTTCTCCATATTGCTTGATAGTGTCTTAATTTCAGCTATGACATCATTACTTCCACCACTATCAACCCGAGCAACACTCTTCTTACCCGTCTTACTATGTTCCGGTTTAGTCCTACCCGCCTCTCGAGTCACACTAGTCTTAACCATGTCTTCCATAATCTTATAAGCTTCATTGTAGGTAACATTATTAATATTACCCCCACAAGCCCAATCTAATTCCCTTTGAGTACGACGATCTAAACCCCTAAAGAAGATAAGAATGTGCTCATTCAACTGAATACCATGACCCGGACACTTCCTCATCAATTCTTTCAACCGTTTCCAAGCATCAACCAAATCCTCATCCCTCTCTTGCTTAAATGCCCTTATCTCAAGCTTCAAAGTTTCAACCAATTGAGCCGAAAAGAACCGCTCAATGAAAGCTTCCCTCATTTCATCCCAAGTTTCGAATATGTTCTCCTCAAGCTCATCATACCAATTCGCAGCCTCTCCCGTGAGAGACAAAGGGAACAATTCAAGCTTAACATGTGGCATTTGGGTCTCACCATACTTATACAACCGACACACCTTCTCAAACTTCTCTATGTGATCATATGGGTCCCACCTATGCACCCCATCAAACTGATTTTCCTCAACCCGAGTCAAATGATTACCCTTGACATTGAAATTTGCAGCGGTAGTTGGAGGACGAATAGCCGAACCCCTATTTGGTGCAATGATTCGAGTACTCTCCCCAATAGTCCTATCAAAAGGATGAATCATTTCGTCGGCCATGTTCCTAGGTGTAGTGGGAGGTGTTGTTTCCGGTGAAGACGGTGGTGTAGAGGGTGGTGTAGACGGTGGTGATGGTTTCGGAGTTGGTTGTTCTTCGGTTTTCTTTTCGGTAATTTTAAGTTCTCCGGTTTTTGAAGTGTCTCCGGTTTCAAGGTTTAAATCTAAAGGATCTATTTTGACTGGTGTAGTGGTAACGATTTGGTTGGATTTCTTTCCACGTCTCTTAGTCTTTCCCGGATTAGATTGAGGGCTCACTAGTGGTAAACCAGAAGACCTCATGTTCATCAACTAAGGAAGAAAACCTGAAACCACAAACAAAGAAAATACTCGTCAAACGCACCAGGTTACACAAATCAAATAAAAACTGAAAATTAAAAACTGAAATCAAAATTAATCTAAAAAAGCAATTAACTCTCTTGTACGTGAATACAAGAAAGGATCAAACTACAGAATCTCAAACTAAACTCTTAAAATCAGTCCCCGGCAGCGGCGCCAAAAACTTGGTGTGTAAAAATCGAGTTAAATTAAAAACAAGAAATACTTCAGAACTGACTACTACACACTATCGGGCAGTGATCCCGATCGTATGCAATATAGCTTCAAAGTAAGTCCAGGTCGAACCACAGAGACCGATTAAAAGCAAGCGAGTTTAATGTAGTTTAGAAAAGTTTGGAATTTAAAGACTCCCGTCATATTGGATTTGAAAGTAGTTAGTTAATTGCTGAAAATTAGTAATTCCGGAGAATTAAATGAAAAGAGATTGATTTTATATCAAGATTAATTAAAGGTCATCTACCTTGAATCCATGACACATTTCATTTTGGTTGCATTAAAGTTAACACCAATTCAATTATGTTGATTTTAATAACTAAGTCTAGACAAAGAACTCACTAGTTGTACACCTAGCTTATTACCCCATCCGAACCCATTAACCAATTGATTCAATCCTAAATATCCGGTTACCACCTTCTCTATCAAGATCTATCTAATCGACTAATTTGTTTTGTTATTGTTAAACAATTTCATCTATCGACTTTACCAAATCGTTAACACGTTGAATCCTATTACCTATTGTTGTTTATCAACTCGTTACCACGAATTAACACCTATCGATTGTACCCAATCAACTAGAACAATGCACTCCTAAACTTAGATACCTCTAAATCATTCATGCATTATCAACAAAACAATAGAGTAAATATCAAGAACTCAATATATTAAGATCACAATAAAACGTTTAACTATCAACTTGAATTCAAAATAATATGCAACCAATATTCATTGTGTCACTTCATCTCAGTAGATGATGAAGTGTTTAGCTAGACATAATCATAAAAGAATTACAAATAGCAAAAGTATGAGTAAACATAATGTACCAATGTGTGAAAGACAGTGAAAAGCTAACGAAATCGATGTTTGAATGCCTTGGAACTCTTGAGCAACCCTTAGATCTTGAAGAACGATTAAGCTACTGAAAAAGCCCTCAAAGAACCCTAAAATCGACTGGAGGTGAAAGATATATCCGAATGGTAGGGTTTTGGCTTTGTATTTATAGTGTTTCCAAAAAGGGTTCAGCACCGACTCAAATATGCGCCGCATATAAGTCTCATGCGCCGCATATCCGCATATTTCCAACTTTCCAAATCTGAAGTGCCCCGATATGCGCTGCACCTCCATTCCATGCGCCGCATATGCAGAATGGCTCAATTCTCTGACTTATTTTCACATGAAATATGCGCCGCATATTATTGCTATGTGCCGCATATCTTCAATCTTCAGCACCACTTTGTATTTTTCATCTCGACTTAACTCGAACTCGTCCACGAACCATCCTAATGCATCTTTTAGCCATCCAAAAGCCATTTCTAACCATTTTACCTGTTCTAAGCCTGAAATCACTAACAATACCATCAAAGCATCGAATATACATGCAAATTACACATAATTAAGCTTAAAACGACTTATAAACGATATGGGAATATATATATAAATGGACATATATATAAATTATACATATTACTAGATTATATATATATATATATATATATATATATATATATATATATATATATATATATATACCTTAGCCATTTATATTCTGTTTTGAAGAACTGTTATGGAAGCACTTAGAATGGATTCCTCTTTTTGAAGCTTGAGTTTCTTTTCTTCTTCCTTTTTAAACTCTCTGAGTTCGTAAGCCATTTTAGCATTTTTTGTATTCAAACCTTCAACCTCTGCCAACAAGTCATCCTTCTTACCTTTTTGTACCTCAATATCCAATTCCAATTCATTCAACTCTCTTCCAAAGCTCAGAATCAGATGTTCAATACCCTGTATATATATTGAACTATGTTATCAAACTATAGCCGAAATAATTTACTTCTAAGAAATAGAAAATAATTAGTACCTTAGAAATATCCTTAACTGAACTGCCAAAAGTGACGTGTTCAGGCAACCGGGAGACCAATTCGGTAAACGGAGCTTTGGCCGGAATTTCTAATAACTTAATAAGTTTTCTGACATTAGTCGTTCGCCTTCTCTTTTTTCCGTTAACTTTCTTTTTTCCGGTGTCCATATCTAGAATAGTTAAGTGGTTTAATAAAAGAATTAACTGAGCAGAATATGAATACAAAAAGATAATATACCTGTCATAACCTACTAATGAAATTGTTTAAACTGCAAAAATACAGTAATAAATCGATTCAGACAAAGCAAATATTGTTCCCTAAGTCGTAGGACCAAATTAAAGATATTGATTGAAAAACTAAGAACGAAAACTCATGGGAAAACAGATCTCAAATCTAACCTAATCTCAAAACAATAATTCTTACAGAATTGCGCCGCATATGCAGAATGGCTCAATTCTCTGACTTATTTTCACATGAAATATGCGCCGCATATGCAGAATGGCTCAATTCTCTGACTTATTTTCACATGAAATATGCGCCGCATATGCAGAATGGCTCAATTCTCTGACTTATTTTCACATGAAATATGCGCCGCATATGCAGAATGGCTCAATTCTCTGACTTATTTTCACATGAAATATGCGCCGCATATGCAGAATGGCTCAATTCTCTGACTTATTTTCACATGAAATATGCGCCGCATATGCAGAATGGCTCAATTCTCTGACTTATTTTCACATGAAATATGCGCCGCATATGCAGAATGGCTCAATTCTCTGACTTATTTTCACATGAAATATGCGCCGCATATGCAGAATGGCTCAATTCTCTGACTTATTTTCACATGAAATATGCGCCGCATATGCAGAATGGCTCAATTCTCTGACTTATTTTCACATGAAATATGCGCCGCATATGCAGAATGGCTCAATTCTCTGACTTATTTTCACATGAAATATGCGCCGCATATGCAGAATGGCTCAATTCTCTGACTTATTTTCACATGAAATATGCGCCGCATATGCAGAATGGCTCAATTCTCTGACTTATTTTCACATGAAATATGCGCCGCATATGCAGAATGGCTCAATTCTCTGACTTATTTTCACATGAACCATGCGCCGCATATGCAGAATGGCTCAATTCTCTGACTTATTTTCACATGAAATATGCGCCGCATATTATTGCTATGTGCCGCATATCTTCAATCTTCAGCACCACTTTGTATTTTTCATCTCGACTTAACTCGAACTCGTCCACGAACCATCCTAATGCATCTTTTAGCCATCCAAAAGCCATTTCTAACCATTTTACCTGTTCTAAGCCTGAAATCACTAACAATACCATCAAAGCATCGAATATACATGCAAATTACACATAATTAAGCTTAAAACGACTTATAAACGATATGGGAATATATATATAAATGGACATATCAGAAGCACTTAGAATGGATTCCTCTTTTTGAAGCTTGAGTTTCTTTTCTTCTTCCTTTTTAAACTCTCTGAGTTCGTAAGCCATTTTAGCATTTTTTGTATTCAAACCTTCAACCTCTGCCAACAAGTCATCCTTCTTACCTTTTTGTACCTCAATATCCAATTCCAATTCATTCAACTCTCTTCCAAAGCTCAGAATCAGATGTTCAATACCCTGTATATATATTGAACTATGTTATCAAACTATAGCCGAAATAATTTACTTCTAAGAAATAGAAAATAATTAGTACCTTAGAAATATCCTTAACTGAACTGCCAAAAGTGACGTGTTCAGGCAACCGGGAGACCAATTCGGTAAACGGAGCTTTGGCCGGAATTTCTAATAACTTAATAAGTTTTCTGACATTAGTCGTTCGCCTTCTCTTTTTTCCGTTAACTTTCTTTTTTCCGGTGTCCATATCTAGAATAGTTAAGTGGTTTAATAAAAGAATTAACTGAGCAGAATATGAATACAAAAAGATAATATACCTGTCATAACCTACTAATGAAATTGTTTAAACTGCAAAAATACAGTAATAAATCGATTCAGACAAAGCAAATATTGTTCCCTAAGTCGTAGGACCAAATTAAAGATATTGATTGAAAAACTAAGAACGAAAACTCATGGGAAAACAGATCTCAAATCTAACCTAATCTCAAAACAATAATTCTTAAGCAAAGAATTGTGAATGGAACCTTAACCCTAAAATTATAAAGTCATAAGGAAGAAAATTGACCTTTTACTCTTTGAGATAAATCTGGGCAGGAGAAGTAAATAAACGGGAGCATAATCGTATAGAGCAGATACCAGAGCAAAAGTTTTGTTGCGGCTACCCTATATTTATCCTATAACTTTAGTGGCCGACCGAAGATAATAAAACTTATATTTATTTTCAATGAAATATAAGTTTTGGGGACAATTGTTTGGGGTAGAATTTTCACAACTAGGATCCTAATATTATTATGACATTAGACTCGTATAGTTTTATTTATTCTACTCGTTGTTACTTAAAAGATCCTTGTCACTATTTCAATTTAAGGATCTTGACTGTACTATCTTATTATTTTGGTATAACAGGATCTTGAGATCATCAAGATCAACATAATCACTAACGAACGTATATCTAGTACAAGAAGATATTGTATGCAGGGCTAATTATGACGATTAAAGGGCATTTACAACGTGAAGAAACAAGTCTTAACGGATAGTTTACCATTTCAACCACGAGAATCGGGATTGATATCTGTTTTACCATGTGTGGAAAAGCTCTCAACGGTCATCTTCACCAATTCTTCAGCGTAATGAGCAAGTCCAGGAAGATCCCAGATATTTCGCATATTCAGTTCAACGTCCAGCTCTATAAATACAAAGGCCTCTTCAGCAGAAAGATATACAACGATCAACACACAACAACTTCACACTTCGCTCATCTTTTTGCATAAATTCATAGCTAGTCGATCATTCACTTTTTCTTTCATTCATTGTATTGTAATCTTAAACAAATAATAATAAAAGAACACAGGTAAGAACGATTGATTCCTCCCGGGGTTTTTTACCTAAGATTTCTTAATTGAATCAAGGGTTTTTCCCCGTCAACAAAATTCTGGTAACGTTATTCTTTTCGCATTTATCTTCAATTTAGGATCATAACGTTGATTTCAAGTCTTATTATCTTTATCTTCAACGATTTTCATCTTTAATTACTATAATTCTGTCTCAAAGATTTTCACAAAGTTTCTTTATCAAAAACTCTTATTTCGTATTACTTTTACTAGCAAAAATCTTACTTTATTTTAAGATCCTAAACACCTGACCTCACTTACAAATCTTTGGTCAGAAAATTATCTTGAATCCTTCTACAAAATTATCTTAGGTAATTTTTGTCCAATACATTGCCCTTAAGTGAAAAAATTACAATTTTACCCCTGAAGTGAGTCAATTTTTTCAGTTTACACTCCATGAGTAAACGACGTCTACTTTATCTCGTTAACCCCTCCACATGAGGGTATTATCGTCTTTTCATCTTTTAGGACCAAAAATGAAATTTACGTTTTTTAGGACCAAAAATGTAAATTTCTCACAATTAAATGAAACTACGGAAACAGGAAACCAAAATGGAGAATATCGATCTTCATAACATTAAAATGGTTTGGGGTAACTACGCCTTCGAATCTGCCATAAGTCCTTCTGTTGGCAGTTCTGGAGGTATCTTGTGTACGTGGGATCCGTCTATGTTCCGTAAAGAAGATGTTACAATATCTTATTACTTTGTAGCTATTAAAGGTTTGTGGATTCCATCATCGGTTAGAATGCTTATAACATCAGTGTATGCGCCTCAAGAGATGTCCCAGAAGAAGATGCTATGGAACTACTTGAATCATTTGTTAGATAACTGAAATGGGGAAGCAGTTATTTTGGGTGATTTTAATGAAGTTCGCACTCGGGAAGAAAGATTTGGTTCATGTTTTCATGAGCAGGGTGCATCGGCATTCAATTTGTTTATGGCGTTGGGTGGTTTGGTGGATGTTCCATTAGGTGGTTATACATTTACATGGTGCCACAGATCGGCTTCGAAAATGAGTAAGCTTGATAGGTTTTTAATTACAGAAGGTTTAATGGAATTGAGTCCAAATATTTATGTTTTATGTTTGGAACGACATTTAACTGACCATCGTCCAATATTATTAAAAGAAGTAACAGTGGATTATGGTGTCGTTCCTTTTCGATTATATCATTATTGGTTTAATATGGAAGGGTTTGATACAATGGTAGAGGAAGCTTGGAATGAAGGGATATATGATGAGTCAAATGGTATGATAAAAATGAATCAGAAGTTGAAAGCTCTCAAACAGAAAATTCGAGTTTGGGTCAAAGAGAAAAAGGAAAGCAAAATGTGTCATAAACTTCAGTTAAAAAGTGAGTTAAAGGTTATTGATCTTGCTATAGATCAAGGGGAAAGTGATGTGGAGTTATTGTCCAAACGAGGACCATGATGAAGTCTCTTAAGGATATTGAAATGCTAGAGAGTAAAGAACTTGCTCAAAAGGCCAAAGTTAAATGGGCAGTCGAAGGAGATGAAAGTTCTAGATATTTTCATGGGATCATAAATCAAAAATGGGTCCAACGTGCGATAAGGGGTGTTCTTGTAGATGGTGTGTGGATTGATCAACCAATGGAGGTAAAGAACACTTTTTTGAATCATTTTACTGATCGATTTTCTTACCACGACACACACGGTTAAGGTTAGAAATGGAATTTCCAAATAAGATAACACCAGATCAGAGATTTGACATAGAGAGGGATACAACATCTAATGAGATAAGAAGGGCAGTTTGGGATTGCGGGGTAGATAAGTCTCCAGGGCCTGATGGTTTGACTCACGATTTCTATAGAAGATATTGGAGATTCATAGAAACTGATGTGGTAGCTGCCGTGAAATATTTCTTTCAACATGGTCAGTTTCCTAAAGGTGGTAATTCTTCTTTTATTGCTTTGATCCCGAAGATACATGAAGCTAAAATGGTTAATGACTTCAGGCCTATCAGTTTATTAGGAAGTGTGTATAAAATCATTGCCAAGATATTAGCAAATAGATTACGTGATGTATTAGGTGATATAGTAGATGATGTACAATCTGCATTTGTGGCTAATAGACAGATTATGGACGGTCCATTCATGTTAAATGAACTTATTTCGTGGTGCAAAAGTAAGAAGAAACAAACGATGATTTTTAAGGTAGACTTTGAAAAGGCTTATGATTCGGTTTGTTGGGATTACATGGATGATGTATTGAAGAGATTTGGTTTTGGAGATACATGGCGTGGGTGGATTCGGAGCTGTTTGAGATCATCTAGAGGATCAATTCTAGTTAATGGAAGTCCTACTTCAGAGTTTCAATTCCATAAAGGGCTTAAACAAGGCGATCCTCTTTCTCCACTTTTATTTATTTTGGTTATGGAAAGCTTAAACTTATCACTCCAAATGAGTGGTTAATGCAGGTATTTTTAAAGGTGTTGGTGTGGGTTCTTCATTACAGTTATCACAATTATTTTATGTCGATGGTGTTATTTTCACGAGGCAATGGTGTGATACCAATTTTGCTACTATTGTGCAAGTGTTGGAATGCTTTTATCGTGCATCTGGACTAAAGATTAACTTACAAAAAAGTAAGTTAATGGGGATTAATGTATCTTCTGACCAAGTTGAGCAGGCAGCTGCTCGGATTGGTTGTTTGACCTTTACTACTCCAGTTTCTTATTTAGGAGTTAAGGTAGGCGGCAAGATGTCTTGTATAAGCACATGGAATGAGGTTATTCAACGTTTATTGGATCGGTTGTCTAAATGGAAGATGAAAACACTCTCGATTGGAGGTAGATTAACTCTTCTCAAATATGTTTTGGGCTCCATGCCTATTTATCATATGTCTTTGTTAAAACTCCAATGAAGGTGTTAAATTTAATGGAATCCATTAGAAGCAAGTTCTTTGATGGTATACAGCCAAATGAGAAAAAGATGGTGTGGGTCCGTTGGAGTAACGTTTTGGCATCTAAACAAAAAGGTGGGTTAGGAGTTTCGAGCTTTTATGCATTAAATAGGGCACTTCTTTTTAAATGGGTTTGGCGTTTTCAAACGCAAAAGTCTTCGATCTGGGCTCGTTTTATTAAGGCGGTCCATGGAGATAATGGCCATCTTGTTAGAATGCCAAAAGCATCTCGTTCTTCTATATGGTTAGACATCGTTCCGGAGGTGTATCATTTAAAGCAGCAAGGTATTGATCTCCTTGGTTACTGTAAGAAAAAAAATGGGAAATAGTGAGGAGTCGTTTTTTTGGGATGATACTTGGCTTGGTGATTGTCCTTTGAAAGAGCAATATCCTCGGTTATATAGCTTGGAAGTGAGTAAACAGGTAGCTGTTGCAAACAAGATTGGTCCTAATAAGTTGTGTGAATTGTTTCGTCGCTTACCTAGGGGAGGAGCTGAAGTTGAGCAGTTTAATGATTTGTCTTCAAAGCTAGCAGGTGTAATATTGCCTCAAACTAAATATAGGTGGGTGTGGTCGTTGGAAGGCTCGGGGGAATTTTCAGTGGCATCGATTAGAAAGGTGTTAGACGACTATAGACTTCCAGAGGTCTCGTCTCAAACACGATGGAGTTCAATGGTTCCAGGTAAAATCAATATTTTAGCTTGGAAGTGAGTAAATAGGTAGCTGTTGCAAACAAGATTGGTCCTAATAAGTTGTGTGAATTGTTTCGTCGCTTACCTAGGGGAGGAGCTGAAGTTGAGCAGTTTAATGATTTGTCTTCAAAGCTAGCAGGTGTAATATTGCCTCAAACTAAATATAGGTGGGTGTGGTCGTTGGAAGGCTCGGGGGAATTTTCAGTGGCATCGATTAGAAAGGTGTTAGACGACTATAGACTTCCAGAGGTCTCGTCTCAAACACGATGGAGTTCAATGGTTCCAGGTAAAATCAATATTTTTGCTTGGAAGGTATGGTTAGATAAACTACCTACAAGATTAAATCTTTCTCTTAGAGGAATGGAAATTGAGTCCATTCTATGCCCTTTATGCGGTTCACATGTGGAATCAACTTGCCATTTGATGTTTGCTTGTTCACTGGTAAAAAGTTTAGCTCGCAAGATTTGATATGGTGGAACATTGATGTGATAGATTTTGGGTCATATGAGGAGTGGATTTCATGGTATATGAGCCTCAAAATTCGGGGTAAGCTAAAAGAAGTATTCGAAGGTATTTTCTACGTGTTATGGTGGTACATTTAGAGAGTTCGTAATCAGGTTATCTTTGGTGGCCAGCCTCCTCTAAAGGCAGTTATGTTCGATGAGATTTTGTCTTTGTCGTATAGTTAGTGTAATACTAGAAGTAAATTGAATTGTAGTTGGATAGGATGGTTACATAATCCTTTGCTTAATATGTTGTAACTGTTGATGCTATCATCTTGCTAGAATGTTTTAATAAAAGTTGTTGTTCAAAAAATAAATAAAACCCAACCCTTCCCTTTCCCTTTTCCCGTCAACACACATAACTTTTTTTTAGCCAGAATTATGTTTCTTTTATTATTATTTTTCTTTGCTATTATCATCATCTCATCATCATCAACATTTCACTCTTTTGTTTTATAAGAATAATAATAATGGTTGTTAGAATAAGAAAAGAAACAAAGATCTAAACTTGGATTTTGATAAGAATAATAATAATGGTTGTTAGAATAAGAAAAGAAACAAAGATCTAAACTTGGATTTTGATAAATACGGAATATTGACCGGAAAAGAAGCCGACGGCTTAAGGGATATGGCCGGTTTTGCTGGAACATATATGACAGAAAAAGAGGTCGGATGTGGCATATTCTTTCCGTCGGCATCACCACCACTGTCACAACCCACCAGATCCGGTTTTGTGGTCTAGAAAGAAAAAGATGTTGATGATGGTTTTGTTATTTAGAAAGAAAGAGAGGTTGATGATGATTTTGTGGTTGGACCATTGTAAAACAAGTAGCCGGATCTAGTACCACTCGTCGGCACCACCACTTCCAACGATAGCACCACCGTGGGTCTTCTTCTTCTTCTTCTTCTTCTTCTTCTTCTTCTTCTTCTTCTTCTTCTTCTTCTTCTTCTTCTTCTTTGTAGATTCATAATTGTCGATCGTGAATTTTTGACCTCAAATCGTGGTGGCAATGTGACGATGATTTATCTTTGACCTTTTGTTTATTTCATTAGGATTTGGCTGTTTTTAATTTTTTGTTTGATAATGTGTTTGTTTGATTTTATTGAATTATTGTTGCTGCTTTTGATGCTCATTAGTTCATCAAGTTATTAGTTTTAAGCATCTGGTTTTGTTTTGAAGTTGTAGTGTAAAAAAAGGAAATTACTAATTTAGAGAAAATTACATTTTTTGTCTTAAAAAACGAAAAGACGATAATACCCTCACGTGCTCGTCACGTGGAGGGGTTAACGAGATAAATTAGACGTCGTTTGGTCACGGAGTGTAAACTGAAAAAATTGACCAACTTCAGGGTTTTTTCTGTAATTAATTCACTTAAGGGCAATAACTGGAAATCCTGCCAACTTGAGGGACTAAAAAATGTAATTTACTTTAAATTAAATGATGACAAACGAACATGTTTCAATTCATCTGTTTATTTTGGGATTGAGATTTTTTTAAGTTAATTTTCAAATTGAAGCAATCTTTATAATATCTTCAAACTAACAAGAAACGATATATTGAAGATGCATAATACTTTATCTATTCGAGATAACAACTTAGATGAACTTTGAACTAATTAAGATTCTACAATTTTTATAGCAAGTTATACAACAACAACAACAACAAGGGTACCCAATCCCAGCATAAGCCGGGCTATGGGGGAGGTATGATGTAGACAGACCTTACCTCTACTCAAAGGTAGAGAGGCTGCTTCCAGATCCACCGAGGTGGAAGGGACCTCCGGCCCAAGAGTGATAAAAAATATGGTTAGATCCACCGGAGTGGAAGTTTTAACCGGGAGAATAATCTCGATCTCAAACTCTCAATCTCAAATACTCGATCTTGGTCTCGAAATCACAGGCTCAATCTCCGATCCAAGATCCAGGAGAAAAGAGCCGTTAGAAGTGAGAAGAAGAGAGCGGAGAGAGAGAAAGAGAGTAGAAAAATTTTTATAGCAAGTTATACACTTGATTAATAAAGAATTAATGAACAACTTTTTTCAAAATAAATTAGAATGAAGAACTATTTTGTTGCCTTTTTTCATAACTTGATTAGTACTCAACTATCAACTATGGAGATATACTATAGCATTATCTTGAATATAATAAGCGATAAAGTTGCTTTTCTTGTTGAAGAATATTTTTAGTTTCACGGTGTACTAAACTTATTGTTTATGTCTTTGCACATTTATTTAAATAACCAAAATAATTATTTATTAAAATATCTATACCTTTTCTGTTTTCTCTAACTCTAGTGTGTTTGTCAATCTTCATTCTTCAACAATTATAGACTTTGAATT
The DNA here is from genome assembly GCA_034093135.1 of Erigeron breviscapus. Taxonomy (NCBI): domain Eukaryota; kingdom Viridiplantae; phylum Streptophyta; class Magnoliopsida; order Asterales; family Asteraceae; genus Erigeron; species Erigeron breviscapus. The sequence continues at coordinate 145,974,909 of CM067170.1, read as the reverse complement.
CGAAATAAGTAGATTCATTACCAAGCCTTCTTGTAGACGTCACATCATAACTAATGATTATGGCCAAAGTAGCATCGCATAAACATAATAAACATTCACGAAACAAAAAATTTCATGCCAAGTACAACTTACATGCTCGGTGTATTGCCAAAAGCCAAAAAAGTTACTAGTAAGGATCTATAAAAAGAGATAATCACTCACTAATGCACACATGAAGTATGGGATATGTAATGTCATGAAGGAGGAAGTTGGTTTTTGATTTGGATAATTTGAGATTCATTTGTTTATCAAATGAGTTATTCAAGATTGATCTAGCATTTTATGCATAGATTATAGAAGATTAGTTTGGTTGTAAGTGAAGAAGAATTACTATTATCATGTGTAGTATGGATGTCACGTTATAGATAGCAGTCAATTGTGAGCTGGTTTAATTTTGGTTATTAACATTTTACATAATAAAGCAACATTTAAAAAGTTTCAAAAGAATGTAAATTTATATGTATGCCCAAATATATGTAATGCTCAAGTTAAAATCAAAACCGAAGTAATCTTATGTGATCTATGTGCAAATTGCTAGATCAATTTTGATTAAGTCGTTTGATAAACAAAGTCAATCTGAAGTTAGCCAAATCAATCTAGGGGGGAACCAATTTCACAGAACCCTGAACCATAAAAGTCCAACAAAATAAACTTTAGCCCACATAAAATCCAAACGAATTTGGACATTTGGTTCCTGAAAGGTCCATGGAGGTTTTAACGGACATTTAAGAAAAATTAACCCATATAAGATCCAAAACGATTTGGGCTATAGCCTACTTTTAAAAAAAACTTTTACTTGAATGCCAAAAGCTTAAAAATAACTCAAAATCCTCTAAACAATAGTTAAATATGAAAGAGATAAAATGTAATAGCTAAAAGTTTTCTAAGCTATTGCCTTAAATCTTTTTTAAAAGGAAAAAAAAAAACTTAGCTGGTTCATCTCTAATTTTACTTGCTATAGTAGAGGATAACTTGAAAAACTTAGCATGGAAGTTAGAGAGAGACACTAGAGTTTCTTCTACGAGCATGATAATTTTGAATGGTAAGTACATATGATTGTGGGTATTGGGTAATAGCTTCTGGTTCGTTGATCTTCAATATAGTATCATAGCGAGTGATAGTGATGTAAGAGAACGTAGATAGATGATGATATTATGCTTAAACTTGATATTTATTTCAATTTCTTTTTACAACTTTAACCTTAAATATTTTTGCTTGTATTGTATAATACTTCATATTCCAAAACCAGGAGTCAACTTTCCCGTATGAGCATTCGGTACGATGAAATATATATGAATTGATTGAATCATAGATGTGTTTTTATTAGTTATTGATAAAGGAAAATGATTAATCCTCATAATTCATTAGCCTAAAAATTCTCATAATTCACAGGATGGTTACATGTGGAAATATAAGGAGTTGCATTAAGAAATAGATTAAGCGGAATCCACTTGTCAAATTCATATAGTTTTAGGAAATATTTTAAAGCTAATGTTTAAGAGGATTAATCATTTTCCATTGATAAATGCACGAAGAGTAACACACCGGGCCTATGATGAATAACAAACGAAGCCTCATGATAATTAAGGAAGTAATTCAGATACATATCAATTCCTATTCACGGGATACGAGAAGATCTCCGAGCCTTCTAATGAGATTTGAGATAAACATGAAAGGCCGAAACTTTAGCACTCGGAATTTATTCCAACTTCTTTTACAAGATAAATCTCTCTTATAAAAGGAGGGGTCGGATTTTTTGGCGGATCATGTTTTTCAAGAAAGATTAAACATCACTTATCAATTGGCATACAAAGGTATTACTCTCACCAATAAGAATTCGCCATAACAACACAACAAACAACCTCATTCCCCTCTTATGAAACCTTCGATGGAGTCCTTATTATAAGACGCGGTTTGGTGTACAAACAGGTATAATGTTCATCAAGTATTCAAGTATAGTATAATACAATACAAGATATTTAACGTCAAAATTACAAAAGAATTTAAAACACGACAATTCTAGTGAGACGAAAGAGTAAAAAATATTGTGTACTTCTAGTTCATACCAACCAATCGTCATTTGGACCGCATGTTATTATGGACCCAAACGCCTCAGTGAAAATTTTGTGGTGCTGGTCTCTATATTTGTCTCGTCATATCGAATGCATACTTCTACAACATGTGGTTTAATAGGATAAGAGAATATAAGAATATCCTTACGTGTTATACTCTTGTTTCCTTTTACTCCGTATTGAATTGGTAAATTTTAATCTGCATCAGTGCATCTACATTATTACACCAATTTTCTTTTGAGATATAAAGGTGAGGTTCAATTCTGTCACCTGATGTCAATATATGAATTTTTCATCTCAAAAGACAAGAACATATACCAACTAGGTTATCGACTTCTCCTTACATTGACAAATCCGCTCACAGCAATACTTCAGTCAAATCACATTAATATCATGTCAATACTTTTAAACAGACACACAATTACTAACAACACTTTTTCAAATTATTTTATACAATTTTCCTTGATTAAACATAATAATTTAAAAAATGCATATCTATATAATTAAAACATTATATAAGTTAAATAACTTTACATTAATAAAAATAAGTACACTAATTGGAACAATTTATATTAAAAAAGTATTGATTTGAATAAATTTAATCATTACATTAATAGAAAAAATTACATTATTAAAAAATAAAACGAAAATTGTAACATTAACATTGGCGAAAGTTTAGTGAGAGGTTGCAAATTAAATCGATTAGAGTCTTGCGAAGCTAATGGTGCGCTCGAATATGTGTAAATCTTTGTTCAAACACATTTGTGTTTTCGACTCTTTCATTTCACAAATATTGCAGTAGATTAGCCGTGTTAGCTAAAAAGTATTTTTAAATTGAACCACCACCATGGTGGTAAAAACCGTCTTATGTAAACATGTTAGGGTGACAAGATATATATAGTTCAAAAGTGGTCATGATATCCTCCTTGGCCCACATACACGAAAACCTCATCCATATATACGTTTATTTATTGTTTTAAATGGAATAAATAAGTTGGTTTTTTTTTTGAACATTCAAGTAGATTTTCATTGAAATAAAAACTAGCGAGTTGCTAGGAGATACAAGAGAGTATAGATGCAATACAGAGATAATAGAAGCAAACGACGGATTAAAAGAAAAGAAACTAAAAATTAAAGGTGCTCCATTTTTCCCATTCGACATTGAGTTTTTCGGTTCTGTTTGATAGCCACAAAAAGCTTGTTGACTTGATTTCTTTAGCTGCAAACCGAGTTGAGGGCTGTTTGTTTGAGAAGATGCAGTCACTACGACACTTCCATATTACCCAAACGTATGCAAGTATTACCAGGTTGATGAGGCTTCTCTTTGTTGAATCAAGCATACGGTGGTTGTGGAATTCAAACAGATCTTTAAAGTTGCTGGGATTAATTGAAGGGAGATTGCACCAGGTGACTATGTAATGCCATAGCGAAGCTGCAAAGGGATAGTGTAGGAAGAGATGCTCAACATTCTCATTGGTTTGATTACACATACAGCAAATGGTGGAGGCAGTCACGATGTTCCTTTTGTTAAGTTGATCGATTGTTGGGATTTTATTCATCTCTAAACGCCAGCCAAGGATGTTTGCTTTCAATGGAGCAAGCTTGTTCCATGGGAAAGGCCACTGGTTTGGGCCATGCGTGGTAGACAGCAAGAGAGACTTCATTGATTTGACAGTGAAAGCACCATAGGTATCTTTTCTCCACGTCTAATTATCGTTGTCATTGTTAAGGTTGACCCGTGCTATTTGAGAGACCATGTCATGAAATTGGCGAAGTTCTTGTTGGTTTGAGGGAGGTCTGATCCAGTCCCACTCCCATTGAGAGAATTGTCCACCGCCGGTACATCGATCCTTTATATGACAGCTTTTTGATTTCTCGAGTCTGAATAGATCCGGGTAAATTTCACAGAAGGGCTTTGAACCATTCCAGATATCGATCCAGAAGCGAATAGATTCTCCATTTCCAACTCGTCCTGCAAAACAGTTCTCCAAGGCAATATTGTAGTGGTGGAGCTGGTTATTAAGATTAGAAATCGTTTTCCAAGCCCCAGCCACGCTGGAACAAAAAGGTAAAGGTGAGCGGCTCCTGCCCGAAAGGTGGATGGATTTTATAACCAGACCCCAAAGAGAATGAGGTTCTTTATGAAGTCTCCACCACCACTTCGACAAAAGAGCAAGATTTTTAGATTGTAAACATCCCAGCCCAAACCCGCCCGAAGATACATGAGCAATGATTTTATCCCAAGCCACCCACGGAATTTTTTTGTTTCCATTTAAGCTACCCCCCCAAAAAAACAATCTACGAATCGATTCAAGTTTAGATAAAACACATATCGGGGCTTTTTACAACGAGAAATAATAAGATGGGAGACTATCAAGCACAGACCGAATGAGGGTAACTCTACCACCAATAGATAGGGATGAGGCTTTCCATTGTGATAATCGAGATTCAAAAGTGTGTATAACCGGTAGCCAATGTCGAATATGGTTCATGTTTGCACCAACAGGTAAACCGAGGTAATCTATAGGAAAGTTATCAATCTTGCAGTTGAGTATGTTGGCTGATCTTGTTATGCTTTCGGTGGGAAGATTGATACCATAAAAACTGGACTTGTGCAGGTTAATTTTGAGGCCTGAGATCAAGTGAAAGATTCTCATGATTCTGTCAATGTTGCGGAGGTAGTTAACGGACCAAGCACCCAGAATGAGTGCATCATCTGCATATAGCAGATGTGTTAAGGTTGGACCTGAGTTTGGTAACTTGATACCCATAATTAGGCCCGCATCAGAGGCCCTTTGAAAGATGTTCGAAAAAGCTTACATAGCGATAATAAACAGGAAAGGAGATAGGGGATCTCCTTGGGGCACACCTCTTTCGCAGTTAAACTCCTCAGTGGGACATCCATTCACCAAAACGGCTGATCTAGTCGACTTTAACAGGCCCATAATCCACATTAGCCATCGTTGGGGGAAACCCATTTGCCTCATAATCGAGATCAGGAAGTTCCAATTTAATGAGTCGAAAGCTTTCTCAAAATCTATTTTGAGGCAAAAGGTTTCACGCTTGTTTTTCTTGAGCCAGGATATGATCTCATTCAACATTAAAGGACCATCGAGAATGTTACGATCAGCAAGGTATGCATATTGGGTCTGGGATATTACCTGTGAGAGCTTTCCTTTGAGTCGGTTGGCGAGAGTCTTTGAGATGGTCTTTTTAATACATCCAATCAAAGTGATCGGACGGAAGTCTCCTAGACCCCTGACAGAATCTTTTTTCGGGATAAGAGCTATATGCGAAGAGCCACATCCTCTGCTGATGGATCCAGTGTGATAAAAATCAATCAGAATATTCAGAAAGTCCAATTTGAGTACATCCCAGAATCTTTTAATGAAACCGAAGTTGAAGCCGTCTGGGCCGGGGGCTTTTTCATTCTCACAATCCCAAACAGCTTGAGTGATCTAAGATATAGTGAAAGGGGCAATAAGGTTGTCAGCCGATTCTTGGGCTAGGGTTTTAAGCCCATTGCAGATGATTTGGGGCCTCTGATGGATTGGTTCTTTGAACTTTGCTTCAAAAAAGGAGCGAGCAACATCTCTTATAGATGGGGGATCAACATGCCAATTACCATTGATTTCCAGTCCATTTATGCGATTTCTGGCAACACGACTGTTTATATAGCCATGGAAGAAAGCAGAGTTTTCATCCCCATCCTTTATCCATTTCACTCGAGATCTTTGTTGTAGATCCATTGTCTTTGCTTTTTCGAGTTCTTGGATTTTGCTCTTTGTATCAGTCCATTGGGCATGTTCATCCTCCATGAAATCACGATGGTCAATGATACCATCAAGGTTTTCGAGTTGATCGATGAGAGAAAGGGTTTGTTGGTTTTCAAGGACTGAGATTTCACGATGCCATGATTTGAGTGCTTGTTTTAGGTTTTTTAATTTGGAGTTGAGTATTTGGTCAGGTCTACCAAACCATTGTCCATTGGATAGATTGTCAAGGACGATTTGGTCAAAACCTGGTTTGTTAAACCAGGATGAGAAGAGACGAAAAGGCGGCGGTCCAAAGTCGGTTGTGGAGGTTGTGAGAATTAGGGGACGATGATTGGATAGAGATATGGGAAGTGAGGTGAATGAGGCAGTTGGCCAATTGTTCATGAAATTAGGAGATGTGGTTCGAGTTTCATGCTAGATACTATAAAGAACAATGAAGATGAAGTTAATGACATGAAGGTGTTATTTGGATGGAATACAAGGATATTTAATTATTGGATCAGATTATTAGCATTTATCTATCAAATTAAATGAGGTTCAAGATTAGATTATTTGGATTTAAACCTATTATAAATTGATCTAAATTTCATAAATAATAATGCAAGCTATCCATAGGTTAACAATAAATTTTTCAAAACTTAAAAATGTTTGTCAAGGAAATTCTAATGTATACCAAATCAAATACGATCATACATAACCAACTCATTTAGGTTGTATCTGAAACAAAATGTTTAAGTTGAAGTCTTGGTAAAAAATTGTTCCTATTTGAGAGTTTAAATAAAGTGATCTGTTCGTCGAAAGACTCTTTAGTGCAAACTCAGTTAAGACAACATATATAAAGTCATTCGCGAATAACACATAAAACTTTTTATAAAAAAAATAAAATTAACATACCTTTTTTTATAGGCACAAATCAATTATGGCAATGAAAAATCAGACTATATTGTATTCACGCTAGTTATGAAAAAGTGAAAAAACCCCTAATAGTCATAGCTAAATACTGTACAAATACAACCAGTGGGTTAAACCCCAGTGGCCAGGGGTGTTTCATTAAACCTGCTATGCGGGGCCCCGGAGGAGTTTACTCCAAGGTCTCGAGTTCGAACCTTGGTAGGTTCTCTTCGACGGTATTTTCCAATTAAGGAGGTGGTATGGTGAGAAAGGCTATTTAAGATCCGCTTAGTGCGGGACCCTTTCGTTGTGCGATTAGCACACATCTGAGGTAAAATTAACTTGTAAAAAAAAAATACTGTACAAAATACAATATAGTATTACGCAAAGCCAAACATTATAAAATTACCATTAATCCGAATCTAAATCCAATTTAACCAATCCAATTTAACCACATCAACCAATGAAAGTACAATTATACCCCCATAACTAACACATACACACACGCATCCATTCATCAATCATCGGAATCTATGGTACCACTAATATATGACTACAAAATCACATCTATCCCCCCCACAACACACCACAGGGTTTAACTTTAACCCCCTAAAACTCTCTCAAACCTCCACATTTTCCTTCCTCAATTACGTCTTATTCAGATCATCTTTACACAGGTAAATTCTCAACCTCGATCTCTTTCTCATTTTTTTTTATCTCAATTTTTTCGCTAATCCGTGTATATATATATATATATATGTATGTAATCATTTAATGGACAAGATTTGTTTCGATCTTAGTGGGGTTTAAGCTTAGATCGGATCCGATTCGTAAAGTTTACACCTTTTTTGTTTTTTCCTACCTGATCATGTTGAATTTTGTTGATCTGATTTATAGAATTCTGTTAATTCTGTATAATTATGAAATTTTTATTGCTTTTATATAAATTGTGTATATGTTTTGAGGAATTTTATTTTTTCTTCCTGTTGACCATGTTTGACCAAGTTTAGTTTTTGTCCGAAATTGAAGGTATATTTATAATGATTATTATATTGATCTTATATCTCAGATCATGAGATCTTGCTTGTGGATTAGTTAGTTATTAACTTATCTGATATTTAGGAATTGGGATGTAAAAACTCAAAATGGAGGTTTAATGGGGATATCTTTTCGAAAAAAAGAAAAAGCCCGCTTTTCAAGTTTATAGCTACGTTTCAGAAAACCGATTTGTTTCTATCTCAACTTATTTTGTTTCCAGATGTGGAAAACTATATGTTTACTGAACCGGAGAATGAACATATTTGAGCGATTCCGAACTTTTTCACACAGAAAAACCTCATCCCATTTTGTAGAAATGCAGAAGGGAAATAGAGAAAGTTTTCTGCAATTTAGTGGTTTAGAGATTTAGTGGTTTCGAGTTTGTTAATAAACTTTAGAGATGGCTGGTTTATGTTTGGATTTTGTGGCTTTGAGATCCCTTTTAAGGAATTATTTGCTTACCTAACCGATTCGTTTGTTGTATTTACAAAACAGGCCTAGTTAGTGCTTCATTTTGGTTGATGATTGCTTGTTGGCATGCATACCTAAGATATGGTGTTAAAAAAGAGAATATACTATGGAGGATTTCGTGATTTACTGCCCCCGGTGATACCTAAAGCTCCTAGATCCTTGAGGGTGAGTGTAACTTCAGTTTCATTTATTTTTCTGAGAAAGTGTAGATTCTTACTGAGTCCTTTTATTTATTTATTTATTATTATTATTTTTAGAGGAGGAGTTTGCATAACAAATCATCAGGAGGAGGTGAAATCTGCGCGTTTGAGTTATTGGCAGCTGTAGCTGGGCAGTTGTTGCAGGAGAGTGAAAGTTCTACTTCAAGTACTAACATTCCCAAAGAAGGTGTCAACCATGAGCCACTTGAAGTCAAAGCCGAACCCATAAGATCCGAGCATCATGATCAAGAAAGCGGTGTGGAGAGTGAGCTTGCTGCTCAACCCACTAATCTAGGCACGTCCGTAAACGAATTGACACAATCTGAGAATGATTCTGGTTCAGAACATGCTTCTGTGCTTACATCTTCTCATTTCGTGAGAGAAACCGATAACAGTTTAAGAATTGTAGCCTTTGAAGATAAGAATGGAGTTAATGAAAATCTTATTAAATCCGGCGGAGGATTTTCTAGTCTTGGGAATTTACATGATGTTATATATAGTGATAATAGATCTGAAATACATGCCGAACCCATAGAGAAACAAAGTAGAGGGCTGTCTCGTGTGCCAAACAAGTCATCTAGTAATGTACATTTATCCTTTTATAGGGATGCTGTAAGCGGTGCTTGTTTTCCAACTCACAGGGGCAATGTAAATATTAGTTTTAGAGATGATGATGAAAAATACTTTAGGTACATTAATCGTAACTCTAGACGGAGGGCGTTGGGGTCACGATCACGTGGTGGATATAGAAGAGCAAGGAAGATGATGGCTTCTAGATACTGGAAAGCAGCTCCAAAGATGAAAGACTATGAACACGCCAACACTATTATTAGTAAGTGGAGAATACTAGTGAACTAAATATATTGATTAGAGGTGGCAAAATCGTTGTGTATGGGGCATAACAGGTTTTGTTCAGAATGGGTAATTTTAATACGGGTTAGATGGGTTGGGTTGGGTTGGGCCGGGTCAGGTTGAAACAGAACTCTTTGTCCAAACCAAAACATTTTCCTTAACTACTTATTGTGCAAATAGGATAAAAATAGCATATTAAGTCTCTAAAATCTTATTATTATCTTCCTCAAAACAAATTGCTCAAAAAGATTTTTAACAAAATGATTTACAAGGTTTTATGAATAAAAATACACTGGGTGACTTTCTCTGTTCAATCCATTTGTCTTGTTTCGATCTAAGGTATCTATTACAGTATTATTTTACAAGTTAGATGCATTATAGATAAAACATAATCTGAATGAACCTATAAATAGGTAGAAATTGGCACCTGTGATTTTATGTAGAGTTAAATACATGATTCTTGTTCTTATGAAATCGTGCTATTGCTTCTTTTAGGTGGTGGAGTTTGGTCGTTTTACCATAAAAGGAAAAACATATACATGAGAGAACGGTGTCAGGCCAATGATGCATCTAAAAGGAGGAAGGTGTTTCATCAAAGCTCAAAAACTGCATATATTAAGGATGCAAGTAGTGAAAACATAACTAATTCAGTAAAGTTTAGCATAAAGTCCTTTACAGTGCCAGAACTATATGTTGAGGCACCCGAAACTGCTACTGTAGGTTCATTAAAGGTATTTTTTAAAACTGAGGTCTATTAAGGATTATATTAAATCTTATCTCTTGATTGTTTTGACTCATTGTCCAAGTAATTTTTCACAGAGGAGGGTCATGGAAGCTGTCACGGCTATTCTACAAGGTCAATTACATGTAGGGGTACTTCTTCAAGGAAAGAAAGTTAGAGATGACAACAGAACACTAGAACAAACTGGGATTTCACAGAATTGCAACCTTGAAACTTTAGAATTTACACTGGAGCCTAGTTTTCCGGAAGTTTCTCCAACTTTGGTAAACAAAGCTACTCCTTTGTTGCTACCCAGGTATTAACCAAGTACTTTCTCTTCATAGCTATGATTACATGTATGCTTCTTTTCACATGCTTATGGGACTACTACCTAAGGAGTTACTGGCTACTGCATCAACTCACATGGTCCTTTTACTTATGAAATCATGCTGTTGACTTTTTTTTTTTTGACATGGTCAAAGTTGAATAAATTGATTTTGAAAGTTTTAGCGTTTATAACATAATTTAGAGCAAACTCAGTTATCTTTTATGTGGTAACCCTGTAGGTAAATATGTAATTTTGATTCATGTGAAAAGCCAAAGCCCCAAAAGGGTCAACAATGCTATTCGCATTTGGAAGTCCATTTACTCCTAATTTAGAAAAGAATGGAATATAATGCTTCTTAGTTAACATGATCTCGTCATATTAACAGGTCCCCTTCTCCTATTATCGACCCGTGTTTATCAAATTCTTCTCCTGATCCTCCTCCTCCAGCTATTACTTTGGACAACCATCTTGAGAAGAATCAAGAAAGTATGACTTTCCCAGCTGAAGTTACCACAGAAGAACGTGTGGCAGATTCCAAAGCTCTTGTGGTTTTTCCACCATTGGATGCTGAGGTACTCGCGGTGGTTCCCTTGAGTGAAAAACCAATCAAAAGATATGAGCTTTCACAACGGAGAATTAGGAGACCGTTCTCTGTTTCAGAAGTAGAAGCACTTGTGGAGGCAGTAGAAACTCTTGGGGCCGGAAGGTGTGAACAATCTTGAGCGTTATCATTAGTATAGTATCTCTATCTAATATGGTAAAGCTTTACTAGTAACTTACTTTTGTTAATTTATGCAGATGGCGTGATGTGAAAATGCGTGCTTTTGATGACGCAAACCATCGTACTTACGTGGACTTGAAAGTAAGGAATCCACATCTGTTACTATCTCTATGGTACATATTAGAGGGAGAAAAATGGGCAGATTGTGGGCGGGTTCAGTAACGGGTTAATACGGGCAACTTTTGTATGAATCGAACCAGGTTGGGTTGGGTCAACCTCGAAGGTTTTTTGTCCAAAATGTATAGTTTTTTTTGTCAAAAACGATCTCAAAAGCTATATTGTTTATCTTATTATTAATGATCTAGTAGTTTGAGTGAAATTATCTTGTAGATCTTTCTGCATCAAAAATGCATTCTAAGCAACTTTTACCTGTTTTGACACATAAAACGTAGCTAGTTCGTAAAATTTTATCTGTTCTTTTTGTTTTTTTTTAGTGTGCTGTTGTTTTTGTTGGGGAAACCTATATTATATATTTGTTTGTATATATATATATATATATATATATATATATATATATATATATATATTATATTTTATTAAATAAGGAAAAGATATATATATATATATATATATATATATATATATATATATATATATATATATATATATATATATATATATATATATATATATATATATATATATATATATATATATATATATATATATATATATATATATATATATATATATATATATATATATATATATATATATATATATATATATATATATATATATATATATATATATATATATATATATATATATATATATATATATATATATATATATATATATATATATATATATATATATATATATATATATATATATATATATATATATATATATATATATATATATATATATATATATATATATATATATATATATATATATATATATATATATATATATATATATATATATATATATATATATATATATATATATATATATATATATATATATATATATATATATATATATATATATATATATATATATATATATATATATATATATATATATATATATATATATATATATATATATATATATATATATATATATATATATATATATATATATATATATATATATATATATATATATATATATATATATATATATATATATATATATATATATATATATATATATCTTTTTTTATCTCTATATATATATATATATATATATATATATATATATATATATATATATATAACTATTATTGATTAAAGCCATTACACTTTACTTTGGTACATCTATCCAGTAGTGACTAGTGAGTGATAAACTCACAACATATATTTGCCATATACAACAATTTTTGCTTTAAACAGTTGTATATTAGGGCATTGGCAACGTATGGGTGGAAGGCGAGTGGTGGGTGGTCACCACGCGTGGAACACCGCCGCCATCACTTTTCCACGCATTGAGTGGTGAGTTTGAGTGGTTCTACCACTCACTCCAACCACACATCCTTTCTTCTTCTTCTCCTTTCTTTACTTTGTCTTTTTCTTTCTTCTTTTTGTCTTTTTCTTTTTGTCTTTTCTTATAAGGGATAGTGTGGTGTGAGTGGTGGGTGAGTGGTGGATTTGATGTAGCATAACGTAATTGGTTGTAAGTGAGTGGTGAGTGAATGGTGATGCCAAAGCCCTTATGCAGTAACCTGCTTGTATTTGTTGTCTGACAAAAATGAGTCGTCAGTTTATCACTAGCCATTCCTTTAAAGCTTTGATGATTTTTGACTTATAACTTCAACTACTACTGAATTCATTTTTAAACATAATTTTCCCAAGTAACGTTGCCTTTAAAACATATTATTTGGACATGATGTATTCTAAAAGAATTAAAAGTTGTTAACAAATGTCTTGTTACAATGACAATTTATATATGATCCAAATGATATATACTGGTTTGATTTATACGTTGACTAGTCCACAATGATTATCAATAATGTATCGATCAATGTTACAAAGTTCATCGACTACACCTTAACTAAAATGCATTCGACGATCACGTACTTTCAAGAATCTAATCCTCCTTCATTTTCCACAGAAATTTATGTCGGAAATAAATTCAAACAGTCAAAGATAAATGTGTGCCACCTCTACAACTTTGACAAGTTCATTATCATGACTTCATCAAATCAAAAGTAAATCCAAATAACAATATTTTGTCCCTCCCAAAGTTACGGTCCCAAATCGAAAAACACGGTTTTATCAAAAATGCAATCATTAAACCGTCACCAAATTATTGATATTTACCACTTGTATAATTTTATCGGTGGAATTAAAAGGTTAGACACAATAAATTTTGAACCAAAAGAATACTATATAAAAGCTTTAAAACATATCTATTCTCTACATGATAACTACTTAGAAGCAGTATATAAAATCCGGAAAGTTCAAAAGAAAAAACCTTATACACTTATTACACTAAAGAGTTAAACCCAAAACCTGTAAATAAGAACCAAGAAAACAATCAAACATCATCATTGCCTCCAAATATTTGTGAGTTAATCTGTACCAAATCAACGGGCAAATATTAAAGTTGTCTATTTTTTAAATATTAAAGGACACATATTACCACATTAATTTTGGCCCTTTCTTGGCCCATTCTTGTGCATAACGACTATTGGATTGCGACATACACAATATTTCAGTGTTGGTTGCTCAAATATTTATATTATACTTGGAATTATCACATAATATATGTTTACAATTCTCAAATAAACAATAGCTATTATTAAAGTCGCTTGATAACTAACTATTAATAATTCAACTTGATATGTTATAAACCTATATTATAGGACCTATGTAAGTTTTGGTTAAGCATGTGAGTGGTGACACGAAAGGTACGTTTTTATCATATTAAATTATCTCTTTTTAGTTTTTTTATTTTTATGCATGATGTGCACAAGCCACAAAATGACGAACGATATTAATATTGATACAACATTAATGTAATGTTATACTAATGTTATTACAGTTAGAAATACATATGATGTTTTGTTAAAAAAGTTGAGTATAAAAATATGGATATGTTAAAAGTTCTGAAATTGTGTATCTGGTAAACAGTAACCTTAATCAGTTTATTACAAATTTAGTCATGGTTTATACGTTCGTTATACATATGAAAGAGTTACCAGTTTAAATTTGCAACAAATGAATTAGTTATATTAATTTTATGTTTATCTTTTTAATTGAATGTGAGAGTGATCGGAAGAAATAAATAAGATCATTGACTCGCTACAAGCCTCAACGGAATTAGAGAAAGAACAAAAAATATCAAAATGAATTAGGAATTCGAGAGAATTTATGATAGGGCATATATATTGAGAAGATATATGTGTTTTGGAAAGTGAATGTTACGGTGGGAATAGAATTTTATTTAAGGGACCATATTGGGCTAAGAGGGGAGGGAGTGGAATCGGGGAATACGTTTGCCGCTACCGGGCCCGCGTGGGCACACTTTATTTATTATTTATCTTACTTTTTATTCTATAAAACCACCACCATTTCACCATTTTTAAACCACAACACACCATTCTTATCCATTTCTTCTCATCTTTCTTTCAAATTATATACCAAATCTCTATCCCTTTTATAAAAAAAACATGTCATCCGATTCTTCGTCCGAGGAATATAAATATCCTACTTCATCCGACGAATCCACGGGTAGTTCGTTGCAATTTTTGCTTAAAGCTCATAAATATCTTCAAGACACGGCAAGCTCTAGCGAATTCCGACCCCGTTAAAGTATAGATCGTCATCGGGATATTGGTCTTCAAACTCTAATGAACGATTGGTTCGTTGAAGAACCAAAGTATGACGAAGCTTATTTTCGTCGCAAGTTTCGTATGGATAAAAGTATGTTTTTATCCATAGTAGACGACATTGAAGCAAACTTCCCATATTTTCAAGAAGGATACGACGCTCGAGGCAAGAGAAGTTTCACGGCGATACAAAAGATCACGTCGGCCGTTAGACAACTCGCAACGGGCAACGCGCCCGATGAGTATGACGAGTACTTATGCATGGCCGCAAGAACTTCACGTGAAAATCTTGATTATTTTTGTGATGCCATCATTAAGTTGTACGGCCGAGAGTACCTACGTAGGCCGACTCAACACGATGTTGCACGCATTTACGAGGCCCATGAAGTTAAGCATCACATTCCCGGCATGCTTGGTAGCATCGATTGTACCCATGTCGAATGGAGGAATTGTCCTAGAGCGTTTTTTAATTAAACTGGCGAATTATATTGCTCTTCAAAGTATTTACAATAAAATCAAAGTATCAAGGCCCTAAACAGCCCAATACTGCCTCAAACTACATACTCCTTAACCAACAAAACAACAAACCAAACCTAAACAGACCATACCCTGCACATACTAAATTGAAAACAAACAAGACTAAACACCTCTCACCATATCAAATGACTCAAAATATGCTAGAAAGGGACCAAGTAGCTTCATCTTGCACAACTCACTATTCTAATTCGCACGCATATTTCAAGTCAAAATGCAACAACCTCACCTGTCCAACAGCCAAACTGCTTCCAACAAATACTAGCCATGCAGAAGCTTCCACAGCAGCATCTATTCTTATAACAGAAAATTCCCACCTTAAACCATTCAGACTAACAGCTCCACAATCCTAACCACCATACAACCTGATCAAAAAACAAACAATCAAATCCTAAGCTGCTACTAGACCATTATTAATCCACCTTAAATTCCATTTGTCTGCCAAAATAACCACATTCCCAGATTTCTTGACCTTCAAAGATAACAACTTATTTCTAATGCTTTCCTTAATCTTTTTACATAATATTTCCCCATTTCTTTCCTCCTTCTTGAAAAATCTCCAATTCCTTTCCTGCCATATAAAATATACAGTAGCAGCCACAACTAACTTGTTAATAACCACTCCAAAATTGTTCTTACTCCTCTTTGTTGCAAGATCAGCCATAATATCCTGAAGACTGTTAGCAGAATTCATTCTAAATGAAACAGTCTTCATGGAATTCCATACCTCCTTAGCATATTGACATTGGAAGAAAAGGTGAGAATGACTATCTGGCATGCATTTGCAGAATGCACACTGCAAATCCACATTATTTTGCCATCTGCTAATCTTATCCTGGGTCAATAGTTTCCCTTGGATTGCCAACCACAATATAAACGAATGTCTAGGAATCAATTGACTGTACCATATCACATGATACCAAGTCACCTTAGGGAAATCTTCTTTTAAATCCATCCATGCCTGTTTTGTAGAGAAATCCATTTTCTGACCAGATCTTGTACACCATTGCACTTTATCCTTCCTGTGTTCTTGGAGATAAGGAGCATTAATATTCTTGAGAACATGATATTTACTTATCCATTCATCAGGCCAAAGAAAAGAGCCATTTAACATCATATCAGCAACTTTGCAATTAGAATCCAATCTTGCATCATATATCTCCCTTCTGGTAATAAATTCGCTTAAAGGGCCTTCATCACACCACTTATCAAACCACATGGACACTTGCATTCCATTACCAATGTCATAAACAATATGCTTCTTTATTTTGTCTCTTATGCTTAACATTGTCTTCCACCCCCAACTGTCATATTTATCCCCATCAATTTCCCAAATGCTCCTATTTTTCAACTTAACCACATTGACCCACTTAGCCCATAAGGACTCTTTATTCTCCAAAATCTTCCAAAATTGTCTAATTAGAAGCACTTCATTCCATTTCTTTAAGTCTTTAATGCCCAAACCACCTTGCTCTTTAGTTCTGCAAACAATTTTCCAAGCTGTTCTAGCCTTCCCTTTTGCAGACTCACCAGAATTCCACATAAATCTTTTAAACAATCTTTCTATTTCTTTAATAACTGCCTCTGGTAACATAAACACAGAAGCCCAGTATGTTTGCATAGAAGCCAAAACAGAAGCAATCAGTTGAATTCTACCAGCATAAGATAAGGTCTTACTTCTCCAACTCTCTACTCTGTCTTTAATTTTATCAATCAATATTTTGCAATCTTTAACTCCCAATCTTTTTGCAAGCAAAGGCACCCCCAAATATTTCACAGGTAATTTCCCACATCTAAAAGGCAAAATTTGTAATAAATCCTGTTTGTCCCTTTCAGAAATACTGCCAAAAAAGATAGTACTTTTGGCTAAACTAGGTACCAATCCAGACACTTTTGTGAAATCCTCAAGTGATTTCCTGATAACCAATAGAGAACCAGTGTTTCCTTTGCTCAAGATTAGCAAATCATCAGCAAAGCACATGTGAGTCAACCCTATTTCCTTACACCCAAAATGATATTTATAATCAACAGCCTCTTCAATATTCTTTTTCAAAATCAAATTGAAAACCTCCATCACCATAGTAAATAAGTAAGGAGAAATAGGATCACCTTGTCTCAAACCTCTACCGCCTTTAAAATATCCATGAGTTTCACCATTCAAGCAGATAGAAAATTTAGTAGAAGAGACACAAGCCATTATCCAGCCTACCATTCTCTCATGAAATCCAAATCTTTTTAATATTTCTTCCAAAAATTCCCAACTAACTGTATCATAAGCTTTCTGTATGTCTATCTGCATAGCACACCTTTTAGGACCATTTTTCCTATTATAACCCCTTAACAACTCCTGTGCTATAAGGATATTATCCTGTATATGTCTGCCAGGTATAAATGCACTCTGATTGATATTAACAACCTTAGCAATCCCTTCCTGAATTCTTTGAGTAATAATTTTGCTTATGCATTTGTAAATTACATTGCAACAAGCTATTGGCCTGAATTCTCAAACACATTTCCATCCTTCCAGCTTAACATCTTTAATGGCTTCTTAAGCTTTTTTAAATTCTGAACCACCTTATACATATGACATCCATGAATGTCATCATCCCACACTCTCTTAACAATGTCAAGAAACTCCTCTTTATAAGTAATAAAATTGGAAAACCTGAAAGCTTTTGACTTCTTAGGCAGACCTTCTTTTATTATTAGTTTTGCTGGGCTATGATCAGAAATCATATAAGGCAGAAACATCCCATGTGCATGCTGAAATTTATTCAAAAACTCATCATTAATCATAATCCTGTCCAGTTTTTTCATCACAGCACACTGTTTATTCCTTAAAGCCTTTGTCCATGTAAAATTGAAACCACTGCTACAAATATCTTCAACTTCTATATTATTGACAGCTTCCTTAAACTCATTCATATCATTAGAGGCCATAGATCCTCCAGCAGAGTGTTCACTAACATCTAAAGTCACATTAAAATCCCCCAAAATAACCCAAGCATGTTTCCCCACAAACTGTTTTTGTTTGTCTAATTCCTTCCAAAGTACCCTCCTTTCCTTTCCATTATTACTAGCATAAATAAAGCTGCAATACATCTTGATTTTGCTAGAGATAACCTCAACCAAACAAAGCATAGATTGCTTGGATTGCTCAATCACCATCAATTTGACCTCTCTAGGATTCCACCCAATTAAAATTCTGCATGAATTAGGACTCTGACACCCATTTGAAGTCCAATCCCAGCACCCAAACACTTTATTCCCCACACTGTCAATATTCTTTAACTTCAAGTGAGTTTCAATAAAGGCACACACTTGCAGTTTTTCTTCCTTAATAAATTTAACAGCCTCATTCTTCTTAAATTCATGATTCATACCTCTTATATTCCAACTTGCTATATTGAAATCCATTTATGGTACTTATGAAAAACATACTCAGTTAAGTACCTGAGTATCACTCCCAAAAATTTCATCAGCAACTAAACTCTTAATTGCTTCATTATTATCCTCTATAACATCATCATCCTCCTCCTCTATATACCCATCCTCTTGAAACATAGATTCCCATCTGTTTTTGAAAAACAAGATCATCCTGGCATTCCAATTTCTAGTCTCCTCTGCAGATGGTTGTTTTTTAACTGTAACAAAGCTTTCCACTATACTCTTCTCCTCCTTACTTAATTCTGCACTTTCTTCCTCTTCTTTCATACTAGACAAAGCAACATATTTATTACTACTCCTTTCCACCTCAGAATTGATCTTATTTCCCTCTTTACCATTTCTATTATTCACATCCATTTTATCTTTTTTAGGATGCCATTCTTTCCCAATATTTCCACTTTTATCTTTCCTGTTCTCATTCCCATGGAACTTCCTCTGCTTAGCATTATATCTTTACTTGTTCCTCTTATTTCCACCCCAAATGAAATCATTCTCCTTTTCACCTTGGGCCATATCTGCACTCCCCTGTTCTGGCTTGTTGTGTTCCTTCTTTTCTGCCTCAGGATTATTCTTACAATTTTTGTCACTATGTCCAAATACTCTACATTGGCTACACAATGTGGGCCTCCATGTATATTCCACTTTAACAAATTTAGACCTCTTAACAGTATTCATAGCATCCTTATAAACTACTTCTATTTGTTCCTGCAGCCCCTTCTCAGCATCAACCTCTACCAAAACTCTAGCATATCCTGGCCTACCAACACCATTATGACACATATATGCTGTCATCCTATCCATCATCAGAGGCTTACCCAATCTGCTGGCTAGTGTACTTATTCCTCTCACACTCAGTTTGATCCACATAGGAATCTTGCAAGGCTCAGTTTTCTCAACACAAACATCAGGATTCCACTCTTGGACAACTAATGGCTTACCCTTGACCATCCATGGGCTTTGCTCAATTACATTATTCATTCCCTCCAAATGCTTAAACTTGAAATAGCAAATATCATTATTATCTTTGAATATATCTCCTACCCCAAATTTACCCCACATTCTTCTCAAATTATACCTCATTTCATTCAAAGACATGCTACATCCCACAAAAAAACCACATGCAGTTAGCTGCCATTTCTTACAACCTTCCTGCACTAATTCTTCCTCAAAAATTACCACTTCCTCTCCTACATCATTAACACCAGTAGGTACAAAATACAGGTTCTTATCCAATTCTTTCCCATTATTTACAATTTTAGCATAAGAAATCTTTCCATTATTACCAGACTCACTAACCTTCTCTATACTCACACTTTCAACCAGATCAGACTTCTTTATACTAGTCCTATTCACATCATACTCCTTATTAACATCATCACATTGTGAGTTAAGAATGCTATCAGCAGAAAAATCACTTACAGAGTTCTCTTGAGCATCCTTTCCTTTCTGTTCACCATTCTCATCAGCAGCCATACCACTATTAAGCTCTTTTCCTCCAATTTCATCCTTCTGAACCTTTCCATTACTATATACATCCTTCTCCTTCAGCAATTTACCATTATTTCCATTAAAATCCATCTTCCTTCTGTTCCCCTGCTTATTGCTGACGTCATCCTCCATACTTTTGCAATTCTCATCACTTTCATCATTATTTTGATTCAATTTCTTATTATTCAGTACATAATCTTCTAAATTCAACGGAGTTTTAGTTTTCCTAGAAGAAGAGCGTCTTTTCGCCATTAAAGCAAAAATCCCAAATTCTAGGGTTTTGAATTCACGCCGAATTAAGAAAAAAACTACAATAAAGCTGAACGGAACAGAGAATATAGTGAAAATAGAGAAAAAACGAAGAAAAATGGTGAAGAATTAAGGTAGAAATGGAGGTTTATTAATGGCGATGGCGGTTAGATTTGTAACAAACTTTCCCGCCTAAATCGCCATACGAAGAGAGATATATATAATATTTCAGATATATGTGTAAAGTCCTAGAGCGTTGAGAGGGCAATATACGAGAGGTGACTATGGTGTTCCTACTATTATGCTTGAGGTTACGGCGTCACAGGATTTGTGGATTTGGCATGCCTTTTTTGGAGCGCCGGGGTCGAACAATGATATCAATGTGTTGAATCAATCCGACTTGTATCTTACGGAGATACAAGGAACGGATCCAAATAGTTCATTTTATGTGAATGGACGATTTTACAAACGCGGCTACTATCTTACCGATGGAATCTACAACAAGTGGTCGACCTTTGTTAAAGCATACCCGTATCCTACCGACCCAAAGGAAAATAAATTCAAGAGGTTACAAGAGGCGGCAAGAAAAGATGTGGAACGAACATTCGGTGTTCTTAAAGAAAAATGGAAGATTCTCATTCGACCTCTCCGGCCTATGACCAAAGAGAAAATTGGTCAATATGTCTATGCGGTGTGTATTTTGCATAACATGATCATAAAGCGCGACGGTAGGGCGATATCACCAGTTCATATAATGGATCCGCCGGTGCAACCAGTGTATAACGGTGATGTATACGACGAGATACAAAACGAGGATGTCCATCACCGTCTTCGATTCGACCTCACGGAGCATGTCGCGGCTCAAGACTTGCCATATCTCAATGAGTAGTTTGTTTTTTTTAAGTATTTCGTAATGTTTTTTTTTTAAAAATGGAAGATTCTCATTCGACCTCTCCGGCCTATGACCAAAGAGAAAATTGGTCAATATGTCTATGCGGTGTGTATTTTGCATAACATGATCATAAAGCGCGACGGTAGGGCGATATCACCAGTTCATATAATGGATCCGCCGGTGCAACCAGTGTATAACGGTGATGTATACGACGAGATACAAAACGAGGATGTCCATCACCGTCTTCGATTCGACCTCACGGAGCATGTCGCGGCTCAAGACTTGCCATATCTCAATGAGTAGTTTGTTTTTTTTAAGTATTTCGTAATGTTTTTTTTTTAAGTATGTCGTAATGTTTTTTTTTAAGTATGTCGTAATGTTTTTTTTAAGTATGTTGTAATGCTTTTTTTAGTATGTCGTAATGTTTTTTTAAGTATGTCGTAATGTTTTTTTTTTAGTATGTCGTAATGTTTTTTTTTAGTATGTCGTAATGTTTTTTTTAAGTATGTTGTAATGCTTTTTAATATTTTTAATAAAATGTCATGTTTTAATAATTTTAATGTTTTAGTTTATATAGTTTTTGAAATTATATAGTATTAAAAATAAATGAAAAAGAAATGATGAGGTGGAGATTGGGGGAAGTGGGGGAAATTGGCGCCAGTGATTTAGGGAAGATTAGGGAAAATTGAGGTGGAAGATTTTGATTGGTAGTAAACTTTGGGGGAGTGGTGACCACTCCTCCCCCCCTAATTGTTTATGGAAAGTTAAAGGGATGACCAAAGTTTCGTTAGCTTCTTATTTTAGGGATATGACAAAAATAAACAAACATCAATTTGGATAAACTGGTTAAAGTGATTCTCGTGTCTTAAAAGTAGGGGGGTTGGGTTCGAGTTCCGTATGCTTCTTTTATATTTTTATATAAAGATGATGAAAATACATCATGCATATGTGTCATCATACATGTCAACTATTGAGAGACGAAGAATATATAAGCGTCACGTTGGGAAAAAAGATGATGTGGCGAAGCTCTTAAGAATGTAAATATATTATGAAGTTGACTTGTTTCCTTTTTACTAATTTTTTTACTTTTTCTTAAAAAAAAATTAACTTTAATTGGATAGGGTTTCTCTAAAGTTCAAGAAATTTCATAGGTAAAATTAGACAATTTTTTAACCTTGGATTGAAATCAAAGATCAAGATTCAAAAATCAAGTTTGAATCTTTGATTTTAATCCAAGGGTTGAGATCTCTTTAATTTTATCTATAAAATTCAATGAACTTTAGAGGATCCTTATACACTTTTATTTAGACAACTAACCTTTTATACCTCCCTTGCTTCCTTTCCAAAACCGTCATGATCTTAGTGTCAAAAATGTCTCTAATAGATTATAGAAAAATTAGTGTGGTACTTAATAACTCAATAATTAAATTTAATAAACAAAAATAAACGTTAATTATTTTTTATATTATATAATATATACAAAAATTATTTATTGTTAATACATTTTTACAGGTAGCTAGGAAATTGGTAATAAATAATCAAGGAATTTCATGTTAGACGGAGTTATCTAAATCAAAAGGAGTAAATCAAAAAGAGTAGGCGCTTTAAATAATAGGGTTTAGTTAAACGCAATCCCACCTGTTGCAGTTGAAGTGTATTAAATAGTTGTACACTTATCATAAAATTCAAGAGAGGGTTTTTATGATAGTTGCTACAGAGTTTGAGTATATAGCTGCTTCGGATGCAGCCATGGAAGCTGTCTGGATCAGAAAGTTTATTTTTGGGCTTGACGTGATGCCCTCAAATAACTCACCTATGGATCTGTACTGTGATAATTCGGGAGCAATTATCATTGCCAATGAACCTGGAGTTCAGAAAGGTGCCAGACATTACCAAAGAAGATATCACTATGTTCGTGAGCGAATCGAATCACGTGAAATCAATTTACTCAAAGTTCACACAGATTGTAACTTAGCAGATCCTTTTACAAAGGCTTTGTCAAAAGGAAAGCTCAATAAGCATGCCGAGGGCATAGGTCTTAGATTTTGCTAGTTATATCATGTAAATCTGTGATTGGTATTTAGATAATGGGATGTTAAACGATTGTTATTTTAATAAATGAATTATGATACTTGGTATGAATGTTTCATTTTATAATAATTGTGTAAGTCCCAACTCAATAGATGGCACTACCTGAAGACACCTCTATGTCGATGGTGGAGTTACTTTGCAATATATGCACTGAACTGGAGACGACCAGTTGCAGTGTGTATATACCAAGTTCTAGATAGATTACTTATATAAATGACAATAAGTAAAGAACAATGCAATAATACAAAATACTTGTAAGATAACTTGATGAGACAATATGTAATTTTCAACGTGTAATTTATTTATTGATGTTAAATAAATTACAAGGTTGATGCGGAACCAAGATAATACAAGAATGTAAATATCCTAACAACCTATGAAATACAATTGATCTACACTCGGAATTTCTCAAGACAGTCGAAACACTTAAAGTTGTGAAATGTTCCTTTTAGCGATTGAGAGAATATTGCACAAGTTCACCAAGAATATTGCAGGTTTGCAAAGTGTGAAGTGTTGTATGTTTTTCACTTGTTATTCTTGTTGTGCAATGACTTGTATTTATAGGCAAAGTTAACATTTGAGATGTTAACTTTAGCCGTACAAATGTGGTTGAGAGCATTTAAGGAATAGCATTTAATTCCTTAAAAGGCAGTGTAAAGTCGCATGATAAAGCAACTTTAATCAACCACCTTTATGTACCTTTTATTACTTAAATAATAAGATGAGTCTTATTATCCGGGTAAAGGTACATAAAGCATAAAAGTCAATTCCTCGTAATCAGTGTAAAGTCGCATGATAAAGCAACTTTAATCAACCACCTTTATGTACCTTTTATTACTTAAATAATAAGATGAGTCTTATTATCCGGGTAAAGGTACATAAAGCATAAAAGTCAATTCCTCGTAATCAGTGTAAAGCTTTGTAAGGGCTTTCCACTGATGGTCTCCAGTTTGTAACTGACTAGAATGTCAACTGGGCTTCGCTGCCATTGCCATTCTCTATCTTCCATTCGTTGTCTTCGACTTCAACTGGAATGATTCTTCAACTTGGTCAGTTCTCAACTGAAGGAAGTCTTCAGTTGCGTTGACTGTACGGTGCAACTGGACTTCAATATATTTCTCGACAAATCATCTAGGTCTCCAGTTCACTGGACAGTTTTACTGGGTCTCCAGGTACAACTGGAGACTGGCCAGTTTACCAGGTGAACTGGTCCTAACAAATTCCCCCTATTTGTCTAGAAATATAGGCAAGTCTTTTTCAGTCCTTGTATCTGTACAAGTGTGAACTGGTAGGACTTGTTCGATTTAAATCTATCTAAGTTTTCCAAGGCATTTTTATAGATCAATAAATGCCTTAGGTTTTTCTTTTAGGTTTGTTAGATTTTAATCTATTATCTACCTTGTGGTTACAAACTGGTAACTTCATTTATACAAGGAAATGAAATTTATACAAGTTACAGAATGTAAAACAAAATACAAGTAGATAACTGGAAAAAGAACTTAATGAGATGGCCCTTCGCCAGTTCTTCTTCTCTTGGCAACTGAAGAGATAGGTTGTGAGTCTTCAGGGTCAATATTCAGCTTTTGCTCCAGATTTTCTTTGTGCTGAATCTTGCCCCTTAGGAAGTTCACCCATGCTTTCTCAAACCTATTCTTTTGTGCCTTCGCATCCAACACATTCACCATTTCCACCCATTCGCTGAACCCATATTGCATTGCACCAGGATCGTCAGTTCTAACCAGTGGCCCACTAGTATAACTAACTTCAACATGAAAAACTTTGGTGCCTGGCTTGATTGTTACATTAACACCATTGATAGTACCACTATGTCTTCTGGTTGACATGATCTGGGAGTAATAGCTTCTAGCTTCAGATTCATTTGTTATTCTTATACTCCCAGCACCAGCAGCCAGTACAGCGGACTTGATGTCTTCATTAGAAACCTCGCCAGTTGGTTCAACAAATGTGCTAAGGTCAGCATCTCTTGATAGTGGTCTTCTTGGTTGTGGAATCCTTCTTGGTGGATTCAATACCTTCTTCACAACCTTCTTAACATTTGCAATTCGTTTAAGAATCCCACTGGCCCTATTCTCCTTAGCCTTCTCCACTGAAATGTTCAAACTCTTGGCATCAAATTCAGCTTCATCCTCAGGATAGTGTCTGTCCAGTTCTACATCCAGCATTTCTTTCAACTGGTCAACTATCCTGGGATCATTCTTGATCCTGACATACTCCTCCTTAGTGATACTCAAAAGATTGGCATCACTCATATCAAGCAACTTGATCTGTGCAAGATGTGCCCTGGCTTCAGCTTGGTTTCTTTGTTTCATCTTCTTTCTTTCTTTAATATCATTACCAAGTCTGGCCAGTCTTCTGCTATCACTATCTGAAACTGGAGGAAGTATATCAGCATTGCCAGTTTCTAACATTACATCAGTGGCCGGCTGGGCAGATGCATCACCAGCTAAACCTTTTCCCTTATCCAACACATTCACCATTTCCACCCATTCGCTGAACCCATATTGCATTGCACCAGGATCGTCAGTTCTAACCAGTGGCCCACTAGTATAACTAACTTCAACATGAAAAACTTTGGTGCCTGGCTTGATTGTTACATTAACACCATTGATAGTACCACTATGTCTTCTGGTTGACATGATCTGGGAGTAATAGCTTCTAGCTTCAGATTCATTTGTTATTCTTATACTCCCAGCACCAGCAGCCAGTACAGCGGACTTGATGTCTTCATTAGAAACCTCGCCAGTTGGTTCAACAAATGTGCTAAGGTCAGCATCTCTTGATAGTGGTCTTCTTGGTTGTGGAATCCTTCTTGGTGGATTCAATACCTTCTTCACAACCTTCTTAACATTTGCAATTCGTTTAAGAATCCCACTGGCCCTATTCTCCTTAGCCTTCTCCACTGAAATGTTCAAACTCTTGGCATCAAATTCAGCTTCATCCTCAGGATAGTGTCTGTCCAGTTCTACATCCAGCATTTCTTTCAACTGGTCAACTATCCTGGGATCATTCTTGATCCTGACATACTCCTCCTTAGTGATACTCCAAAAGATTGGCATCACTCATATCAAGCAACTTGATCTGTGCAAGATGTGCCCTGGCTTCAGCTTGGTTTCTTTGTTTCATCTTCTTTCTTTCTTTAATATCATTACCAAGTCTGGCCAGTCTTCTGCTATCACTATCTGAAACTGGAGGAAGTATATCAGCATTGCCAGTTTCTAACATTACATCAGTGGCCGGCTGGGCAGATGCATCACCAGCTAAACCTTTTCCCTTATCCAACACATTCCCCCTATCACCATCATCACCAGATCCACCAACTCTTTGCTCACCAGCTTCAGTACTGGTAGCCACAATCAATTCTCTTCCAGATGGAGTCCTTCCAGGTGCAACTGGTGCAAGGACTGCACTTCTTTCCCCTTGGCAGCATCTAGACCTGCCCGAATACCTTCCCATTCAGAGGGGTGAGATGGCAACCGGTCAAGAGGCTGCCATGACTGCATGTCCTTACACTCCTTAAAGATCCCACACATCATCCTGAAGGACCTCCATAAATGGTTGGTCTCCTTTGACTGGGTCAAGACATTGGCAGTAACTTGTTCTTGACCAGTTTTTAGTTCATTTAGGATCTTGGAGTCTTCATCCAAACCAGAGACAACCTTTTCCTTTACTTCATCATCTTTCCTCTTCAGATTCTCTACTTCAGTGGTCAGTTTCTCCAAAGATTCAGCATGTAGAGATACCTGGGTGTTCAAATTCTCAATGCTGCCTCTCAATTTCCTTCAAATCTACTTCAGTTGTTCTTATAGTGTTGCCAAGCAGATTGGAGATTGAAGTTGTGACCTTGGACTGAGTAAGGTCAAAGGCTTCCTTCAAAGTACCAGCCAGATTATTGCAGCCATTGACCAACTCATTTAATTTATTGAACACCAAGTCTTCATTTGATGAAAACTTGTTTATCCCCAGATCAACCACCCTTATATTTGTCAAATGATCTTTGTGGTATCTGGAGAAAGACTTGGTGTTTTTGTCAAGTGCCTTCTGAATCTCCTCCACCCTGGTAAGAAGGTTTTGGAGATCGGCTTGAATGGAGACAACTTGACTGTCCAGTGACGGGGGAGAAGGTGTCACTGGACCAATAGCAGTTACTACTGGAGCAACTGGAAGAGGCAAACTTAGAGAAGTCTCCCCAGTTGTCATGCCAGCAGTTGAAGATATAATAGGAGTGGTGGATGAAGAAAGGACTGGAAAATCAAAGTGTTGTTCATGCTGAGAATGCTCAGGTGTGAACAACGGCGATGGTGGTGGGGGCATTTCTCGAGCAAGTGAGAATTGCCCAGTTGGTGAAGGAGCGGTATATGTTGGGAAAGATATATCAGTAGGCACATTTTCTTGTGGTGGTGAAAGTGAAATTGATGCGTCTGGAAGCGAGACTGGAGATGAAGGGTTTTGATCTGGTACAGCAGCATCAAAATTCTCCAGGTCTGTTTCAGTTCCTTCAGAATCCGAAGACTCTATCAGGATTTCCTCGTCATTAACATTCATGTCCAGATCCATGAATGTAACTGAGGGCTGACCAGAAGGGTCAGTCTCCAGATGACCTTCCCCAGTTTCCTGGATGGGTGCATCTGTTGGTGGATCAGATACCGAAGTATCTTCACCAGGGATAGATGTAATTGGAGTTGCTTCAGTTATGGTTGCTCTATCCTCAACCACAACATTAGACGAACTGGAGGGTCCCTCATTATTTTGAGGCCCGCCCAGTTGCCTTTCTGACTCACCTTCAATAGGTGCATCAGTTGAAGCGAATGCCAGTTGCATTCATTCTGGAATTTCGACCTCTCCAGCTTCAGATACCAGAGAGTCTAAATTCCTTAACATATCTGGAGCAGTGTACGGTGAATCTGTACTTAAATATGCTTCTCTGCCCAGAATATGTTTAAAACAGAGAGAGAGGAACCTTGAAAAGGGGATACACATACCCCTGGTGCCCTTCAGCTTTTGGACCAGGCTTCTATACAAGATATCTGCAAAGTCCACTCTCAATCCGTTCCACAAGCAGTAAGCCATTTCTGTTTGTGAGGAGTTAATCTGGTCAAGTCCACCAGAACTCCCACCCATACTCTCCACCAGGTGGATGAAAAAATACCTCCATGAAGGTGTAAGACCCTTCATGGTCATCGCACCCTTTGTCTTCAAAACCCCATTCTCCAAACACTCCTTGTGTCCCATTTCAAGAAGGACTTGGCGGAAATTTATATTAGGGGGCAAGACAACTGGAGATTCACCCTCTCTCCAGTAATTGAGGCGTAAGGCATCCCTCAATACATCAGCTGACAAGGTACACTGGATTGTTCCATCCTTTAATGTGAAACTGATGGAGGAACAATCGGAAGAAAGAACGGCAGTGTACCAAAACTCACACAAGTAGTTGTGAAACAACTTGCGTGGGTTAAGAGAGAATGAGGGTCCTATTGGAGAATCCTTCAAAAACTTTTGGATTCTACCAATAAGGGTATTGGACCCTTGAGATCCTCGTAAGCTTGCCATCGGATTATTAGGATTTAATTTGATGACCGAAGCATTACTAGGAGCACCAGATGCCGGTTTGACATCTGGTGAAGGAGCATATGGAACAGTCAAGAGATTTACATCTCTTGAACGAGATGATCTAGGTGCCATTGAAAATGAAATTGAAAATTTGGGAATTAGGGTTCTTGATTTATGAAGCAGAGAGAGAAATGAAGCAATTTTGATGATTGGAAAGTAAATGAAAGAATGTAAAAGAGAAGTAAATGAGTTCGGAGTAAATAAGGATATTTATAAGGGATTCAAGATCCCAAGGAAATACCAAAAATTATATTTTAATAAACAAAATCCTTTTTGTAGATATTTTCACAAAGTTGGTTTGAATTTTGAAATAAAATAATAATTTGCCATGTCAACATTAAATGCTACCATGTCAGCATTAAATGCTACCATGTCAGCATTAAATGCTACCATGTCAGCATTAAATGCTACGACGGCTTATCTTACCCACGCGCCCACTCACTTTTTATTTTCCCAATACAAACAGTTGTCAAGTACTAAAATGGCTTGAAACACGTCAGATCACGATACCAAGTGGTTTAAAACACTCGAGTATCATCACGTGTCACAAATATTGACCAAGTATTTCTAACGTTATAAAAACAAGACAAGACTGAACCTGGTCACTGGAGGATCAGTCCAGTGCCAGTTTCCAACTGAAGAGTTCTCCAGTTGCCATTTTCAAACAAAAACGAATTTTAGTCAGAAAATTATTTTGAGTCTTTCCCCCTAAAATGATGATCCAGAAATCAATTAGTGCCAAGATAGTATCACGAAGGCGTTCGATAGCCTGGCGAGCAAAGATTATCTGGACCTCCTCAACTGGAGAACTTCATCAGTGTCACTGACGTGTTCAATAACAAAGAAAGCTCCAGTTTTAAGGATTTAACATTCCCAGTTCGCTGATGAGATGTTTAAAGGTTTTCTCATCGAGAGGTTTTGTAAAAACATCAGCTAACTGTTTGTCAGTGGGGATGAAATGAATTTCAATGTCTCCTTTCATAACATGA
This sequence comes from Erigeron breviscapus, assembly GCA_034093135.1. NCBI lineage: Eukaryota > Viridiplantae > Streptophyta > Magnoliopsida > Asterales > Asteraceae > Erigeron > Erigeron breviscapus. Next base: position 145,944,638 of record CM067170.1, on the reverse strand, counting down.
TCACGAATGAAATGATACCTGATGTCAATATGCTTTGTTTTGGAGTGCATCACTGGGTTGTGAGATATAGCAATTGCACTGGTGTTGTCACAAAATATTGGGGTCCTTGTATACTTTTGACCATAATCTAGTAACTGGTTCTTGATCCAGAGAATCTGGGCACAGCAACTGGCCGCAGAAATGTACTCTGCCTCAGCAGTGGACATAGAGATTGAAGTCTGCTTCTTGCTGGTCCAACTTACCAGTTTTCCTCCAAGGAAATGACAACCACCAGTTGTTGATTTTCTATCCATCTTACAACCTGCATGATCAGAATCTGAATAACCCATTAGATCTAATCCTGAGCCTTTGGGGTACCAAAGACCAAGATTAGGACACCCTTTCAGGTATCTAAAGATACGCTTACAGCGTGCAAATGTGATTCTTTAGGGTTAGCCTGAAACCTGGCACATAAACTTGTTGCAAACATTATATCTGGTCGACTGGCAGTTAAATACATCAATGAACCAACCATACCACGATAGTCAGTTATGTTCACTGGTTTGCTAGTTGGGTCAGAGTCCAAATTTAATGGTGCTGCAATAGGTGTGTTTTTCGATGGGATTGAATCATATTTGTATTTTCTTAACAAATCTCTGACATATTTTCCTTGGTTTATGAAAATTCCATTTTCAGTTTGTTTAATCTGAAGACCTAAGAAAAATGTTAATTCACCCATTAAACTCATCTCATACTCAGATGACATGAATTTAGAAAACTTTTTACACATTGCATCATCAGTTGAACCAATAATGTCATCAACATAAATTTGTACCAATAAGATATTACCTCTTTCTTTCAAGATAAACAAGGTATTATCTATTGCACCTATTTGAAAGCCATTTTTAAGAAGATGTTTAGTTAAAGTATCATACCAGGCTCTTGGGGCTTGTCTTAGACCATACAATGCTTTGTTCAGTCTATAAACCCAATGAGGATGCTTCTCATCGATAAAACCTGGAGTCTGCTTAACATAAACTTCTTCTTCCAATGTTCCATTTAGGAACGCACTTTTGACATCCATCTGGAAGACCTTGAACTGCAGATGGGCTGCATAAGCCAGAAATATTCTGATGGCTTCAAGTCTTGCAACTGGAGCAAAAGTTTCATCAAAGTCAACGCCTTCTGCTTGACAGTAACCCTGGGCAACTAATCTGGCCTTGTTTCTTACAACATGGCCATCTTCATCCATTTTCGGTAGACCCATCTGGTACCAATAGGTTCTTTCTTTAACCCTGGTGGACAAGGAACAAGCTCCCAACATTGTTCCTTTCAAACTGGAGGAGCTCTTCTTGCATAGCTTCCACCTAGCTTGGGTCTGCCATAGCCTCGTCAATCTTCTTTGGTTCAATTAGAGATAAGAAGGTGACGTTTAAGCATTGCTCACTGGTGGCTCTTCTAGTCTGAACCCCACTATTTGGATCTCCCACAATCTGTTCAATTGGATGTGCTCGAGTCCATCTAGTGTAATGACTAGGCTGGTGAACTACAATATCAGTGCAAGTCACCTGGCGATCTTCTTCAGTTGCAATAGCTTCTGGAGAAGGATCAGTCCAAACTACTTCTATATCCTCATCAGAGTCAATGAGGTCACGATTTGCATCATGAAATTCTTCATTCAATGGCATTTCGTGAAGAACTGGAGAAGTTGGAGTTTGAACTGGTGCTGATATTGGAGTGGCACGTACATCAGATCCAATCACCAATTCTTGTGGTAAGTTAAAATTGATGGAGGGATAGAATGATGTGTCACTGGTGGTGTTCTTCTTCTTAACTGGTTCCAATTTGTTGTAACTGGAAACATCTTTTGGTGAGGCAACTGACGGATGAACTTGGTCAGTTTCACCAAAATTGATTGGAACGACTGGAGTAATATCAAGGCTTGGTCTCTTGTTGATTGCTTCAGTTGATTCATCGAATGTGACATGAATTGTTTCATGAACCTTTTGGAGTCTATAATTATAAACTTTAAAGGCCTTTCGAATATCTGAATAACCTAAAAATACCCCTTCATCAGCTTTTGCATCAAACTTTCCAAGCTGACTGGAATCGTTTAAGATATAAACTGGACAACCAAATACATGAAAGTATCCAATATTTGGTTTACGATTCCTGAGTACTTCATAGGCAGTCTTCTTATGTCTCTTGGTGTGACAAGCAGTTGCAACTGCCTCAGCCCAAAAACTGGTGGGAAGACCAGATTCAGATAGCATACTTCTAGCTGCTTCTATCAGTGTACGATTCTTTCTTTCCACAACTCCATTTTGCTCTGGAGAGTGAACTGATGAGAAGTTTTGAGAGATGCCAGTGTCATTGCAAAATGTTTCAAGTACCTTATTTTGGAATTCAGTACCATTATCACTTCGCAACTGACAAACTTTTCGAGTATACTTGAGCTCAATTCTTTTAATGAGAGAGATGATTTCAGCAGATGCATCACTTTTGGATCTGATGAATACCACCCAGCAGTATCTGGTGAATTCATCAACCACAACTAGAGTGTACTTCTTTCTAGCTCTAGTTTGAACATTCACTGGACCAAAGAGATCCATATGTAGCATGTGAAGAGGTTCAGTGATGCTAAAATTTTGCCTAGTTTTGAAACTGGCTCTTTTCTGCTTTCCCATCTCACACCCTGGACATGGCTTTTCTTTATTGAAAGAAATCTGGGGTATCCCATCAACCAGTTGTTTGCGAGACAACTTGTTGATATTCTTAAAATTAAGATGGGATAATCTTTTATGCCATAGCCAGTTGGTGTCCTCATCAGCTTTGGTATAGAAACATTGCTCTTTTGGAGCTGGTTCCATATCCATGATGTACACATTGCCTTTTCTTGGTGCAATCATCACCACTTTCCAATCCTTGTTAAATATGGTGCCTTGAGCAATATCGAACAAAACTCTGAAGCCATCATCACAAAGTTGGCTGACACTGATTAGGTTGTATTTCAAGCCATTCACAAATGCAACTCTTTTGAATTCGACTTGTCCATTATTGAGCACACCATATCCTTCAGTCTTTCCAGATTGATCATTACCAAACGTCACTGTCGGTCCATCGGTCATAGTCCGGCCAGCAGCGCTATCCAGATACCAGATATTCTTCTTTCGATCGCCCTGCACACCCACAAAAATCATTAGTTATTTTTGTGAACCCATCTTTTCTTGATGGGTTCACTGGACTTCTCTACAGAAGTCACAGTAGATTGTTGTGGTGTTGAACCGGAGGCTGCATCTGGAGCTTTTTCACCAGCTCCAGGTGCAGGAGTAAAAACGATTGGTACTAGATACTTACTCCCCTTATTTTTACCAGATTTTGTTCCAGATGGAACAAACTTTTGTTTTGATATTAAAGGGAGGTTAATATTTTGTTTGAAAACTGGAGGTGATGAACCTCCTTCCAGATTTTTAATCCGGGCAGTACAACTCTGAACCTGTCGAGACAAAAGTTGGAGTTGACTTTCCAGATTAAACAAAATATTATTTTCATCAGGCAGTTGAACCTTGGACCTTGGTTCAACTGGAGCTTTAGTCTGTCGGGTCTTGGGCACCTTAGACTTTTGAGGTAAAGGCTTGTTACCAGTGGCCTTTTTGACTGGAGCTTTAGCCTGTTTGGCTCCAGTTTTAACCTCAATGGGTGTGGTCTCAAAGGTTTCAGTTTCAACAGCTTCAGGTTGATCATAAGGTGTTTCAACCTTGAGAGCTGGAGGCAATGCATGAAGATCTGGTATTAGAGCTGCCATCTCCAGATCTCCAGATTTCCATGCATTCTTCTAGGCATCGATAGTTCTTGAAAATGCATCATAGTTTTTACCAGATGCTTTTACCATGACTTGATAATCTTTTGTTCTTTTTCAAGATCAGAAAATAGTTTTTGATTATCAAGTTCCAAAGCCTCAATCTTTAAAACTGACTCCTTGAGAGCCAACTGGACACTTTGTAAATCATTCAGTTGTGGTTTAACAATGTTCAGTTCAATTAAGATAGTGTAAAGATATCTTTCACTATCAGCTCTTACAGTTTCCACAAAAGCTAAATCACCACTTAATGATTCAGCCAGGTCCAGTTTTAGTTCAGGGTCAATCTGGTGATCATAATCACATACCTTTTTCAAGATGATGTCCACCCATCTTCCAGTGATGACATCTTCTTTTGCCACATGTTGCTGTTGGTCTTCCAAGGCCATGAAACACATGTCCCTTTCCTCTTCTTCATCAGCTGATGAGTCATCAGAGTACTCCCATTTTCCCTCAGTTTGTGCCATTAAGCACTGATCCTTTTCCTTTTCCATGGACAGGAGGGCAATCTGGGCCTTAAGATTCTTGTATTTAGCTTTATAGCTATCATCAGGCCGATTGAAATTAGGGACAGGGGGGCCAGTTTGGTTGTTCAACTGACTAGATCTGCATTCCTTCATAAAATGACCTTTCTTACCACACTTATAGCAGGTAAGATTGGTTTTATCCAGAGAGCTGGAGCTGGAAGCATTGTTTGGGCCATTAAATATTTTAGATTTATGCTTAAACCTGTTAAAGGTTTTAGCAATCATGGCTACCAGATCATCATCGTCAGTTTCATTACAACCATCACTGTTTTCAGTGGTCAGACCAGAGTTCAGGAAACTGTTTAACATCTCCTTCATTGAGTGTGCCTGGACACTCTCTGCAGACATTAAAGCAGCACAAGGTCGCTCAGGTACACTAGCAACCTTGGAACTCTGGGCATGGTTCATGGCATCCTGCTCAGCCACCAGTCTTGCAGCATTATTATCTTCAGTGAATCTGAAGGCTCCATAGAGCGATGCAAGAGTATGGCTGTGCAAGGTTTTACCTTGTCTCAAGACAAGAACCATGTTTTCCCATTTGGAAGGAAGAATATCACAAAACTTCTCAAGAAGAATATCCTTATCCTTCTCTACACCCAAGCCTCTCAGCTGATTAATGAGGCTAGAAAATCTGGTGTATGTACCAGTTAGACTTTCATTGGGCAAGGCAAAGAAGGATTCATACTTCTTGTTCAAGGCAAATTTTCTGGTGACAATAGTGTCATCACCTCCTTCAAACTGAATAACTAATTCGTCCCACATTGATTTTGCACTGGGGAACAGCACAAGTGTTGGAATTAGATCTTCAGGAACAGCCCCAAGGATCATGTTCTTGAGTCTGGTGTCCAGATCAACAAGTCTATGATCCTCATCAGACCAATGGTCTTCTGGCTTTTCTCTAGAACCTCTTCTTCCAGTTGGATCAAGAAGAGGACTCACCCCAAGAGACATGGGTATATATGGTCCATCCTTAATGATTTTCAACATATACCTCTCAATACCACCAAAATGCAAAAGCATTCTAGCCTTCCATGTACCAAAAGTCTCACTGTTTCCATCGAATTTGGGAACAGGAGTGTTAGAGTAATGTACATGGACGTGGTTTGGGGTAGTAGGAGGAGGAGGGTTAGTATTAACATTTTGAAAAGGTTGGGCATTATTATTCAAAGGGATTTCACCTTGACCAGAACCATCTCCACCTTCAGTAGTGTTCATCTTAGCAGATCTAGGCAAGTTTATTAGCCTTCTGCTCTGATACCACTTGTAAGTCCCAACTCAATAGATGACACTACCTGAAGACACCTCTATGTCGATGGTGGAGTTACTTTGCAATATATGCACTGAACTGGAGACGACCAGTTGCAGTGTGTATATACCAAGTTCTATATAGATTACTTATATAAATGACAATAAGTAAAGAACAATGCAATAATACAAAATACTTGTAAGATAACTTGATGAGACAATATGTAATTTTCAATGTGTAATTTATTTATTGATGTTAAATAAATTACAAGGTTGATGCGGAACCAAGATAATACAAGAATGTAAATATCCTAACAACCTATGAAATACAATTGATCTACACTCGGAATTTCTCAAGACAATCAAAACACTTAAAGTTGTGAAATGTTCCTTTTAGTGATTGAGAGAATATTGCACAAGTTCACCAAGAATATTGCAGGTTTGCAAAGTGTGAAGTGTTGTATGTTTTTCACTTGTTATTCTTGTTGTGCAATGACTTGTATTTATAGGCAAAGTTAACATTTGGGATGTTAACTTTAGCCGTACAAATGTGGTTGAGAGCATTTAAGGAATAGCATTTAATTCCTTAAAAGGCAGTGTAAAGTCGCATGATAAAGCAACTTTAATCAACCACCTTTATGTACCTTTTATTACTTAAATAATAAGATGAGTCTTATTATCCGGGTAAAGGTACATAAAGCATAAAAGTCAATTCCTCGTAATCAGTGTAAAGCTTTGTAAGGGCTTTCCACTGATGGTCTTCAGTTTGTAACTGACTAGAATGTCAACTGGGCTTCGCTACCATTGCCATTGTCTATCTTCCATTCGTTGTCTTCGACTTCAACTGGAATGATTCTTCAACTTGGTCAGTTCTCAACTGGAGGAAGTCTTCAGTTGCGTTGACTGTACGGTGCAACTGGACTTCAATATATTTCTCGACAAATCATCTAGGTCTCCAGTTCACTGGACAGTTTTACTGGGTCTCCAGGTACAACTGGAGACTGGCCAGTTTACCAGGTGAACTGGTCCTAACAAATTGTGTCCTATATTTGCATGTTTAAATCCATGAATATTTTTGATATATTCTAAACGTCCATTGTCGATTAACTATATGGGAATATAGTTAAACTAAGACAAATGTGAGAGATTGGTTGAAATATTTAAGGGAATATTTGGAGATGGTCTGCCAAACTCACATGGTATTCAAAGAGGTGAATATCGGACTTACCCCACGTAACGAATTGTCATTTTATGGATCGGCGTCATTAAGTGAAATTCATGAAATGGTTGCTTTATTTATCCTTAGACTTGAGATACAAGCAGGTTATGCATGTGTGGATTGCATTTTCTAGATATAGTTCTAACTGTCCTGAACAAGGTAGTAATAAAGGGCTATTTTCAGAAATGTAGTGAAACGACATGACTAACACGTGTAGTCAATATAGGATTTGTTCCTTTAATTTGCAACTGAAGTATGATATCATTTGGCGCCCTCATTGATTAATTAAGATGTTTGTATGCGCATACCCAAATAAACTCAAGAGGTAGTCTTGACTAATTTGGTAATCTTGATTAATTGTAGAAATGAGAAACAGAATCGTTAAATTATGAAATGACATTGATCCATATTCATAATTAACAAGGGCATCTGAAACAAAGGGATATTAAAGACTAAATCATTTCAAAAGATAATTTAAGAAACTATCTTAAATTTTTCCGGGAGCATTGGCGTGTTGCTAGACGCTAACCAATGTTATTGCCTTTATGATAACATGCTCAAGTGGGAGCTGTTGGTATGTGATCACGTTATAATAAACGCATGTCCAGAAGTAATTTAAGCCTACGGGGTCACACGAAATGACACGGTAACTCTATACTATTAATTATTATATTAAAGTAATATATTAATTAATTTGATCACGAAATGATTAATTTAAATAAATTAAAGGGTTAATTTTATTAATAAAAGGAGGTTAAAATGTGAAATTAGGAAATTAGAGTTGGGCTCTAATTCCTAATGGGTTGGGCCGAAAATTTCAAGGCTTGGAAAGCCTTGAGATTACTTGCCCACCAAGGTTGAAAACCCTAAAAATATCCCTATATATAGAGGGCTAAATTCTAAGGGTTTTACATTCTTTCACATAAGTAATTCTCTCCTCTTTTCTCTCTTCTTTGGGGTTCGGCCGTAGCAACAAAACCAAAGGGATTTGGGTTTGCTTTGGTTCGACTTTTAGAGGGTACAAGCAAAGGGTTGTTTGATCGTGATCGGGGTACTAGCATACGGTATAAGGGGTGTCTAGTGTGCGATCGTAGAGGGGTTTTACTTTAAACCCTACAACAATAATAATCTTATTATTATTGATTTTATTGGAAACTTTGCATAAGGTACACGTTTCGATTCTCTTATTGTTAATTAATGTGATTGCATATTCGATTCTTCCGTTGCGCATACTCGTGATTATATGTGAATATTTATATGATTTATGTTCGCATATTCTATCAGTGGTATCACGAGCCAGATATGTGATCCATTAGTTACAAAGATCAAAACTTGAAGGGAGGTTAAGGGTTGGTTGATTTTTAATTAATTGTTAAATAATTAAAAGTAGTTTTCTTATTTTTTTATAATTAAAAATCGGATTAAATTAAATAAAAATAAGAGTTTTTTTGTTTAATTAAAATTAACCTAATTCAATGGAGATTGAAACCCTCATGGCAAGTTTTGAGTTAGTGAATTGACATGATTTATTTGTATAAATTGCATGTTTTGTGTATCTTAATTATTTAAAGTTGTTAAATAAAAGTAAAATCACAAGAATTAATGCAAAATTACTTGTGATTTTTACTGATATATAGAGATATATTTAGCAAAGCATGATGATCCAATAATTAGGGTTAATTATTAGATAATTGTGTGACTAAGTGAATTTTTTTGTGTGATTTTTCTGATTTGCGACAGTTCACTAAAAAATTCATATCTTTTAATATGTAATGAGTTAGAAGTTGTGCTTTGGACAGTAGGTGCTTGACACATAGGGCTACAACTTTGTAGTTCTGGTCGAAAGCTGAATCGGACCAGAAACAGGGCTAAACAGGTCGTGAAGCTGCTGGAAATTTCCAGTCAGCATGTTTATGTGAATTACTTGTTAATTAAGTTGTTTAAAGGCTTACACAATCAAGGCAACTTGATGTATGTGGTCCTCTTCTTCGGAGGGGGGAGCCGGATTTAAACATATGCATGAACCATAGTGACCATGTTTAGGTGGCCTACCTTAACTTGTTACATGATTAAATTAGTTCGGTAATTAGTAAGTTTATTAATTTTTGCGTGTTTATAAAGAGCTATAAAGGTGATGCAAAAATTGTTTTGGAGAAAAGAATAAACTTGACTAAGAACTATCGAAATAGAGATTTCTTTAATAAAATTGGAGTGTTACAACCTTGAGATACACCGGCTCACCCATTTGAACAAACTCTAAGAGAGGTATAAGTCGGAGTGCGCTAGCCTCCTAAAAGGGCGGGTTTTTAATTGCGTCCTTCGCAAACCTTTGCCCTTGCGCTTCTTTGTGCGTTCAAATGGAGCTACCGAGCTCTCTTGTGTTACTAAGACTATAAAATGATTTTATTAAACATTATGTTATGAAGATTTGCATGAGTCTTCATACATAAACTTTTGATTCACATCAAATGCATTACCCATTTAAAGTTAAGTCATTGCCACCCACTTTGCTAAGAACACTTGCCAGTGCTTTTCGCTCCTACGTGAGACCGTAGGCGAATTGTATCTCTTCAAGGTAAATTACCACTCCACTGTGAGACCGGTGGTGGACTATTTACATGTTCTTAATTGGGCGACTTAAAACGAGTTAAGAGGTGAGATCCTTGACCCGTGGCATAAGATGGGACAAAACATGTTTACAAAACACTTAATACCCCTTTAAAGTGTTGTTGTAAGTTCCATATCTCTAGGAATTGCATGAATGCAATTATTGATCGTCGATTACCTTTTGAGTACCGTCATTTCTAGCTGATCAACAGATGAAATGATTGTGAGTCCCAAATATAGATGGCTTAAATACCCGACTGTGTAAGTACTTTTACACTGAGATGCTTCAGTCTTCGATCAGGTAGAATCAGTTTCTAAGCTCCACATCTGAACTGATTCTCATTCTTCAGACCTCAGTCTTTGACTTCATTCTGAACGGTTTTCTGATACGTTGATCTGAACTGAAGTGAAGCTTCAGTGAACAAATTCTGAGCGACCTCAGAATTCTATACAAGTATTCTTCACTGAGCTTCAGCTATTTCTGAACAAATTATACTTGGTCGATTTTCGACCTAACAAATTCCCCCTATTTGTTCTGAAATAGTGCATGCATCTCAGACTTCTATCTATACATGTTTGTAAGTCTGAAATGCAAGTTTTGTTTAAGTTGTAAAAATTTTCTAAGTACATCTTATTAGATAATTGTGTGACTAAGTGAATTTTTTTGTGTGATTTTTCTGATTTGCGACAGTTCACTAAAAAATTCATATCTTTTAATATGTAATGAGTTAGAAGTTGTGCTTTGGACAGTAGGTGCTTGACACATAGGGCTACAACTTTGTAGTTCTGGTCGAAAGCTGAATCGGACCAGAAACAGGGCTAAACAGGTCGTGAAGCTGCTGGAAATTTCCAGTCAGCATGTTTATGTGAATTACTTGTTAATTAAGTTGTTTAAAGGCTTACACAATCAAGGCAACTTGATGTATGTGGTCCTCTTCTTCGGAGGGGGGAGCCGGATTTAAACATATGCATGAACCATAGTGACCATGTTTAGGTGGCCTACCTTAACTTGTTACATGATTAAATTAGTTCGGTAATTAGTAAGTTTATTAATTTTTGCGTGTTTATAAAGAGCTATAAAGGTGATGCAAAAATTGTTTTGGAGAAAAGAATAAACTTGACTAAGAACTATCGAAATAGAGATTTCTTTAATAAAATTGGAGTGTTACAACCTTGAGATACACCGGCTCACCCATTTGAACAAACTCTAAGAGAGGTATAAGTCGGAGTGCGCTAGCCTCCTAAAAGGGCGGGTTTTTAATTGCGTCCTTCGCAAACCTTTGCCCTTGCGCTTCTTTGTGCGTTCAAATGGAGCTACCGAGCTCTCTTGTGTTACTAAGACTATAAAATGATTTTATTAAACATTATGTTATGAAGATTTGCATGAGTCTTCATACATAAACTTTTGATTCACATCAAATGCATTACCCATTTAAAGTTAAGTCATTGCCACCCACTTTGCTAAGAACACTTGCCAGTGCTTTTCGCTCCTACGTGAGACCGTAGGAGAATTGTATCTCTTCAAGGTAAATTACCACTCCACTGTGAGACCGGTGGTGGACTATTTACATGTTCTTAATTGGGCGACTTAAAACGAGTTAAGAGGTGAGATCCTTGACCCGTGGCATAAGATGGGACAAAACATGTTTACAAAACACTTAATACCCCTTTAAAGTGTTGTTGTAAGTTCCATATCTCTAGGAATTGCATGAATGCAATTATTGATCGTCGATTACCTTTTGAGTACCGTCATTTCTAGCTGATCAACAGATGAAATGATTGTGAGTCCCAAATATAGATGGCTTAAATACCCGACTGGCAAGTAATTCTAACTGGAAGATGACCAGTTCAGAATACGATCCAGATATGGATGAACAATACGATAAGGTACTGAAAGTAAATGCAAGAAACATTAAGGGCTGAAACTATATAAATAATATGTATAGATCAAGTATGTAGCATTGAGACACAATGTATTTTTCAAGGTATTTGATTTATTGATATATAAACAAATACAAAGGTTGTTGCGGAATAAAGATAAACACTCAAGTGTAAATATCTAAACAACCTAGAAATACAAGTGATCTAATAACTTGGAAATACTCGTAAGGATTTCTTAGAGTATATCTCACAAGTTGCAATGCAAAGGTTTCAAGCCGTTTGCAAGTTGTGAGAAGACTTATATTTATAGACTAAGTCCATGATGACGTGGACCAGATCGTACAAATATGGTTGGGTGTATTTAAGGAATTAAAGCTAATTCCTTACATGTGTACTATTAAGGTTTAGGTATATAAGTCGTTGATGTGACTTATCAAACCTTATTCTCAACCTTTACTTTACCTTGTACTTTAATTAATAGTTAATTCTATTAACCGGGTAAAGATATGTAAAGTAAAAAGTCTTCCTCGTAATCAGTGTAAAAGTGTGTAAGTACTTTTACACTGAGATGCTTCAGTCTTCGATCAGGTAGAATCAGTTTCTAAGCTCCACATCTGAACTGATTCTCATTCTTCAGACCTCAGTCTTTGACTTCATTCTGAACGGTTTTCTGATACGTTGATCTGAACTGAAGTGAAGCTTCAGTGAACAAATTCTGAGCGACCTCAGAATTCTATACAAGTATTCTTCACTGAGCTTCAGCTATTTCTGAACAAATTATACTTGGTCGATTTTCGACCTAACAAATTCCCCCTATTTGTTCTGAAATAGTGCATGCATCTCAGACTTCTATCTATACATGTTTGTAAGTCTGAAATGCAAGTTTTGTTTAAGTTGTAAAAATTTTCTAAGTACATCTTATAGATCATTGATGTATCAGAATTTTACTTGTGGTTTTTCTAACTTAAACCTATCATCTACTTATAAGCTACAAAATGTAACATTTATATACAAACTTAAGTGTTTGTTACATTTGCAAGTATTTATACAAGTACATGATATTCTGAAAAAGAAACTACTTCTTAGCAGGCCTTGAACCAGAAGGTGCTTCAGTAGGTTTCCTCTTCAGTGGAGAATGATCCTTCTTTCCAAACAATCTGCCTTCAATCTCTACCTTGGCCTGCATCTTTTGTTGTATTCTTGATAACCATGCACCAATCAAGGCAGATTTCGGCTTCCCCCTCAGTATTTGGATCATCTCCCTATGCTCAGAAATCCCAAACTCGTGTACTGAAACTTGATTATATTCTTCAGCTGCTCTACCTTCTCTTTTTATCATCAAATCAAAAAGCTTCAATCCATCAGCTTTTGTTACCTCCATATCAACTATTTTAGCTGGATAAGATCGATGCTTCAGATAATGCTCATATTGATCCTTCTCATGCTTTCTTTGGAGCTCAATAGCATCATCAGACATTGGTTTGAAGGTGGAGAGATCAGTATCACGAATATTTTTTCTTGATGATCTTGGTCCAGTCACTTTGGGCTTAATGGGTGGCCTTGTCAATTCTTTTTCCACCTTCAGAACTCCAGCCAGAATTTCCTTCTTTTTAATTGTCATCTCTTTCTCTCTGTTTTTCACCAAGTCCTCAATGGACATCTTGAATGTGAGATGGTCCAGCTTTTGTTCTAAGGGAGAATAATTCACCCCATATTCATACTCGAGCATATCAACAACAGCCTTCTGCACTCTTGGATCATTTTTAATTTTCAGATATCTTTAAAGTGAAAGACCAAGAGCTGCAGCATCAATATGATCAAGGGTTCCCATTTTCTGATGTTGAACCCTTTCTCTTTCCTTATTTTCTCCCCACATAATAAATTGATTAGAAACTTGCTTTTGCAAAGTCTCTAATTTCTTGCTATCAGCATTCGGATCATGAATGGGATAGCCTTGTTCATCAATATTTTCACCAACCACCAAACCAGAACCTTTTGCATCTGTCTTTGTTGGTTCTTCCACCACTTGGGCCTTGCCCTTATCTTTCTTAGCAGGTTCAGAAGCTTGCATTTCAGATTTCTGAACCTGTTCCCCCTGAACTGAGGCACTACCAGATGGTACCTCAGCTTGCTTCTTGGTTGCTTCGATTAATTCCTGAGTACTTGAAAGCAGACCAATAGGCACATTTCCCCCTTTGGGGACCTTAGAAGGCATTTTTGCATAAACATTAATCGCCGTCTGAATGGCCTTCAGAGGTTCCCAACTCTGCTGCAGAAGGCAATCAGAAATGCCTTTTTCCATGGTAGAGAACTGAGCCCTTAGCCTGAATGATGAGTTAAGGTTCAGATTCTCTTTTTCATTTAATTCTTTCAGCAATTTCCTATCTTCTTCAGAGAATGAAGGAGGAGGAGGAGTAGGAGCAGCACCAACATTTTCCTTCTTAAGTAGGGTCAGAATTTCATCTAACTGCTTGGACTGGCCTTTAACAACTTCTTCGAGAGTAGACACATATTTCTGAACTTCTGCAACAGCTTGATCTACCTTCTCGGAAGTGTCTGCAGTAAGTTCTAAGACCATCCTTCTGACCCCATCTTCAACCTTTTCAGCCACAGAAGCTGAAATCTGATCAACAAGAGTCTGAGAGATTTCAGACTTCAGCTTCTCAATCACATTATTACCAACAGCAGACCCAAGTTCTTTCTCATTGACACTTGGCCTTTGTACAAACTCATTCACCTCCTTCCCGACTGCCAGAACTTCTTGTTTTAGCAATTCAATACCAGATGTCAAGTTTGCAACCACTGAAGCTTGCACATCTCTTTTGGCCAGTCTGAAGGCTTCCCTGATAGCTATACTGATCTTATTGCATAATGCACCAGCTCATTTAGCTTCCCACCTACCAGTCCCTCATTTCCAGCAACCTTGGTGAACTCAGTTCCAAGAAACATCTGAGCACCCTTCATTTCAGCGATGGAACTGGTATTGGCAGTTAGAGATTTAGTTAAGTCCTCCACCTTGATAAGTAGGCTTTGGACTTCGGCATTTTGTTTCTCTAATTGTGCTTCTACACTCAAAGGAGGAGGTGGTTGTGCAGAAACAGAAGCAACAAAGGGAATTCTACCAAGCCCATCCAATGCCTTTTCCAACTGCATTTCAGTTGGACTCTCAGATTCAGTAGTAGAGTCCAACTCTTTCTCAATTTCAATATCATAGTTGGTGGGCCTTGGCACTTTGTGAATTTGTGGATGTAAGTGTTGGAGTTGTGGATGAAAACGTGGTGATGAAACATAAGCAGGTGTAGAGCCGGGTGGAAAAAATGGATGTTGATGTGAAGTTTCTGGTTGGCGATATGGTTGTTCAACATTTTGGATTTCTGGGGGAGGTTGGACGTTTGCGAGGCTGAAGGTTGGCTCAGAATCAGAAGACTGATTCTCCTCCAGTAAGCCCTCATCAAACTCAAAGTCAGCAAAGGAATCAAGATTCCCTTGAGGTGGCTCATCTTCATCCCAGAGGTCAGTCGTAACTGCAGTCTGATCAGATATGCCCTGGTTCAGATCACTAGTACCTGAACCAGCTTCTGGTTCAACAACTGCTGCTACAGATGCATCGTCACCAGATTTATTGGTTGGCTCAGCCATAGCTTCATCGCCAGAGACAGTAGACACGGGGATTGCCTTAATGATTCTCGTACCGTCAACAAGAATCACTTCATCAGCCGTAGAGTCTGGAATCTCAGTCTCAGGTGGTGTCACACCCAAGACTTCATCAATTCGTGCTGCAGAAGAGTGTGAGATTTGTGAAGTTTCAGGGGGTGCGCGTGCAGACACGGACTCTATTGTGTGCTGGGCGGACACACTAATATATTCTTCACCATCTCCCCCTAAAGAAGTTTTGGAGATGGCTGCTTGTGGGTTTCCCTTTAGACTCGATTCCTCTGGTTCTTGTTGGGAAGATCCAGAGGGGTTTGCTTCGGTACTAGTGTCCTTGGGCTGTGAGGACTTCTTAAATTTACGTCGTTTTAAAACGCCCTTTGGAGATCCCGAGGGATCTTTTGGGAGATCCTCAGGTTGGTCAATGGATGAGGGAGGTGGTGGTTGGGTAGAAGAAGTTGCTGGGGGTTTAAACAACTTCAACATTTGACCACCAGGTGCACCAATGGGTCTCGCATTCTTTTGCGACCCGCTCGGTGACCTTTCTGAGCCAGCCGGTCGTGCTGTTTCAGTTTTAGAAATTACCTGAAGCATTGCAGCGGAGAGTTCTGGTTCTGGATCTGAAGTAGAAAGCTTTGATAGATCCCTACAGAACTCTGTCGCTGAAGATTCAAGCCCCTCAAAGTGATACGCATCTCCAAGCATGCTTATGAAGCAAACGCTCAGAAATCTAGGGAATAAGATATGTGGACTTCTTTTCCCTTTCAATTTTGCTACCAGCTGAGAGAAAAGTATCTCAGCAAAGTCCACCTCAATCCCATGCCACAAGTAATATCCTATTTCTACTTGTGTCAAGGAAATCTGGTCCAAGCCACCATAATTTCCTCCAAGGCACTCGACAATCTGAGTCCAAAATTATTTCCAACTGTTTCCAAATCCAGACAAAAAGATGTGTCCAGATGTTCTCAGATTGCCATCTGCATCAACCATGTCATTATGACCAGTGGCCAGCAGAACTTCCCTGAAATTAATCCCTTTGAGCCTTTTAGCATAGGCTGAAGAGGAGGGAAGGTAGTTCAAATGAAGGGCCTCCTGAAACCCATCAAGTGAAAGGATATACTGCTTTGTGCCTTCATGTAAAGAAAAAGCAATGGACTTTTCATCCTTGCTAAGAGTAGCAGTATACCAGAATTCAAGTAAGTATCGATGATACATTACCTAAGGATCAGCAGTCAAGGCGTAATGGAGAGGGGATTGTTCAAGAAATGTATTTATCCTCCCCATTAAATTTTTGCCTTTGGCATTCAGTGCGGCCATAAAATTATTCATATTGAATCTAAGGGTCGACGCATCGAACCCTTGTGGCCATTGAGCACTGGCCTTGACTACCTTAGATGGTTTATATTCGAAAGCAATTAAAGATTTGACTACTTTAGCCATTATATCTGCAAGGGAAAACTGAAAGCGAAAGATGAATTTAGGGTTTTGAAGTTATGAAGGAATGAGAAGTAGAGAGAGAATGATGATTGGGAGTAAATGTAAGGAGAAGTAAATGAAGGAATTGTTTTGGAAAGGGTATTTATATTTATGATGGAATACAAAAGGTTTTTCCAAATAAATAAAATAAAATGATTTTTGAAATTTAAACCCAAAAATGAAATCAGTTTTGATCGGGTTTGAAGTCCGAAAATAATTTTTTGGTACACGTCCGCATTTAATGCAACGACGGCTATGACCCCACATTTTCACAAAACTTTTCAACACTTTTAAGAAAAAGTGATCATTACTTTCCTTTTACGGCGCCACTTGTGTGCCACGTCAGCCAAAAACATCATTATTTAAACGTTAAACAGTAACCTTCACGTGTTCACTCAAAGACCAAGTATCAAATTACATTATAAAGGACAGACTCATTTCAGAAATGATATACAAAATCTGAGCATGATCAGAATCAAGAAATCTGAGCCATCTCAGTTTATACAATTATTCTGAAATCGTTTCAGAAATTCTGAAGCATTTCAGTCAAAATATTTTTCTGAAAGCAAAGTTCCCCCTTAGAGAGAAATTCTTTTTAACATAAAAATATTTTACACTTTCCCCTGAGGTAATGCTATACAGGATTTAGCATACCTAATTCACTGATGAGATGTTTAAACGTTTTGACATCCAAGGGTTTTGTAAAAACATCAGCGAGTTGTTTATCAGTGGGAATGAAATGAAGCTCTATGTCACCTTTAATAATGTGATCTCTAATAAAATGATACCTGAGGTCGATGTGCTTGGTTTTGGAGTGCATGACAGGATTGTGAGAGATGGCAATGGCACTGGTGTTATCACAAAATATTGGAGTCTTTGTATACTTAACACCATAATCAGTTAGTTGGTTCTTCATCCACAAAATCTGAGCATGATCAGAATCAAGAAATCTGAGCCATCTCAGTTTATACAATTATTCTGAAATCGTTTCAGAAATTCTGAAGCATTTCAGTCAAAATATTTTTCTGAAAGCAAAGTTCCCCCTTAGAGAGAAATTCTTTTTAACATAAAAATATTTTACACTTTCCCCTGAGGTAATGCTATACAGGATTTAGCATACCTAATTCACTGATGAGATGTTTAAACGTTTTGACATCCAAGGGTTTTGTAAAAACATCAGCGAGTTGTTTATCAGTGGGAATGAAATGAAGCTCTATGTCACCTTTAATAATGTGATCTCTAATAAAATGATACCTGAGGTCGATGTGCTTGGTTTTGGAGTGCATGACAGGATTGTGAGAGATGGCAATGGCACTGGTGTTATCACAAAATATTGGAGTCTTTGTATACTTAACACCATAATCAGTTAGTTGGTTCTTCATCCACAAAATCTGAGCGATCAGAATCTGAATAACCCATTAGATCTAGACTTGAGCCTTTGGGATACCAAAGACCAAGTCTGGGGACACCTTTAAGGTATCTGAAAATCCTTTTCACCGCATTTGCGTGTGCATCTCTGGGATCAGACTGAAATCTTGCACAAAGGCATGTTGCAAACATTATGTCAGGTCTACTAGTAGTTAAGTACATGAGGGATCCCACCATACCACGATATTTTGGTTTTCCATTGGGATCTGAGTCCAAAGTTAATGGTGCAGAAATAGGAGTATCTTTTGATGAGACTGAATCAAATTGATATTTCTTTAATAAGTCTCTGACATATTTTTCTTGATTTATAAAAATACCATCACTGGTTTGTTTCACTTGAAGACCTAGAAAATATGTCAGTTCGCCCATCATACTCATTTCATACTCAGATGACATTATTTTAGAAAACTGTTCACACATTTTGTTATTTGTAGATCCAAACACAATATCATCAACATAAATTTGTACAAGTAAGATATCATTTTTATCATGCAATATGAATAAAGTGTTATCTATTGCACCCCTTTTAAAACCATTTTTCAGAAGATGCTTAGTAAGAGTATCATACCAGGCTCTAGGTGCTTGTCTCAGACCATATAAAGCTTTGTTCAGTCTGTACACCCAATGAGGTCTTTCTTCATTTATGAATCCTGGTGGCTGATATACATACACAACTTCTTCCAATTCACCATTCAAGAATGCACTTTTAACATCCATCTGATAGACTTTGAACTCATGATGAGCTGCAAAAGCTAAGAAAATTCTGATAGCTTCCAGTCTAGCAACTGGTGCAAAAGTTTCATCAAAGTCTACTCCTTCTTCTTGTGAGTAGCCCTTTGCAACAAGTCTTTCCTTGTTTTGAATAACATGACCATCTTCGTCCATCTTGTTTCTGAAGACCCATCTTGTCCCAATTGGTTCTTTCTTTAGATTACTGGGACAAGGAACAAGTTCCCAAACATCGTTCCTCTTAAACTAATTGAGCTCATCTTGCATGGCTTCAATCCAGCTAGGGTCGTTCATAGCCTCATCAATCTTCTTTGGTTCTATTAGAGATAAGAAGCTGACATTTAAGCATTGATCGCTTGTGGCTCTTCTGGTCTGAACCCCACTAGTGGAATCCCCAATGATTTGCTCGATAGGATGTGCTTTAGTCCACTTAGTGTATTGACCAGGATGAACTATGATATCAGTGCAAGAACTCCTCTGAGATACTTCAGGAGGTGCTTCAGAAAAGACTACCTCAGTCTCATCATCTTCCTCTTGCAGATCATGATTTGCATCATGAAACTGTTCAGATTGGGGTACTTCAGTGGAGCCTGATATCTGAGGTGAAGCAGCATGTACATCTGATCCAATAGTCAGTTCAGAAGGTAGTTAAAAACTGACTGAGGGATAAAATGGAATGTTGCTTGACTTGATTATTCTTGGTTCTGAACTCAAATGTTCAGAAGCAGGTTTAGGTGACTGATCAGATTCAACAATAGGATCAGAATCACCGAAACTTATTGGACTTTCTGAGGGTGGTATAGGAATGGAATTCTTAAAGATTGCAGAGTTAGATTCATCAAAGGTAACATGAATTGACTCGTCAACCTTTTTAAGTCTCTTGTTAAAGACTCTAAAGGCTTTGCGATTTGATGAATATCCTAGGAAGTACCCTTCATCAGCTTTTGCATCAAATTTTCCAAGCTGACTGGAATCATTTAGAATGTATACTGGACATCCAAATACATGGAAATATCCAATATTAGGCTTTCTATTTCTGAGTACTTCATAGGCTGTCTTCTTGTGTCTTTTGAGATAGACAGATCCGTTCTGAGTGTAGCAAGCAGTTGCAACAGCTTCAGCCCAGAAATTCTTGGGAAGACCAGATTCATTCAGCATACTTCTAGCAGCTTCAATCAGCGTACGATTCTTTCTTTCTACAACACCATTCTGTTCTGGTGTGTGGGCTGAGGAGAAGTTCTGAGATATGCCAGTTTCAGTGCAGAAGGACTCCAGAGTGGCATTTCTGAATTCAGTGCCATTGTCACTTCTGAGCTGACAAACTTTTCACTTATGCTTGAGTTTAATTTGTTTGATGAGAGCAATGATTTCAGCAGCAGCTTCACTCTTAGATCTGAGGAAAATTACCCAGCAATATCTTGAATATTCATCAACAACAACAAGGGTATACTTCTTTCCTGCTCTTGTCTGAACATTCACTGGTCCAAAGAGATCCATGTGAAGCATGTGAAGAGGTTCAGTTATACTGAAACTTTGTTTCGTCTTGAATGAAGCTCTTTTCTGCTTACCCATTTCACAACCTAGACATGGCTTGTCTTTGTTGAAAGACATTGAGGGTATCCCATCAACAAGTTGTTTTCTTGACAACTTATTAATGTTCTTGAAGTTCAGATGGGATAATCTCTTGTGCCACAACCAATTTGTGTCTTCATCTGCCTTTGTGTAGAAACATTGTTCAGTGGGTGAACTATTCATATCAATGATATAAATGTTTCCTTTTCTTGGTGCAATCAAAACTACCTTTCAATCCCTGTTGAATATGGTGCCTTGTGAAATATCAAATAATACCTTAAAGCCATCATCACATAGTTGACTGACACTGATCAGGTTATATTTCAAACCGTTCACATATGCAACACGTGTGAATTTGACTTGTCCATTATTCACAACACCATATCCCTCAGTTTTTCCATTTTCATCATTTCCAAAGGTTATTGAGGGCCCCTCTTGTACCCTGTATTCCTCCAGCAGGGTCTGATAACCAGTCATGGTTCTGCCAGCAGCGCTGTCAAGATACCATATATTCTTCTTTCGGTCTTCCTGCACAAACACAAAGATTAGTTCTTTTTGGGAACCCATCTGGTGATGGGTTCGCTAGACTCTCCCTTAGCAGTCTCAGATTTCTTTGGTTTATAAGGAACAGAAGGATCAAAGGGGATTGTATGAGCTCAACCTTTTTCTTCTCAGATTTTTGCTTGATTTGTTTGGAAAAAGGTTTTGCAATTTGTTTAGGTTGAAGAGGAGTGGTTTCAACATTTTTTAAACGTGCATTACAACTCTGCACTTGTCTAGCCAATAACTGAAATTGACTCTCTAACCTCAACAAAATAGATTCTTCATTAGACACCTGAGCCTTACCTGAATCTGAGGTAGAAGGCTCAGTGGGGGAGATATTTTTCTTCTTCTTTTGGCCTTTGGAGACCTTAGATGAAGTCTGAGGGGATGGCTTTTTGGTTTTAGCCTTCCTTTCTGAAATAGTTGTCTGAGCTGTTTCAGATTTGCCCTCAGATTGTTCCTGGGCCTTATCAGTCACAGTTTTCTGCTTGCCAACTTTAGGAAAAATGATTTCAGGTTTTATTTCCTTTGGAAGAGCATCTAAATCAGTGATTATAGATGCCAAATGAAGATCACCAGATTCATATGCCATTCTTTGAGTTGCAAAGGTATTTTTAATTGCAGCATCTGGCCTTGGTGCTTTCATCCAAGATTTAATGATTGCTTGTTCTTTTTCAATGATGGTTTTTAATTCTTCTTTTTCCAACTCTAAAGTGGCAACCATAGACTGATAACTTTTTAAAGCCAAGTGAACATCTTTCAGTTCTTTTAGTCTGGCCTGACTGGCGTTCAGTTCAGAAGTATTATTTTCAAACATTTTTAGACTTTCTGAACGCACAGTTTTGACAAAAAAAATGTCTGCCTCTAAAAGAACCAAAAGGTCCAGTTTTTGTTCCTCATTGCTTTCAAAGCCAAAGTCACTAACCTTTTTCATGACAATATCCACCCAACGACCAGATTCAACATCAGATTTGACCAGATGACCTTGATCTTCACGTGCCATGAAACACATATCCCTTACTTCTTCTTCATCATCAGATGATTCATCAGATTCCTCCCATTTTTCAGTCTTGGCAATCATACAACTATTATTGCTTGAGTTCTTTTGAGCCATGAGAGCTATTTGGGCTTTCAGCTTCTTGTACTTAGCCTTATAGCTGTCATCAGGTTTCTGAAAAATAGAATGATTAGGGGCAGATTGTGATGATGGACTAGATCTGCATTCCTTCATGAAATGTCCTTTCTTGCCACACTTAAAGCATTGAAGATTGGACTTATCAATAGAAGCGCTGGAAGCAAATGGTTTGCCAGATCGATTAGATTTGGCCTTAAAACGATTGAACGTTTTAGCCAGCATGGCAACCAGATCATCATTGTCATCCTCATCACAATTATGAGTTACATTATCAGAAATACCAGTTTTTAACATTTCAGAGATCATCTTCTTCATCGAGTCAGAATGATCACTCTCAGAAGATAATAGAGCAGTCCCATGTGGTTCAGAATTATGAACCATGACTGAACTGGTAGAAGCATGATTTTTGGCATCTTGCTCAGCCATAGCTCTTTCAGCCTTGTTCTCTTCAGTGTACCTGAAGGCTCCATATAGGGAGGCTAGAGTGTGACTGTGCAAGGTTTTTCCTTGTCTCAAAACCAAGATCAAGTTTTCCCATTTAGAAGGTAAGATGTCACAAAACTTTTCCAACAAAATTTCTTTATCTTTAGTTACACCCAGGGCTTTCAATTGATTTACCAGATTAGTGAATCTGATGTAAGTTTGTGTTAAAGTTTCACCAGGGATAGCAAAAAAAGACTCATATCTTTTATTCAAAGCAACTTTTCTTGTGACAATTGTCTCATTGGTGCCTTCAAATTGTGTCATGAGTTCCTCCCACATTAATTTTGAATTTTCAAGTAAAACAAGGGTGGGCATAAGAGTTTCAGGAACAGCATACAATATCATATTTTGCAGCTTGGTATCAAGGTCTACCAGCCTATGATCTTCTTCAGACCAATGATCCTTCTCCTTGGGTGAAACCCTAGGAGTCTCATCGGCATTTCTGACAACAGTGGAGGCATTCAAGGGGACAAAGGGTCCTTCTTTAAGAATATCGGTCAAATGTCTTTCAACACCAGTAATATATTTGAGCATGCATGCTTTCCATGTTTGAAAGTTTTCACTGTTCCCATCAAATTTGGGAACAGGATTATTCGGAAAGTGTACATGCACATTATGTGATGGTATATTGTTGTTGATGATAGGGGGTGGAGTTGTGTTAGCATTAGCATTAGGTTCAGGGCCTGTATTGAACATTTGGTCAGCCATCTTTGCAGATCAAAGGTTAATGAATTAATATAATTCAACCTTGCTGCTCTGATACCAATTGTGAGTCCCAAATATAGATGGCTTAAATACCCGACTGGCAAGTAATTCTAACTGGAAGATGACCAGTTCAGAATACGATCCAGATATGGATGAACAATACGATAAGGTACTGAAAGTAAATGCAAGAAACAATAAGGGCTGAAACTATATAAATAATATGTATAGATCAAGTATGTAGCATTGAGACACAATGTATTTTTCAAGGTATTTGATTTATTGATATATAAACAAATACAAAGGTTGTTGCAGAACAAAGATAAACACTCAAGTGTAAATATCTAAACAACCTAGAAATACAAGTGATCTAATAACTTGGAAATACTCGTAAGGATTTCTTAGAGTATATCTCACAAGTTGCAATGCAAAGGTTTCAAGCCATTTGCAAGTTGTGAGAAGACTTATATTTATAGACTAAGTCCATGATGACGTGGACCAGATCGTACAAATATGGTTGGGTGTATTTAAGGAATTAAAGCTAATTCCTTACATGTGTACTATTAAGGTTTAGGTATATAAGTCGTTGATGTGACTTATCAAACCTTATTCCCAACCTTTACTTTACCTTGTACTTTAATTAATAGTTAATTCTATTAACCGGGTAAAGATATGTAAAGTAAAAAGTCTTCCTCGTAATCAGTGTAAAAGTGTGTAAGTACTTTTACACTGAGATGCTTCAGTCTTCGATCAGGTAGAATCAGTTTCTGAGCTCCACATCTGAACTGATTCTCATTCTTCAGACCTCAGTCTTTGACTTCATTCTGAACGGTTTTCTGATACGTTGATCTGAACTGAAGTGAAGCTTCAGTGAACAAATTCTGAGCGACCTCAGAATTCTATACAAGTATTCTTCACTAAGCTTCAGCTATTTCTGAACAAATTATACTTGGTCGATTTTCGACCTAACAATGATTGTATGTCAATTGGATCCTAGCCTTAATGAAATTAATTGTTAAATGAATTTAACAAGGGTAAATTACATTTCTTAAGGATTATTATCGAAAATACCGATAATTGAACTTTTGTCTGTTTTGTAGATGGCAACAACAAATCCTTCTCAAAACATACACCAATAGGCTTTCAGGTCGATGCTAGAAAGAGAAAAACTTTCTGGACCTAACTTCAATGATTGGTTTCGTCAGCTAAGAATAGTTCTAAGAGCTGAAAAGAAAACTGAAATCCTTGAAGAGCAGACACCCGTTGTTCCGGGAGCTAATGCTACAACTGAAGAGTTGGCTGCATACACTGCTGTGTATGATAGACACAATGAGGTTGCTTGTCTGATGTTGGGAAGCATGAATGTTGATCTTCAAAAGCAATTTGAAAATTATTTTCCTCGTGATATGATTATCGAGCTCAAGTCTTTGTACGAAAAGCAAGCGGGAGTGGAGTTGTTCGACCTAGTTGACACACTTCATGACTTGCGACACGAGCAAGGAACACCGGTTAATCCTCATATACTCAAGATGAAGAGGTATTTTGAGCAATTGGAAAGGTTGAATTATGCTTATCCTCAGCCTATTGCTATTGGCATGATTCTCAAGTCTTTATCTAAGGATTTTGAGGAATTTGTGCGCAATTACAATATGCATAGCATGAATAAAACCATTGCTGAACTTCATGCCATGGCGAATGAGTATGAAAAGAAGCTTCCAAAGAAGTCTGCCACACCCCAAGTTCTCACGATCAAGGGGGGAAAGATCCAGAAAGGGAAACAACCAAAAGGAAAGGGCAAGAATCAAGGTAAAGGAAAGCAAGATGCTACTCCTAAACCTAAGAAGACCCCTCCAGCGAAAAAGGAACATCCCGCTAAGGACCAAACATGTTATCACTGCAATGAAGTGGGACATTGGAAGCGGAATTGTTCTAAGTATCTAGCTGAGTTGAAGAAGAAGCAAACTGGTTTGACCAGTACTTCAGGTATCTTCACAATTGAATTATATTCCTTTTCTAAGCGTAATTCATGGGTTTACAACACCGGGTGTGGTACTCATATCTGTAATTGTTTACAGGGGCTTAGAAGGAGAAGGAAACTGAAACCAGGATCTTTACAACTGTTCATGGGAAATGGCCTACCGGCAGCTGTAGAAGAAATAGGCGACTATCATTTAGTTTTACCTACTGGTTTAGTCATTATTTTAGACAATTGTCATTATGCAC
Source organism: Erigeron breviscapus (assembly GCA_034093135.1). NCBI lineage: Eukaryota > Viridiplantae > Streptophyta > Magnoliopsida > Asterales > Asteraceae > Erigeron > Erigeron breviscapus. The sequence continues at coordinate 145,919,379 of CM067170.1, read as the reverse complement.
CGTCTATTACTAGAGGTGTCATTTCAGTTTCTTTGTTGAAAAACAACGGATTCATTAATGTTTTTAATGATATTGGTATTTCAGTTTCACGAAATAATGTTCATTATTTTAATGCTATTGCTTGTGATGGTATATATGAAATTGATATGCATGGTTGTGATTCAAAGGAAAGTTCAATGTATAATGTTAGCAAACGAGTCAAGACCAATTTGGACTCGACTTATCTTTGGCATTGTCGTCTTGCTCATGTTGGCAAGAAACGCATTGAAAGGCTTCAAAGAGATGGAATCTTACAAACAAATGATGAATCATACAACTCTTCCTTTTTTGTTTTGGGATTATGCCCTAGAGACTGCTGTTCGCATTCTCAATATGGTTCCAACCAAGAAGGTTGACAAGACACCGCATGAATTGTGGCATGGGAGTGTTCCCAAGTTGTCTTACTTAAAGGTCTGGGGATGTGAGGCACTCGTGAAACGAGATACGCCTGACAAACTGGAATCTAGATCTGTTAAGTGCATCTTCGTAGGATACCCAAAGGAAACAATGGGTTACTACTTCTACTTTCCTACCGAAAACACTGTTAAGGTATCTCGATTTGCTGAGTTCCTTGAAAGAAAACTCATATCCTTGAAGAGCAGACACCCGTTGTTCCGGGAGCTAATGCTACAACTGAAGAGTTGGCTGCATACACTGCTGTGTATGATAGACACAATGAGGTTGCTTGTCTGATGTTGGGAAGCATGAATGTTGATCTTCAAAAGCAATTTGAAAATTATTTTCCTCGTGATATGATTATCGAGCTCAAGTCTTTGTACGAAAAGCAAGCGGGAGTGGAGTTGTTCGACCTAGTTGACACACTTCATGACTTGCGACACGAGCAAGGAACACCGGTTAATCCTCATATACTCAAGATGAAGAGGTATTTTGAGCAATTGGAAAGGTTGAATTATGCTTATCCTCAGCCTATTGCTATTGGCATGATTCTCAAGTCTTTATCTAAGGATTTTGAGGAATTTGTGCGCAATTACAATATGCATAGCATGAATAAAACCATTGCTGAACTTCATGCCATGGCGAATGAGTATGAAAAGAAGCTTCCAAAGAAGTCTGCCACACCCCAAGTTCTCACGATCAAGGGGGGAAAGATCCAGAAAGGGAAACAACCAAAAGGAAAGGGCAAGAATCAAGGTAAAGGAAAGCAAGTTGCTACTCCTAAACCTAAGAAGACCCCTCCAGCGAAAAAGGAACATCCCGCTAAGGACCAAACATGTTATCACTGCAATGAAGTGGGACATTGGAAGCGGAATTGTTCTAAGTATCTAGCTGAGTTGAAGAAGAAGCAAACTGGTTTGACCAGTACTTCAGGTATCTTCACAATTGAATTATATTCCTTTTCTAAGCGTAATTCATGGGTTTACAACACCGGGTGTGGTACTCATATCTGTAATTGTTTACAGGGGCTTAGAAGGAGAAGGAAACTGAAACCAGGATCTTTACAACTGTTCATGGGAAATGGCCTACCGGCAGCTGTAGAAGAAATAGGCGACTATCATTTAGTTTTACCTACTGGTTTAGTCATTATTTTAGACAATTGTCATTATGCACCGTCTATTACTAGAGGTGTCATTTCAGTTTCTTTGTTGAAAAACAACGGATTCATTAATGTTTTTAATGATATTGGTATTTCAGTTTCACGAAATAATGTTCATTATTTTAATGCTATTGCTTGTGATGGTATATATGAAATTGATATGCATGGTTGTGATTCAAAGGAAAGTTCAATGTATAATGTTAGCAAACGAGTCAAGACCAATTTGGACTCGACTTATCTTTGGCATTGTCGTCTTGCTCATGTTGGCAAGAAACGCATTGAAAGGCTTCAAAGAGATGGAATCTTACAAACAAATGATGAATCATTTAACGAATGCGTATCTTGTGTTTCCGGCAAAATGACAAGAAAACCTTTTCCAAATAAACCGGAGAGGGCAAAAGAACTACTTGGACTAATACATACGGATGTATGTGGCCCATTTAGACATGTGTCAAGAAAAGGTGCTAGCTACTTCGTCACTTTTACGGATGATTTCAGTCGTTATGGTTATGTTTACTTGCTTAAACATAAACATGAAGTCTTTGAAACATTCAAGGAATTTAAAAGTGAAGTAGAGAATCAACTCAGTAGAACCATCAAGATTCTTCATTCGGATCGAGGTGGTGAATACTTAAGACAAGAGTTTAAAGATTATCTTAAAGCTTGTGGAATAGTTCAACAGCTTACTCCTCCATATACTCCACAGCATAATGGTGTATCGGAGAGGAGAAATCGAACCTTGTTAGAAATGGTTCGATCAATGATGAATCATACAACTCTTCCTTTTTTGTTTTGGGATTATGCCCTAGAGACTGCTGTTCGCATTCTCAATATGGTTCCAACCAAGAAGGTTGACAAGACACCGCATGAATTGTGGCATGGGAGTGTTCCCAAGTTGTCTTACTTAAAGGTCTGGGGATGTGAGGCACTCGTGAAACGAGATACGCCTGACAAACTGGAATCTAGATCTGTTAAGTGCATCTTCGTAGGATACCCAAAGGAAACAATGGGTTACTACTTCTACTTTCCTACCGAAAACACTGTTAAGGTATCTCGATTTGCTGAGTTCCTTGAAAGGAAACTCATATCTCAAGAAGACAGTGGGAGGATCGTTGAACTTGATGAGACTCAAGAAGATGTGTCAACTTCTGAAAATACTAGCAATCATCAACTTGGGGGGGGGGGAATGTTCAAAGAGATGAATCTCAAGATGAACTTCAAGTTGAAGATGAAGCGATTCCACTTCGTAGGTCCTCAAGGACAATACGTGCTCGTGAAAGATTAAATCTTATGATTGAGTCTGAAGAACACGTAGTAGGAGACTTAAATGAACCTCCTAATTTCAAAGCTGCATTATCAGATCCGGAATCTGAAAAATGGCTTGAAGCTGCGAATGTGGAAATAAAATCCATGAAAGATAATCAAGTCTAGAACTTGGTTGATCTTCCACCAAATGGTAGAACCGTTGGGTGTAAATGGATCTTCAAGAAGAAGACCGACATGGATGGAAATGTACAAACCTATAAAGCTCGTCTTGTGGCAAAAGGTTATACTCAACTTTTCGGAGTTGATTATGAGGAAACCTTTTCTCCCGTTGCGGACATTAGAGCTATTAGGATCATCTTAGCCATAGCAGCGTACTATGACTATGAGATATGGCAAATGGATGTCAAAACCGCTTTCTTAAATGGTTTTCTAGATGAGGAAGTCTATATGGTACAACCAGAAGGTTTTGTCGATCCAAAACATCCCGACAAGGTATGCAAACTTCAAAGATCCATTTATGGATTGAAGCAAGCATCAAGGAGTTGGAATAAAAGGTTTGATGAGGAGATCAAAAAGTTTGGTTTTGCTCAAAATCCTGATGAGCCATGTGTATATCGCAAAGCTAGTGGGAGTAATGTTACTTTCCTTGTCTTGTATGTAGATGACATATTGATAATAGGAAATCACATTCCAATGTTGAAAGACGTTAAATCTTATCTTGGAAAGTGTTTTGCTATGAAAGACTTGGGTGAAGCGGCATTTATTCTTGGAATCAAGATCTATAGAGATAGAAGTAAACGGTTGATTGGATTAAGTCAAAGTGCTTATATAGATAAAATCTTGAAGAGATTCAAGATGGAGAATTCTAAGCACGGGAATTTGCCGATGCAAGAAGGACTTAATTTATCTAGCAAGAACGGTGCTTCTACACCTGAAGAGGTGGAGCGTATGAAAAGAATTCCTTATGCTTCGGCTGTGGGATCTATCATGTATGCGGTAAGATGCACTAGACCTGATATTGCGTTCGCGCAAAATATAGTTAGCCGCTATCAGCAAATCCTGGAGAGGATCATTGGACTGCTGTGAAGAACATTCTGAAGTACATGCGTGCTACTAAAGAATTATTCTTGGTGTATGGAGGAAATCCCGATGCAGAGCTCAAAGTAACTGGATACTGTGATGCTGGATTTTAGACTGATAAAGATGATACAAAATCTCAGTCAGGATATGTCTTCACTTTAAATGGAGGTGCAGTAGATTGGAATAGTAAGAAACAATCTACAGTTGCTATGTCTGCTACAGAGTTTGAGTATATAGCTGCTTCGGATGCAGCCATGGAAGCTGTCTGGATCAGAAAGTTTATTTTTGGGCTTGACGTGATGCCCTCAAATAACTCACCTATGGATCTGTACTGTGATAATTCGGGAGCAATTATCATTGCCAATGAACCTGGAGTTCAGAAAGATGCCAGACATTACCAAAGAAGATATCACTATGTTCGTGAGCGAATCGAATCACGTGAAATCAATTTACTCAAAGTTCACACAGATTGTAACTTAGCAGATCCTTTTACAAAGGCTTTGTCAAAAGGAAAGCTCAATAAGCATGCCGAGGGCATAGGTCTTAGATTTTGCTAGTTATATCATGTAAATCTGTGATTGGTATTTAGATAATGGGATGTTAAACGATTGTTATTTTAATAAATGAATTATGATACTTGGTATGAATGTTTCATTTTATAATAATTGTGTCCTATATTTGCATGTTTAAATCCATGAATATTTTTTGATATATTCTAAACGTCTATTGTCGATTAACTATATGGGAATATAGTTAAACTAAGACAAATGTGAGAGATTGGTTGAAATATTTAAGGGAATATTTGGAGATGGTCTGCCAAACTCACATGGTATTCAAAGAGGTGAATATCGGACTTACCCCACGTAACGAATTGTCATTTTATGGATCGGCGTCATTAAGTGAAATTCATGAAATGGTTGCTTTATTTATCCTTAGACTTGAGATACAAGCAGGTTATGCATGTGTGGATTGCATTTTCTTATATAGTTCTAACTGTCCTGAACAAGGTAGTAATAAAGGGCTATTTTCAGAAATGTAGTGAAACGACATGACTAACACGTGTAGTCAATATAGGATTTGTTCCTTCAATTTTCAACTGAAGTATGATATCATTTGGCGCCCTCATTGATTAATTAAGATGTTTGTATGCGCATACCCAAATAAACTCAAGAGGTAGTCTTGACTAATTTGGTAATCTTGATTAATTGTAGAAATGAGAAACAGAATCGTTAAATTATGAAATGACATTGATCCATATTCATAATTAACAAGGGTATCTGAAACAAAGGAATATTAAAGACTAAATCATTTCAAAAGATAATTTAAGAAACTATCCTTAAATTTTTCCGGGAGCATTGGCGTGTTGCTAGACGCTAACCAATGTTATTGCCTTTATGATAACATGCTCAAGTGGGAGCTGTTGGTATGTGATCACGTTATAATAAATGCATGTCCGAAGTAATTTAAGCCTACGGGGTCACACGAAATGACACGGTAACTCTATACTATTAATTATTATATTAAAGTAATATATTAATTAATTTGATCACGAAATGATTAATTTAAATAAATTAAAGGGTTAATTTTATTAACTAAAAGGAGGTTAAAATGTGAAATTAGGAAATTAGAGTTGGGCTCTAATTCCTAATGGGTTGGGCCGAAAATTTCAAGGCTTGGAAAGCCTTGAGATTACTTGCCCACCAAGGTTGAAAACCCTAAAAATGTCCCTATATATAGAGGGCTAAATTCTAAAGGTTTTAATATTCTTTCACATAAGTAATTCTCTCCTCTTTTCTCTCTTCTTTGGGGTTCGGCCGTAGCAACAAAACCAAAGGGATTTGGGTTTGCTTTGGTTCGACTTTTAGAGGGTACAAGCAAATGGTTGTTTGATCGTGATCGGGGTACTAGCATACGGTATAAGGGGTGTCTAGTGTGCGATCGTAGAGGGGTTTTACTTTAAACCCTACAACAATAATAATCTTATTATTATTGATTTTATTGGAAACTTTGCATAAGGTACACGTTTCGATTCTCTTATTGTTAATTAATGTGATTGCATATTCGATTCTTCCGTTGCGCATACTCGTGATTATATGTGAATATTTATATGATTTATGTTCGCATATTCTATCAATTATTGGCTATAAATCTTTTAATCTATCTGAATATTTTTTGCATCGTGGGTTTTTTTATTTATTTAATTGTTAAAATTTCATTTGGGTTTTATTTTATTTAATTGTTAAAATTTCATTTGGGTTTTATGTGATTTTAATTTGATATAATGATTCTAAGACTCACTTTCGAGATTTAAAGGTTTATCTTTTCTCATGTCACTTGTTAGATTTGAAGATTTATCTTTCTAATGTGTATATAATTTTCATAATTTTTTTTTGTCAAAATATAAGAAAAGATGGTTAGGATCATAGAGGTGGCAATGGCAACCTATTAATCATTATTAGGTCTATGCGAATTACACAGGAACAAGTAAATATTAGCAAAATTTGATTAGCTAGTAATATGAAATAAGAAAATCTACTTCGTTTTAATTGCCTATATATATAAACAAGTTTTTTGACCCCGGGCGTTGCCCCGGGAGAGCGTTGCCCGGGATCGACGTTGCGTTATGCAAAGATATTTTGGACACTTAAAGTTTACTATGGTGGTTAAAACAAAGAGTTTGATGGTAAAAGTTAGAAGCCTTAAAATAAGAGATAGAAAGTTACAACTATAATTAAGTTTGTATAAAAAAAGTTGGACTAAAGTTAAAAAAATACAAAAGTTAAGTGGTAAAAATAAGTTTGAAGCGTTAAAATAAGAGAAAGAAAGTTATAAAAAAAAGGATTTGATGATTAAAGTTAATTACAAAAAGTTAGACTAAAGTGATAAAACGTAAAAGTTAAGTGGTAAAAATAAGAAACTCTAAAAGTATACTATCGTTAAAAAAAAAAAAAAAAAAAGACAAAATAGGAAAAAGACAAATTAGGTACTGTTCATAAGCCAGACTTTTTTTTGTTATATATAATATAATATAATATAATATAATATAATGGGTCGGTTGAAGATGATTATGAATTGATTAAAAAATATTGAGTGGTACCAACAAGTTGATTCATTGGCTGATTCTATATAATGTTTATTTATTTAAGCATTAACTTAAAGTTTATTTAAATAAATCATCAAATTAGCTATTGGCTGATTAGTTCTATACTTCCTGTGTTGATTACCTAACATGCGTCTTTTAATAATAATAATTTAATGTTATCTAAATCTAAAATTTAAAATCCTAAATAAAATATAATCATATTCCCATCCATGTCATTGTCGGATCACCTGTTTAACATATTTTATCTAATCTCCTGAACACTTTACATTAAATATCAAAAATTAGATATAATTTAAATGTTAGTGTAATTCTAATTAAAATGTTAATGTACGTTTATTATTTACGAGGTGATAAATAATCAAAAAGAACCATCTAATTTCAACAACGATGGGATTTCCATAATAGAAAATACCCGCGCATTGTTGCGGTTTTTCCAGAATGTTATATATGGTTTTAGAATTTATTAAAAAGGCGATTATTTTTTAGTTACATATATAAAAGAAATAATATGGAAAATATAAACATGATTTTGATAGATAACTTAGAACTCCAAGGAACAGTATATTCCATTTAACGACGATGAAAAATATTGAGTCAATTAAACAAATACAGCGAACTAAATTTAATGACACTTTAAAGATACATAAGATCAAAACGATGATATACCGTTCCTGTTTTGGCAATACTAATAAAACCATTTAACATGTAAATGTGTATATGCTAAGTTGCTAACCCTTATAATAGATCTCCACACATAGTTTTATCAATAAAATAATTATATACCAACATAGCATAACAATTACCTCAGACATTAACTTTTAGTAATGTAATAATCATTTGAACTATATGATATAAAGTTGATTAAAATTAAACGAGATAGATAAAAACTAGCATCAATAGTTGAGTTTAGAAAAAAAAAAAAAAAACTCGGAATTGAGCAAATTAAATACTAGAAGCTCAAAGTTTCAATATGTATCCCTTTTTATGAATTAACCACATAAAAAAGGTACTTTTTAGTCGAATCTTCTTAACTATTACTTTTAATCCGATAAATCATTTCATAGTCAATAATATAATATGAACCCAATAGACAAAACAAGTCTTTGGCATAAAATAAGTCACGTCTCTCATCATTCGTTGTCAATCACGCGAAATTGTTGATCTCCCTGCTTGCATATCGACATATGTAGGAAGTGATATTGCTATCATAACATTTGATATATTCACAAGTAAAATACAAAGTATGCTAATCATCAGTGTCGACTTAAGGTTTTTGGAGACCTTAAGCCATGTCAGTTTTGAGGGCCTAGTTCATTAGCATATAAATTAAAGTAAATAAAAAAAGGTAGCTTGACTTATGTTATTGAGCTACGAGTAATAAAAAGATGCAGATGTGGATGCAAAAACCAATAAGAGTGTTACTAAAATGCAAATTAAATAATAATACTTAGTCCAAAGTCCAAATATTTAGTGTAGTATATAAAATATTAAGGCTCTAAAAATTTGGGGGCCTAAAACGATCGCCTAATCTCGTTATATGTATGTATTACTAACCTATATAGTTCATTATGAATGTCATTTCTACTCCCTGATAAAGCATAGAAAAAGTGTCTTAGTTTTCGAAATTATTAACAAATTTTTATTTATACTTAATATTTTTTTATATATCAATGTTTTTGATATAGGATTATTAGTATTTTTTATATATTTTCTACTCCTTGATAAAGCTTAATATTTTTTTTATATATATATTTCAACAATAACTAACAAACACAATTTAATTATATATCAATGTTTTTGACAACCTAAAGTCGGAGTCAAGAATCAACAGAATCGTCCGTTATCATCTTTTGTGAGGTGTACTAATTGTAATTATAAATTATTAGAAAAGTTTAAAAACTGACTTATCTATTGTTGTACATTATGCTTGTAGGATTATTGATAATATTAGTAACTATTTATACCCCGTGCGTTGCACGTTTATATCTTATTATATAAAAATGATTCCTCGTAAATTATATGCAGTAAAAATAATCATAGAAGTTGAGGTGAATGATTACATATTATAAAGTAGACATTGATATAGATTAAAGTGCAAAAACCTAGTTAAGCTCATCATGAGTGTGTCCATATTGATCGAGGTTTTCCATTACAATGTCAACCGATCCGAATATAAGTTAGTCATTTGATCATTAATATTGAGGGGTCTTGCCTTCTTTTTTTTGGGGTTTATTATCTGTGAAGGTAGAACTATAGACGAATATCTATAGTGTGAAAAAACTAAAGTTGTGTTCATTGTAGTAATGAACTTTCGAATCTTGTGCATTGTATGTATTCGGGTATATGTGGCAACCATATAAGCTGTCACTTGTAAGTTTTTGATTGGTCGGATACATACAATGCACAAGATTTGAAAGTTCATTACTACAATGAACACAACTTTAGTTTTTTCACACTATAAACATTCGTCTATAGTTAATTACATTCACAGATACTAATCCCTATAGAATGTGTAAATATCGATATATATATTACAAATAATTTATAAGTTATTTATCTGCGTGATAGGCAGGTATCATATTGTCTTTGTCGCTATGTGTGCGTAACTTGTTATAAATATATTAATCCTTATGTGGTATATAGAATGTATTTTTTGAAATTATAATTTCTCTAATAATAAGATTTTAATTAATATTTACCGCACAAATTAAATAATAAAATAAATAAATATGAGGTGATCTGTATAAAAATGCATATTGTTTTAGTATTCAAATATCTTGATTAAGCAATTTTGAGTAATACCATTTTAACGTATAAAAAAAACCATTGAATAAAAAAGAATAAAAAATATTATAATTTTTGATTTGTGATAATGTGTTATGTGTTATTTATAAAGAATGTTTAGTTAGAGGAATAGTTATTTAAGACCCCCTTAAAAAAATATGAGACCCAATCTGAATCACACATTTTCTTGCCTTCTAAAATCATAAAAATTCATCTAATTCATTCAAAATGTTTTATTTCTAACACCATAGATCGATATATTATAAAAAATATATGAGTGTTTTTAACATGTCGTTCTTTTTCATTATATAGGTCATTTGTTATGCTTTCGACGATTTTTAATATTCATATTTTGTTGTTTGTACTTGTTTATTTACACATGTGTAAAACATTTGTTTTCACATGTAAGTTACTAAATGATCATACCTGCACATCCATGACGGCTAAGAGCGGAGCCCGTCAGTACATGCCGGAGCTATGACGGCTAAGGGCGGAACCCATCAGGTATGTTAATAATCATCGATCACCCCTTGTGACATATCACCCCCACCTACTACCCTTTATTAATATCCTTAAATAAGGAGTCCGTTTTGAATCACAACTATTTAATTTTTTTATTTAGCTATTATATTTTCACTTGTGTAAGGTATATAATGTAAAAATAAAATAAAATGTATATATATTCGATTGTTTTATTAATTTGTGAATAAATATTTATAATTTTACCAACTATATACATGAACTATGAAAAAAACTATTTATTTAAGAGTACCTTTCGATTATATATTGAATAAAATTAGTTGCATTAATCATTAATAAAAACTTAAATCTATATATGACATATGATTTGGATGAGATTCATGAGATTGAGAACTGGTTTAGACCTCCAATCCGGTGGATCTAACCCTATTTTTTACTTTCGGGCCGGAGGTCCCTTCCACTTCGGTGGATCTGGAAGCAGCCTCCCTACCTTTGAGTAGGGGTAAGGTCTGTCTACATCATACCTCCCCCATAGCCCGGCTTATGCTGGGATTGGGTACCCTTGTTGTTGTTGTTGTTGTTGATTTGATGAATAAAGAACAATATATAGTTTATATTATATTTTGAACTTATGACGCATATTTGCTCGTGGCATAGATTACACTTGATGTCAAGCAATTTTTAAATATTCATTAAGAAATAATAAGCAAAATGACTGGGTGTTTGTCAACATTTGAGAGACCATCAACGTATAAACGCCCGTTAAGAAAAAGATAATGTGACTTTGAGATAGAGAATTATATATATAGAGAGATATGAGCCTAGGATTATGTTTTAGGATTATTAGTATTTTTTTTGTTAGTATTACTATTCGTATTAGTGTATAATATTATGATTATAATATAATATAATAAAGAAAAATGATAATAACAACTCTAAAGTTGTCACTAATAACTTATAAATACTTAAAAATTAATACATTATATATTAAACTACTCCTTTGAATTTCCAAAATATAAATTTTAATATACCATTAATTAGTTTCAATACCAATAGTTTTTATATTAATATCTACCAATAAACTAAAACAGGATTGAGATGTTCTTGAAACGACACGTGGCGTAATCCTTGATCGACACGTGTCATTTTAATTTATTTATTTTATTAAATTAGTTTTTTAATTGTATATAGATTCAATTTCTTATTAGACTTAGAATTAAACTCTAACTCTTGGCTTATTATACAAAAGACATTATAATCTTATTTGATTGATCGTTTTCTCATTAATAAATTGTCTTTTTTTCTTTCTCAATTCTTCAACTCTTATTACTTATATCACATATAATAAGTTATTAACATGAATATTTCAAAAATTTGAGTTTACGATCCGAAATTACAAGGCTATTTGTCGTCATCCACTATGTTTACAAATTTCGATTTTGATGTGATTCTAAAATTTTAAGGTAAATCCAAAACTCTAACTAAACATATATTATATTTATCATTACTGTTTATTATAATTTAGCTTCGATCATCGATTTACTTTAACCATAATTTATTTCATACTCATGAATCATGTATGAGGCATATTCGAATTTTTTTATGATACAATCTATATAGCTACCGTATATTGTACGGGTATTAGGACTAGTAATAATAATAAAACATATGATAAGTTCGTCGGTTGCTCAAATATATATATATATGGGGAATGAGAATATGTGGTTGTCATATACCTAAGCTTAGGTATAGAACCCTTCACATGCTAATTTTTTAATCCATAAAAAACATAGGGGGCCAATTATTTATTCATTATACAAAATATTAAATATATAAATATATATATATATGGGGAATGAGAATATGTGGTTGTCATATACCTAAGCTTAGGTGTGGAACACTCACATATTATTTTTTTAATCCATAAAATTCATGGGGCCATGTGATTTAATTAAAATTCAACAAATATTAAAAAATTAGTATGTGAGGGGTTTCACACCTAGGCTTAGGTGCCGACATCCTTATACACTTTTGAGTTTTCAAGTTTGGGTTGTTGCTTTCACAAAAATAGTCAACTCTCAAAATCTCCTCCTCCTCCTTTGTTTCTGTTCTGTTTTGTTTCTCCCGGTCGCATCCATCTAAACCTTTGTCTCTGGTATTTCTTCTTCTCAATTTCACCCCCACCTTGTTTACCTCGTTTATTATTATTATTATATCTATCCATTGTATGTATATCTATCTATACATATATATCTGTTGATCTTTTTATATATCTCATTTCATAAATAATATTTCTAGCTAAATTATAGTCATAATATTCACTCTCTATCTGTTCATTTTATCTACTGCAATTATTCAGATTTCAAACCTTTGGTGACTATTTATACAAAGAAAACCACAATTAAAATTTCTATATATTGTATAAAAATAATTTTTATAATTGGAAGTCTTTAAGTAATTTGTTATTGAAGAATTTTTGTGTTATATGTTTATGTTTCTTTTTAATATTATTTTGATAAATGAATATTTGTTTTGTGGAAAATAGTTGGTAATGGATGGGAGATTGAAGGCGGATTGCGGTTTACTGAACTTAAATGCAATGAAATGCAACGAATATGATTCGGTTGTGTTGGATGAGAACTTTTTAAATTCCATTAATCTTAATGACTCATTTATAGACGTAAATCGGCACAAAAGGTTGCCAGATTCAGGTTGTAGTAGTTATAATAGCTCCCACTCTAGGTCGAAAGATGAAGGAAATGTATTAGAGGATACAGATTATAGCGATTTAGCTCTTAAGTATATTAACCAAATGCTTATGGAAGAAGATATAGAGGATAAAAATTGTATGTTTCAAGAGTCTGCTGCTCTTCAAGCTGCAGAAGAATCGTTTTATAATGTTCTTATGGTGAAAGAGCCAGTTTGTGATAGTATAAATGCTACCGATCCTTTTAAAGGTTCTAAAAGGAACGATCTTGGTACAGATTTTGTTGGTTTCTTTGGTGGGGAAAGCTCTTTGGGTGGTGATGGTCTTATTTGTGATGTTAGTAATTCTTGTGTTGTATCGAATGCAGTTATGAATTTTGATCCACAGGCTAGGTTTTATCCTTCTTTCAGCTCGTTGAGTAGTACTAGTAGTGTTGTGGATGGGTTCGTAGATTCACCTGTGAGTATTTTGAGTCTTGGTGATGTGTTTTGTGACGGACGATCGACTTTGCATATTCAAAATGGTGTAGATGAATCAAGTGGTTTTTCTCCGAATGTCTTGTCAGGGGAAGATCAGAAGTTAGTTAAGTTGGAGAAGACATATGAAGTTGGTTCAATTTCAGATGAATCAAGAGGAAGGAAGAATGCTTATGATGAATATCTTGTTGAAGACGTGAGGAGTACGAAACAGTCTGCAATTTATAATGAGTCGACTGTGAGGTCTAAGATGTTTGATGATGCGCTGCTATATGGTGGAGCCAAAACTCATCCTTCTCAACTTGATTTTGTCAGCAAAGAGGCCACTAATGCACCACAAAAGGGTCAAATCAAGGGAGCTAATGGGGTCAAAGGTCGTGGAAAGAAACAAGGTCGTAAAAAGGATGTGGTGGATTTGAGAACGCTTTTGAGCCTTTGTGCACAATCTGTATCAGCCAATGACCAAAGGGGGGCGACTGATCTATTGAAGCGGATAAGAGAGCATGCTTCGGCCACAGGTGATGGGATGCAAAGATTGGCTCATTACTTTTCTGCTGGTCTTGAAGCAAGAATGGCTGGCTCGGGAACCGGAATCTACAAAGCCCTCCTATCTAAACCTACATCAGCTGTCGATGTACTGAAAGCTTACCATTTATTTCTCAGCCGTGTCCCCTTCGCGAAACTATCCTATTTTGTTTCAAACAAGACTATTATGCAAATGGCTCAAAACAAGAAGAAACTCCACATAATAGACTTTGGAATTTTGTATGGTTTTCAATGGCCTTCTCTCATACAACGTCTTGCAACTCGGCCAGGTGGTCCACCCGAGCTTAGAATTACTGGGATTGACTTCCCTTGTCCTGGTTTTCGGCCATCTCAGAGAGTTGAGGAGACCGGGTGTCGCTTAGCGAATTATGCAGAAACTTTTAGTGTTCCCTTCAAGTTCAAAGCCATAGCGCAGAAGTGGGAAACAATCAGAATGGAGGATCTTCAGCTTGACTATGATGAAGCCCTTGTTGTGAATAGCTGTTACAGGTTTAGGAACTTACTTGATGAAACCGTCATCGTCGACAGTCCAAGGAATAAAGTTCTAGACCTTATTAGGAAGATGAATCCGGATATCCTCATTCAAGGGATTGTAAATGGCTCTTATAGTGCACCTTTTTTTGTCACAAGATTCAGAGAGGCTCTATTTTTCTTCTCTTCTTTGTTTGATATGCTTGAAGCTACTGTGGATCGAGATACTGAAGAGCGAATGTTGGTTGAAAAAACATTTTGGGGACGAGAGGCAATGAATGTAATTGCTTGTGAGGGTGGTGAGAGGATTGAGCGGCCTGAGACATATAAACAATGGCAGGTTAGGAACGAACGAGCTGGATTTCGCCCGCTAGCTTTTGACCCCGAAATCTTGAAGATGGCTAAAGATAAGGCGAGGTCGGGTTACCATAAAGATTTTATGATCGATGAAGATGGTCACTGGATGTTGCAGGGGTGGAAAGGACGCATAATATACGCAATATCCTGCTGGCAACCTGCTTACTGAACATGAATGTTCTATAATGAGGGGATATATTGCTTCACATACTGGGCAAGTTATTATGAGTTTGTCTGAAATCATGATTCTACAAGACAAGGTACTTCGATATCTTCTTTAATACATTCTACTTTAAACTGTTTGATACATATGAACTCGTCTCATGAAGAACTCGTTACCTTCTGTGTTTTTCTCAGGCTAGTAAACAATTAGAGAGCCGAGCCGTTTGAACATCTGACAAATGAAGCATCCCAGGTTTAGTGCATTGGTGGTAGTCCAGATTATGCTAATAATAGGTATGTATATCAACTTTCTTTCTGAAAGTACATAATAGTTGGGTTGGGTTTGTAGTTAGTCATCAATCTAATGTCATAATTATAGTTCGTGAAAAATGGAGAAACGTTAGGATGTAAACATGTTGTAGACTTGTAGCTCTTTAATATTCAGTTACAAGGTTAATTTTATATCGATGTAATGAAGCTAAAGCCTTCAATTCAATTAGTGCAGTTTCTTATCAATACACACAATACTTTCTTACTTGGCTGTGAGCCGGTGCTGCCTTGAAACTTTTTTCTGATGGAATTCCTTTTTAATGTTATTGGTTATTATATATTCTGAGAGTATGAGTCAATTGAGCACAACTGAAAGTAGCCGCGGATGAAAATAAATATCTTGATAGATTACATTATTAGGTTAAGATGCAATGGACCAAAGCTTTAACTGACCAAGACCCTTAATAGACTGACCAAATCAACAAATACCAACTTCAAACTTCAAAGGCCCTACTTTTGACTTGAAACTTGAAGTTCAATTAGCCTGCATATTTGAAGTTGAACCAAAAGATATACAATTGCCACATTACCACTGTTATCCAACCAACGATTTAGAACTTGATACCCTCCTGATTATTTAAGTGTACAACAGAAGAGTTGACAAGAGAAGATTATGTAACTTTCACAAGATAAAAATACTTAGTGTGTCTTGGGCAGATGAATTCCAACACTTAAAACAACAGGTGCGTCGATAGATTTGTATGCATGTCTGCTAGACATCTAAAGACCAAATCGGTTACTTCCATGGTCAGTCGTTTGACTTTGTCACTTGTTACTTTATTTGCTGCATGATGTTAGAGTCTTAATTCAGGATTGGCTCAACATAGACGATATCTTTTAGGGATACGGGATACTTATCATACGTAACATCTTGTACTGCCAGCATCTTATACATCTAATTTGGATGGATATTAGTTGTATAAGTGACACATGCTTTGAGAATTTCTGAACCTTACATTCAGTTCCATATTGTTTATTACAACCAGCGCATGACATTTTAAATGCTGAATAGTATTAGCAATTTAGCACCAATAATGCAAAGGGTTGCTTGCTTAGTGTAAGCTTGAATAAGATGCAGCAAACGTATGATATGCTATATATAGCAAATTTGCGAGAAATGATATCAGATTATCAGTAAACCTCATCATCTATAATAGGCTTTATCATCTTTTGACTTTAGCATGATAACTGTGTCATGATATAAAAAGAAACATATCAGTTAAATGGATAAGAACAATACGAGTAGTCATACATCGAATTTCCACACCAAATTAGTCACTTTCCAATATCTAAAATTTGAATTTACCAACCTATCCAGCTTCCATTTTTTTTACCAAACATCTAAAATTTCTCATTTCTTATTGATCTCAAAACTCATCACAACTTGGTATTATCTTAACTTGATCTGGCAGTAAATTTCTACTAAACTTGATCTGGTAAAATCTTAACTTGATCAGCCTTGACTCATACTCATAGTGTAACCCGACTCGATCTGGACCAGGTCTTCGGTTACTATACGTTTTCCACCATCGGCAATATGTGTACACAAGGAATATGTGCATCCAAAGCTACAGTCACAATCCGCCCACCAAAACATCACCAACCAAAAAATATATATATTATAAAAAAAAATTGCAATCGACAATGACACACCACAGTCTCCCCCAGAATTAAGTAACTCAACCACTTAGCCATTTAAATTTTTTATATGAGTTAATTAAAAAATGAATTAAAAAGTAAAAAAAAAATATCAAAAAACCAAGTTAAAAAATAATCAAAAACAAACCTTTTTCAATCTTTTCTTCTTAGGCCCTTCCTTATAGTGACTTCCACCCCGCGTCCGACGGCGTGCGGGTGGAAGACGCTAGTAGCAGCGAAGGCGTCGGAGGTGGCGTCCGGTGGTTTATTCCAACTTCAGACGCACGGTTTTGGGGAAAAGTGGGGCCCTTTTGGTCTTGAACGTTGCGGGGAAAAAAAAACAAACGGCTACTGGTTCTTTTTTGTTTTTTATTTTATTTTCCATACTCCTATTTATTCTCAACTTAACACAACCAATTCAAATCACAACAACTTCTTTCAACTCATTTTTATCTTCCTCAAACCATTCCATAAACCATTTTCCATAAACCATTCCATTTAACAATGTCTCTACGAAGGTGGACTCAAACAGAAGATCTTTGTTTGTCGAGATGTTGGATGTTGAGGCGACCTGACCCTGTTACCGGTAGATGTGAAATGAATAATCCAGGCGAATCCTTTTGGAACGACGTTACGGAAATGTTCAACAGGGACACCACTAAAGGACCACAGAGCAAAGATCAACTAGTAGGTCACTTCACTAAAATTCGGAAGGAATGCAAGCAGTTTGAGGCAATCTGTACGAGGTTGAATGCACATGAGAGGCCCGTCTCTGATGAGTTGCTTTATGCAACGACGCATCAGCTTTACCAGGAAAAGCATGGGAGGGGCTTCAGATACGAGCACTGCTTCAGGGAGCTTATCATGGTTCCTTTTTAATTGTTCTGAATTATGAAGTGTGTTTTAGTATTTTAATTAAGTGTGTTTTAGTAGTTTGAATTATGTATTGTCTTTTAGTATTGTAATGTCTTTAAGTATTTTAATAAAATATGCCTACTTGATAATTTAATACAAGCACCAGGCCGCAAGGTCTCGAAGCACGAAGAGCAATATTCTTCGTTTCTGCAGGATGAGTTCAAGAAGGTCAACAGGGTGGTCGATGATGTTTTAAAGGCCGGTCACACGTTGGGTGACCAATGCACTTGGGCCGAATCGTACCACGACAATTGCGGGGAAGACAAAACTACGTGGGAAGTCAAATGCCCGCAACACGACAAGTGGTGGCTCGACGAAAGCGCTTACCGTGGCATAGGAAGTATGTCAATAAAAGATGATGAAGAGTAATCGTAGCATTTCAATGTATTTCGTGTTTTTTTATCAAGTACTGTCTTTTTTAATTATGTGTTGTCTTTTATTTTTAAGTAATTTAATGTGTTTTAATTATAATAAAATGTGTTTGTTTAATTTTATGAAAAAGAAAAATGAAATATAATAAAATACTGGATGAATAGCGGAAGAAGTGGTGGTTATAAGGAAGGGGGTGTTCTTGGGGTGTCTAGGAGAGAGAAAAGCTGATGAATAGTGGAAGAAGTGGGGAAGAAGTGAGTTCCTATAAGGAAGGGCCTTAAGAACCTTAGGTGTGGAACACTCACATACTAATTTTTTAAACCATAAAATTCATGGGGGCCCAAGCATTTATTCATTAAACAAGAAATACTAAAATATTAGTATGTGAGGGGTTTCACACATAAGCTTAGGTGCCGGACAACCTTAAATTCACTTTCCCTATATATATTATACTAGTACTAATACCCGTGCGTGTTGCACGGTTTGTAACACCCCGACTAAGGCGGAACACGAGATGTCACAGAACGACATGGTACAAAAGATTTAAATATAAAACATCACCATAAAGTTTCAAATGCCATCCAAATTCAAAAGGTTACAAGTTCAAGCTGACGTTTAATAAACATTACATAACCAAATTCATTATCAAAAGATCAAATGTTCGCATTACTAGCCCAACATGCAACAAATAAAACATCACCATAAAGTTTCAAATGCCATCCAAATTCAAAAGGTTACAAGTTCAAGCTGACGTTTAATAAACATTACATAACCAAATTCATTATCAAAAGATCAAATGTTCGCATTACTAGCCCAACATGCAACAAATAAACACATCATCCAAGAGGCGGTCCATAGTGCTAACTTACTGCTCTAGACCTGAAAAGCATGAAGAAAAAGTGTCAACTACGAGAGTTGAGTGAGTTCATAGGTTTATCCTACCAAATATACATACAAACAATTCAATTTATGAAGTAGTAAATCATGTAGTTTCCAAGAATATCGTTCATATTATCCGTACCCAAACCGTATGTTCAATCAATAATTTCCATCCACAATAATAATGATTTCCATTCAGCCCAAAGGCATAATTCGATGAGTATATGCTTGAGCCACTACTACGACCATTTACATGTCCCAAACAACATAATATTTCATTTCAGAGCACAAGCTGTCAATCAAGTGCTTTAATCACAATTGGGGTCGTGCCATGGAGACGACCAATAATATATAAAGATAGTTAGAGCACCGCTCGGGTCGGACTGGCAATGAAGGTGGCCACCAAGGCAGACCAAACATTCCATCGTTACCTATTTAGTGGGTGAGTGGACGACTCCTAGTTGCGCAACCCTCTAACTACAGGCCTCCACTATCGGAGTTAATAGTAGTGTACCGAAGTATCTCAGTTTTACAGAACTCAAGCTCATCGTATAACTTATAACACATTGAACATACAATATCCCATTTCATAATCATTCTTTCAAGAATCATTTCATATATATATATATTATACTAGTACTAATACCCGTGCGTGTTGCACGGTTTGTAACACCCCGACTAAGGCGGAACACGAGATGTCACAGAACGACATGGTACAAAAGATTTAAATATAAAACATCACCATAAAGTTTCAAATGCCATCCAAATTCAAAAGGTTACAAGTTCAAGCTGACGTTTAATAAACATTACATAACCAAATTCATTATCAAAAGATCAAATGTTCGCATTACTAGCCCAACATGCAACAAATAAACACATCATCCAAGAGGCGGTCCATAGTGCTAACTTACTGCTCTAGACCTGAAAAGCATGAAGAAAAAGTGTCAACTACGAGAGTTGAGTGAGTTCATAGGTTTATCCTACCAAATATACATACAAACAATTCAATTTATGAAGTAGTAAATCATGTAGTTTCCAAGAATATCGTTCATATTATCCGTACCCAAACCGTATGTTCAATCAATAATTTCCATCCACAATAATAATGATTTCCATTCAGCCCAAAGGCATAATTCGATGAGTATATGCTTGAGCCACTACTACGACCATTTACATGTCCCAAACAACATAATATTTCATTTCAGAGCACAAGCTGTCAATCAAGTGCTTTAATCACAATTGGGGTCGTGCCATGGAGACGACCAATAATATATAAAGATAGTTAGAGCACCGCTCGGGTCGGACTGGCAATGAAGGTGGCCACCAAGGCAGACCAAACATTCCATCGTTACCTATTTAGTGGGTGAGTGGACGACTCCTAGTTGCGCAACCCTCTAACTACAGGCCTCCACTATCGGAGTTAATAGTAGTGTACCGAAGTATCTCAGTTTTACAGAACTCAAGCTCATCGTATAACTTATAACACATTGAACATACAATATCCCATTTCATAATCATTCTTTCAAGAATCATTTCATATATATATAAAGCCATTTTATTTATACTAGTACTAATACCCGTGCGTGTTGCACGGTTTGTAACACCCCGACTAAGGCGGAACACGAGATGTCACAGAACGACATGGTACAAAAGATTTAAATATAAAACATCACCATAAAGTTTCAAATGCCATCCAAATTCAAAAGGTTACAAGTTCAAGCTGACGTTTAATAAACATTACATAACCAAATTCATATCAATTCAACCTCTCTTGTGTCTTGCTTATTTTGAGGATTTTATGATTAAAAATCGTTTACCGAAATAGTGATTTTAGCCTCATTTCTTAAGCAATTAAAGTGCTTCAAAAGGGGTTTTCATTCTTGTTTCATTATTTCCAGAAAGTTCATCATATTTTGATGTCCAAAGTCGTGATAGTGGTAGTGGTGTGATATGTGCAATTTAGTGCTTTCGGTTAGTGATTATTTGACCCGAAAAGGTGATTTTTGAGCTTATTGTTGTCATGAACCAAAAGATCTGAGTTTTACACTTTTATTTCAACTTATTTCCAGTAGGTTTATCATATTTCCTTGGTCATAATATTATGGTGCATGTGTGTGCTCAAAATGCATTTTTGCGTGTTTCCGGTTTATGAATTCTAGCTTATTTTAACATGTTTTGGTCCAAGCTTTGTCTCTTTGTTATTTTATTAATTTTTCCAGAATATTAACATTAATATTAACATATTTTCACTTATAACAAGTCCATATCCATCTCATAATCCAACAAAAGATCCAACTTTCTTAAATCTAGCATACATGCATTCAAATCAACACTTTTTAATACCAACTTTTATAGATCTAACATTCAACAACATAAAAACATCTTTTAAATAAAAATCTCAGAATATATTTGTAACACCCCAACATGGCGGAATCATGGGGTATCACTTAGAAAAGCACAGCACGACATGAAAATTATGTAGAGTTCAAACTATATGAAAACATAGGATTGAAACAATCCTTAAACTTGTACAAACGTATACAATCATCAACATTCATCGAAATACATGTTCAATCAATAATAAAAGGCAATTCAATCGATAGTAGTTAATCCTAAAAGTAACCCATAAAAGGGAAGTAAGGATCATGGATCCAGAAAGTCCAAAGCTAGTCCAATCCTAGCAAGCAAGCATGCAATCATCCATTTTGTCTCTAATTAACTTGATTACCTGAAAAGTGTACTAACATGCGTCAACATAAAGTTGGTGAGTTCGTAGGGACAAGTAACAAGGAATCACCGTGTCGGATAACAACCGTTAACAATAAATGAGGATTAGGAGAACTAATCACATCCAAGGAAAACCTATAAGGTTTCACATTATCACAATTCAATACAAGTCAACGTTTAACAACAACGATTCCATATAACGTTCAACAACGTTCCATAACAATCAATAACATTCAACAACGGTGCGGCTTACATAGTTAATAATTAACAATGCGCTAACGGTGCGACTTATATAATAAATAATGCGCTAACGGTGCGACTTACATCGTAAACAATGCGCTAACGGTGCGACTTATATAATAAATAATGCGCTAACGGTGCGACTTACATCGTAAACAATGCGCTAACATGTCCACATCAACAATTTAATCATACAATCAGTCAAATCAACAATCAACAGTTAAACAAACATGTACACTTTTCAGCCCGAATCTCAATTGAGTAGGGAGGGTTTACGAAACTCACCTGAAATGTCTGTCAGACAGTAGGAGGTGGGTAATAGT
Source organism: Erigeron breviscapus (assembly GCA_034093135.1). NCBI lineage: Eukaryota > Viridiplantae > Streptophyta > Magnoliopsida > Asterales > Asteraceae > Erigeron > Erigeron breviscapus. The sequence continues at coordinate 145,896,929 of CM067170.1, read as the reverse complement.
CTGAAATGTACCCGAATATCCCAAACGTATTAGCCTTCGATAAAGGGAACTGCATAGAATAACCCATTTTAATAGAATTATCAGTTTAGTAAGAAACTGACGGATGAAGGACTAAAACTGCAAACAGTTTAACGGTTCAGGACTGAAACTGTCAGAAATCTAACGGTTTAGGACTGAAACTGTCAGAAAATCTAATGGTATTTAACGGTCGTCAGAAAATGGACCTGTTTTGTAATGGATTTTATGACGGTCGTTAATGGCAGTTAAGTATATACTTGGTTTGTATAAATCTTTATATATATATATATATATATATATAATATATATATATATATATATATATATATATTACATACACATACTCGTATATATATATGTACATACTTACGTACATATATATATATATATATATATATAATATATATATATATATATATATACATATACATATATATATATATACACACATACAAATACTCGTGTATATATATATGTACATACTTACGTATATATACTTACGGTGGTGGTGTTTGGCCGTGATGGTGATGATGAAGGGTTGCAACGAGCAACCGAACAACAGCAGCATCTTATGGTGATGATAAAGAGTAACGTAGCAGTAAGGCGGCAGCCATCCTCTGGTGGTTGTCATGATGACTGCAAACAGAGTAGTAGTTTACGAGCAGCAAGGGTGGCCTCGTGATAGCCGAGAGGTGATGGAAGGAAGGAGATGGTGATCGTGAAAGGTGATGAACATTAACAAGCAGTAGCAACATATGAATAGCAAGGCAGCAGTTTATGATGGTGAGGTTTTGCAGCGAGGCTCATCATCTTCAATTATCTATACATATTGTTATATATATACATATATATGCATGGTGGTGGTGAGTCGAGTGAAGGAGAAGCCGGTTGTATGTTATCATATCTATATCTATGAGTGATATATATTAAGATACAGAGAGACAATTAATAATGGGGTGTGTTATATAGAAGAGAAAACAAGATTGTGTTGTCGAGTGAGAGAGGGACAAGTAACAAGAGTGCTTTTGTAATATATATATATATTATATTATAGTTTTAGTTTGCATTCTTAAATCACTAGTTGTTATTGTTGATTCACGAGAGGACTGTGCCAAAAAGTTCATAGATCATTATTTGGTTTTCAATGATTCATTCACGGATCATTTGTCATTACTATTATTATTATTATTATTGTTGTTATTATTATTATTATTATTATCATTCACGGATCATTTGTCATTACTATTATTATTATTATTATTGTTTGCTAAATGTTTAACCCGTGATTTAATCTAAATAGTTGACGTTATATTGTAAAACTTTAAATTTGATCTTATTAAGGCTTTAGACATAATACCTTATGATTTCATGTCCTTCATCAGTCTTCTTTTTGTCAATTTATAAAATAAAGATGTATTGTTAATTCGTAGTCAAGTAAACAAACAAAAAGGATCACGGGTATTATTTCTTTACATAAAGTTATGTCGGGTGTCCACTAGTAGCATTATTCAGCTAATGAACCAAACATGGTTTGTGATAAATTCACGGGTATTCATACTTTTCATATAATTGTGTCGGCCTTTGTCTTATTTGTACCATTATTATTTATCCACCGACACTGTCTGAAACTGTACATTATACTAAAGCTTCTTATATACGTTTCCTCCAAATAATGTCTAATCACAGTAGTCCAATCACAGGACATGGAATCCAACCTCATATTTCATTTGACTCAATAATATGAACAGAATGTGGACAAAATTCATATCGGCAATATAAATTCAAAAAGTTTGTTTTCATTATTTCCAACAATTAGTGGGCCAAAAATGACAATTGTTACAATATTCTTCAAAAATAAACAAAAACATATAGATCTATCAAAAAGAAAGTCACTTTAAAAGCTACTAATCTATAACAACACTTTTGGGTCTTAAACTTGTTGAATCCTTGGATTTTTCTTCTTAGATTCGACATGCATGAGCATGGAAAGAAAGATCCTATCAACTTTGCCCTCATTAAGTGTATATTACAAAGAAAACAAGAAGAAGGTATGAGTTTTTGATAAAACCTTTGAATATAAACAAGAACAAGATTAGATCTAACAAAAAGGATGAAGATTATACCCTTGAAGAACACGATTTTTAGGATGAAAAGATGCAGATTTTTCGTGGCCCTTGAAGCCTCTTACAACCCTTAATCTAAGCCTAAAACAACCCTTGAACCTTGCTTGGATTAACCCTTTATTAATCTAACTTAAAACCCTTATTATTAATATAAGTTTAGATGAGATTTAGCCTTGTTTTTGCCTTGTTTTTGGCTTGGCCGAATTGGAGAAGAAAAGAAGAGGGAGGGAGAGTTTTTGAGAGAAAAGATGTTGTGTGTGTGAAAAGTGTAAGAAGTGTGTGTTGGAGTGGTGAGTTCCAAGAGTGAAATGAGTGTAAGTAATTTGAAATGGGTGTGTTGGTGTGATGGGGGGAGGGGCCGGGGGCATGGGGGGGGGGGGGGGGGGGGGGGGGGGGGGGATGGGAGGGGGGGCCGGCCTCAAGGGTATATGGAGGGTTTTTCCCTTTTTTTTTTTTTATAAAATTTGTTGTATAAAATGTATGTATGTGTTGGGTGTATGAATATGTGTTTTGTAAGGTTAATTGTATTAGTTTGTAGTGTAAGTAAATTTTTATTCTAGTATGTGTATATATATATATGTCGTGTATATAGGTATGTATGTATATATTTTTGTGTTTTTAATTTGTTACATAAGCCTTTATTTATAAACTTGTATTTATTTTAAGCATATATATATATACTTATTGTTATTTAACCACCTTTATGTACATATTAATTTATAAATATACTTTGAGATAGAAATCTTTATTCTCATGTCATATATACTTAAATTGGTTTGGTGATTGATTTGTTGGACATTTATAAGAATTTTGATTGATATCTCAACTTGTGAGGCTCATTTTATCATTTATAAATTGATTAATCATCAATAAAAATTTTGTTCAATGGTATTTTATAAATTAAATTTAGAACTGAACAATAGCTTTAGATTGCTAATTTAGGGACATTATCTACTAGCTTCAAGTATAACTATGTGAGTCCCTTAAATAACGAGATGGTTAACCAATAGAAAGTGTAAAATACAACAAGTCTAATAATCACTAGATATGGACTAGTATTACTTGTAAATAAAGATGCAAGATATATAAACAAAGTAATACAAGACTTAAAGCAATAAACAAATAAAGTGGACCATTATGTATGTTTCATGGGTATTTTATTTATTGATGTGTAAATAAAATACAAGGTTGTTGCGGAATCAAGATAACACAATTAAGTGAGTATCCTAACAACCTATGATTACAATATGATCTATGTTTGTTCAAATAACTCTTTGGGATCGAGATACTTAAAGTTGTGAAGTATCCCTGTTTAAGATCGAGAGTATTTGGACAAATTCACTTATATGCAAAAGGAATGCTTAAAAGTATTTTTGTTCAAGGAATGACTTAGTATTTATAGGCAACAAATTCACCAGTGAATTTGTGCCGTACAAATATGGTTGGCATACATTTAATGATCCGACAAGAACATTAAATGTATTAGATAAGAATAAGGATAAAGTCACATCAAGTGCACGTGTATCCTTTTATCCAACCACCTTAACACACGTATACTTTTGTTAAAGAACAAGTGGATTGTTCTTTGGAAAGTGTGTTAAAGGCAAAGTCAATCCTCGATATTAGTGTTCAGACTTGCAGGATCTAGAACACCAACAATCCTCCAGTGTGCAGATCTGGTAAGACTTTCAGTGGACTCCGCCATTTGTCAGTCTTCTTTCTTCAGACTTCAGTCTTTGACTTCAGTCAGAATGTCTTCAGTAGAATAGATCTGGACTGGGGTGAAGTCTTCAGTGAGCTAATCTGGAGAATGCTCCAGATTACCTGTACAAGTAAATGCTCACTAGTCTTCATTTATTTCTGGACAAATCTTCAGAGGGACTCCAGATTCCAAGTCTGGAGTAGGTCCAGTAGAATATGTTTTCTGGTCAGATCTTCAGTGAGCTCCAGTAGTCGGTCTGGAGCGAGACCAGCAAAACAAGTTTCTTAACAAACCTAAATAAGGTTCCAGTAGTCCAGTCTGGAGCCAGTCCAGTAAGTCTGGACTAAATCTGGACCTAACAAATTCCCCCTATTTGTTTAAAAATAATGCAAGTATTTTTCAGACTTATAGATATACAAATTTGTATGTCTGGAAAACACTTGGTCGATTTAAGTCTAATCTAAGTTACTGGAAAACACTTTATAGATCATGAGTGTTTTCAGTTCATCTTTTAAGTTCTAACTTAGACTAAATCTGGTCATTCTACTTGTAAATATAAAAACTTGCAACTATTATTACTTTCATCAAAAAGGAAAATAATTACAACTTTCATAAACAAATAATTACAACAAGTACAATGTGGTAAGAGATCAGGCCCTTCTTCTTGATGAATGCCCTGGTGCATCTTCAGTGGCCTTCCTCTTTGGAGATGATAATGGAACAGACACTGGTGGTCTCAGACCCAACACAGCTTCCATTTCTTGGATTCTTTTCCAGACTTTCTCAATCCTCTTCATAAAAGCTTTCACATCTGGAGAGAGATCAGTCTTGCCTTTGAATGTCAATCCAATCTCCTTTAGTTCAGTCCATCCAAATGCTTGGACTGCAGTATCCTTCCTCTCATCTGTAAAGTTACCCTCTCTGGTCAACTTCACATTAAACCTGGTCATACCTTGATGATGTTCAGCCAGTGTGATTTCAGCATTAATAATTCTTCTTGCATTGGCCCTGAACGTCATCATTTCATCATATTTAGCCCTTTGCTTTGCCAACTGGATCATCTCTTCAGTATCCCTGGATACGCCACTCTGCTGTCCTTCAGTGGACTGGTGTTCTTGTCTATTGATTTTCAGAGTTGTATCCAAAGGAATAAAGGTGCTCAGATCACCATCTTTGATAGCTTTCAGTTGCTTGGCAGTTAACTTGGGCAGACCAGTTATCCTCTTTCTGTATTCCAATTCCAGAGCACCAGCATTTCTTCTGATCTTTTTCTGGAGGCTTACCAGCTCCTCCTTTCTCTGTCTGATCAACTCTGGAATGGTTACACCATAGATCAACGAGTCATATACCTGCTCTTCTTCAGCATAAAATGAGCGTATATGGACATCGTCCAGTGCATCAAGACATTGTTGAACTCTGGGATCCTCCTTCATCCTTTTAAAAACTTCAATGTTTACGCCTAACCTGCCAGCGTTGTAGGAGTCCAGAGTACCCATTGTAGCCATATCCCTATGATGGGCCAGCAGTTCATCTCTTTGATTATTCTTGAAGATTTCTATCATGATACACTGTTGTTGCAACTTCCTGGAAGTCTCATTATCAACATCTTCAACATCTTGTTCTTGTTCTTCACCAGACACCACTTTTTCTTTTCCTTTTACAGCCTTTAGTGTGGTAGGAATGTCTGGGAAGCTTTCGAACTGGGGCTCACTGGCTTCAGTACCAGTAGCTTCTTATGTTCTTTCAACCATACGTGCACTGGCATCAGTACCAGTCACTTGTCTCTGTTGCACGACGCTTTCAGTAGCGACTGCTCTAGCAACTTCTCTCTTTCTTCTTATTAATCCTTCTTGTTCACCAGATGGAACTGAACGTTTTTCCCCCTTGGAATGATCTCTAGTCCTTGACTTCAGATCATTCCACAACTCTTCCATCATATGTCTATCAAGCGAACCAAAGGTTCTTCCTTGTTCTGGTAATGAAGCAGCCATACCAGTTTTGAGTGCCTGGACTTCCCTTTTAATACTTTCAATTGATTCTGGCAAGTCCTTGGGCAGCTCAACTTCAACCATCTTTACAACTTCTGGCAACATAACCTCCTGAAATGATCTTAGGATTGATCCAGATATTTCATCAGATATCTCTTTCAGCATATCACCCCTGACCTTTCTAACAACTTCATCACTGAGGGTGTTGACCAGATCAGTCTGGTCAAAAGTAGGCCTGCTTTCCAGAGCACCAACTCTTGTAACAATCTTCTCAACCTCATCTTTAAGACCTGCCAGTGGTTGCACAACCTTATTCTCCACTGCAGTTTCAACAGAGTTCACAATCTTTCCTTCCAACCCTTGTACTGCCACCCTTATATTTTGAGAATTCACATTCGTGGCCAGTACCAGTTCATCCAACTTATCAAACACCATCTTTTCATTTCCAGCAAAAAGGTTCATTTCTGACGCTATATTATTTGACAACATTGATTTGAAGTCAGAAATGACCTGGGAAGATGACTGGAGTGATCTCTCCAGGTCCGCCACCCTACTCAGAAGGCCTTGGACCTCGGTGGAAGAAGAAGTGGAGAGACCACTGGGTTGTTCCAGGTGAGAAGTCACTCTGGTCATCAATGGTACTTGTGCCCAGTCCTCTTCAGTTTCAATATTGGAGACTGGCACACTTGGTTCGGTTGGGTGTACTGGTGATTGAGTTTGTGTTGGTGTGAAGTATGAAGTTGATTGAGGGATTGATGGTGGTGGTGGTGGCATTGAAGGTTCTGGTGGTGGCATATCTGGTGTAGGAAGTGGTATTTCTGGTTGAGGTGTTTCGGTTTCTGGTGGAGGAGGTGGCATTTCGTTCTGGTGGAGGAGGTGGCATTTCTGGTGAAGTTTCAAACTGTACATCTTCGCCCAAAAAATCCATATTAATATCCAATGTCTGACCTCCAGAAATAGGAGAGTCAGCCTCATCCCAAAAAGAAGCACCAATCACATCAATCTGTTCACCAGCTTCCACATTTAAATCCAGTTCAGCCTCTTGCTCACCAGAAGCTTGTTCTTCAGTCTGAACAACTTCAACATCCTCTTCTCGTACAACAGCCTGGACTTCAGTGTCCACTCTCTGTTCAGATTGTACAGAAGGATCAATATTTTCCTCTTCAAAGATGGGAGACCCATCAATATTCATAATATCACCAGGATGGGTTAATGGGTTTACCTGAACTCCACCTCTCATTAGACGCCTATGTGATCTTGGTCGTCTGGAGAGCTCAACTGTTTCTGGTCCACCAACTGGAGCCACTTGTTGAATAGGCTGAACCATTTCAACAACCTGAACTTCTTCACTACCAGTAGGTACATCAACAACTTGTACCCTTACTGGTGCCACATTTTCTTCAATTCTTTGAAGTGTCAGCATTGCTGGAGGAATATCTACCTCTCCATCTCTGGACCTTAAATTTGCCAGGTCTCTCATATACTCACTCATTGAAAAATGAGTAGTTTCAAAGTCATACTGGGCTCCAAGGGCATTTTTGAATATAAGAGAAAGAAAGCGAATATATGGCACGAATGGCTTTCTCCCCTTTGCCTTTATACGTTCCACCAGATCATCAAAGAATATCTGGGCAAAATCAACCCTTAGCCCAAACCATAAGCAATAGGCAATCTGGAGGTGTGTTTGATTGATTTGATCCAATCCTCCAGAACTGCCTCCAAGACACTCGACGATGTGTGTGAAGAAGTATCTCCATGAATCCGTCAGTCTACTCATATAAATGGTCCCTTTCCTCAACAACTGACCATTTTCATCAACTATCTCTGTATGCCCCATTAATCTGCATACCTCCCTGAAATTAATACCAGTAGGGAGTGGCATTGCCAGCTCATTCTCATCCAGATAATTTAACTGAAGAGCCATTCTAAGAGAATGTACTGAAAGAGTCAAGGGTCTGGTCCCTTGCTCAAGAGAGTAAACAATGGAAGCATTTTCTTCATCGTATTCGGCTGTATACCAGAATTCACAAAGATAATTGTGATACATCTTTTCTGGATTTAAAGTTAGGGCACCATACAGTGGACATGAGAGAAAAAAGGTGTTTAATCTCCCAATTATAGATTGTGGATCATGGACACTGGATAGCGTGAGTTTTGCCATCCAGTTATTCATATTCATCCTTAAAGCCCTAGCTTCAAGGTTGATATGACGTGCTCTAACTACATCAGCCGAAGGAAAATATTCGGCGGATAGAAGATTTCTTGGTGAATTTGATTGTCTAGGAGCCATTTGATATATAGAAGAAGATGAAAATGAAATTGAATGAATATTTAAGGTTATGAAGAATTTAATGAATTTGAAGTTAATATGCGAGAGTTTTATGATTGGAAAATGAATGAAGAATTGAATGAAGGAATTTGAAGATTTGGGAGTAAATGTTCGAAGTAAATGAAATTGAAAGTGAAAGTGGGTATATATAGAATTGAGAATGTGGAACTCAAACGATTAATTTGAAATTATCAAATACAATTTTTGATTTTGTTCTGAGATCCGCATTAATTACATCACATCACACATAAATGCATGACAGTTTACAGCCCACAAAACAGTAACAACTTGTACTTTTTGTTTTCCCAAAGTAAAAAGACCATCATTGTTTTGAACAACTTATATGCCACGTAGGATTTATAAGATAAATATCTTTGAAAAGTTTGCTTACGTGGCACATACAAAGATCAAGTATTTTGAAAATATTATGACATTATTCAGTGCATCTGGAGGTTGACAGGACCGTCCAGTATCACTGGTGGATTAGTCCAGTGAACATGTACTGATGGTACACTGGAGGGACACTCCAGTAAAGTACCAGTGAACAACCAATTTGAAAGACTGGAAACCTCAAACTTGCACGTCAACTAATACAGACAAATGAGAGGGACACATTTACAAGAAGACATAAGTCAACTCAAACACGCACTTCAACCTGTCCATACCAGTGAGAGGGACATATTTACAAAGCACCAGTAATATTTTCTGAAGAATTTGTCCAGTGAGAAAATTAATTCCCCTTGAACTTAAACATTTTTAAGAGAAAATATTTTTCAAGTCTTCCATGGAATGTTGATCCAGAAATAAATTTTTGAATCTTTAAATCAAAGATCCTTAGTAGTACACAATGGCGTTCAATACCAAGGTTCCAGATTTAAGGGTTTAACATTCCCAACTCACCAACAAGATATTCAAATTTTTACAGTAGACAGTCCAGATTCAGCAAGCATACTTTGGCAGCTTCTATCAGCGTTCGATTTTTCCTTTCCACAACTCCATTTTGCTCTGGAGAGCGGGTTGAAGAGAAGTTCTGGGAGATGCCAGTGTCAGTACAGAATGACTCCAGAGTTGCATTCTGGAATTCTGTTCCATTGTCACTTCTTAACTGACACACTTTTCGACTGTACTTGAGCTCAATTTGCTTGATAAGACTGATGATTCAGCAGCAGCTTCACTTTTGGACCTCAGAAAGATCACCCAACAATATCTGGATAACTCATCTATGATCACCAGGGTGGATCTTTTACCAGCACGAGTCTGAACGTTCACTGGACCAAAAAGATCCATATGAGCATGTGAAGAGGTTCAGTAATGCTGAAATTCTGTCTGGTCTTGAAACTGGTACGCTTTTGCTTACCCATCTCACATCCTGGACATGGTCTTTCCTTTTTGAAGGAGACTGAAGGTATCCCATCTGCAAGTTGTTTCTGGACAACTTGTTAATGTTTTTGAAGTTTAAATGGGATAACCTTTTATGCCATAACCAGTTTGTGTCTTCATCAGCATGAGTATAGAAACACTGCTCTGAAGGAGAGCTTTCCATATCCATCACGTACACATTCCCTTTTCTGGGAGCAATCAACACTACCTTCCAGTCCTTGTTGAATACGATGCCTGAGCAACATTGAATAAGACTTGATAGCCATCGTCACACAGTTGACTTACACTGATCAAGTTATATTTCAAACCATTCACAAATGCAACTCGTCTGAACTTGACTTGTCCATTGTCAGAACACCATATCCCTCAGTTTTCCCACAACCATCATTTCCAAATGTGATGGAGGGTCCATCAGAAATGGTGAACTCTCCAGTAGGGTCTTACATCCGGTCATCGTCCTGCCAGCTGCACTGTCAAGATACCAGATAAGCTTCTTTCGATCGCCCTACACATACACCAGATATTGATCAGTTAGATTTGGGAACCCATCGACTGATGGGTTCACTGGACCCTCCCTTATAGGTCCCTGGGGCAATCTGGTCTAGTTCACTATGTTCAATAGTGGTCTTAGAAGAGAAGACCACTGGGGTTGATGGTTTTAAAAACCTTTTCATTTTTCTCAACTGGAGAAATAAATTTGTCTTTCTTTGAAAAAGGTTTTGTATTTTGTCTAGGGCCAGATGAAGTACCCTCAAGAAAGTTTAATCTTGCATTAAAACTTTGATTGACGAGTCAGAATTTGAATCTGGCTCTCTATCCTGGACAAAATATTTTCTTCAGATGATACCTTAGCCTTTCCAGTCAAAGGCTTGGTAAGGGTTTGGTCTGAGGTAAAGGTCTATTCTGCTTCACCTTTTTAACTGGAGCAGTTATCTGAACAGCTCCAGTCTTAACCTCTGGGGATTGAACTGGGTCTAAATTGGTCTTGGGTGTTCAGGCATATCATAAACAGTTGTGGGCCTTAACACCTCTGGTAATCGATCGATTACTGGTATTAATGATGCAACATTAGTATTTCCATCTAAATATGCACGTTTTTGAGCAGGAAATTGTTTAACTGAAGCATCATATGGCTTTTTAGTTTCTAGCCATGACTTTATTACCAGTTTTTCTTTCTCTAAAATGATCTCAAGATCTTGCTTTTCTTGATCAATTGTTCAGTTACCAGAACCTGGGCTTGAAATGCCAGTTCAATGTCTTGAAGCTCTTTTAATTTTGATTTTAAAGCATTTATTTCAGAAGAATCTGTTTCTAGACCATTTACACAATCAGATCTAACAGTTTCTACAAAAAATTAAATCAGAATTTAAAGCTTCAGCAATGTCCAGTTTTAGTTCTTGGTCGTTGCATTATCATAATCACTAACCTTTTTAATAACAATGTCCACCCATCGTCCAGATGTGACATCTTCCTTCACCAGGTGCTCATCAACTTCCAGAGCCATGTAGCAGCAATCTCTTTCTTCTTCTTCATCAACAGATGAGTCATCAGAGGGAACCCACTTCTCTTCAGTTGTAGCAATCATGCACTTATTATTGTTTCCATTTGTTGTGCCATGAGAGCAATTTGGGCCTTAAGCTTTTTATATTTCAATTTATAGCTATCATCAGGCTTATTATTAGAAGAGAATGGACCAAGCTTGGATGCAAACTGGTTGGACCTGCACTCTTTCATGAAATGACCCTTTTTGCCACACTTAAAGCATGTCAAATTGGTCTTGTCAGTGGAAGAACTGGATGCAAATTGTCCAGATGGCTTATTTGCTCTTGCTTTGAAACGGTAAACGTTTTAGCAATCATTGCAATAAGGTCATCATCTTCAGTTTCATCACAACAGTCTGGAGAGATTTGACTGGCCTCTCCAGAATCCATAAGTTCAGACACCATCTTCTTCATAGAAAATACATTCTCAGAAGATATCAGTGCTGTACTTGGTGGTTCAGAATAACTAACCACATTAGGAGTACTGGAGGCATGGTTAAAGGCATCTTGTTCTGCAACCACTCTCTGAGCTTGATTTTCTTCAGTGTACCTGAAGGCTCCATATAGAGTTGAGAGAGTGTGTGTGTGCAGAGTTTTACCTTGTCGTAAAACAAGTATCATGTGAGACCATTTGGTGGGTAGAATGTCACAAAATTTCTCCAGAAGTATATCCTTGTCCTTCTCAACCCCAAGACCTCTCAATTGGTTATGATACTCATAAATCTGGTGTAAGTACCAGTGAGAGACTCGTTAGGTTGAGCAAAAAATGACTCATACCTCTTGTTTAAGGGAGACCTTTCTGGTGACAATGGTGTCATCTCCTCCTTCATGTTGGTTAAGTAGCTCATCCCACATGGTTTTGGCACTAGGAAAAAGAACTAGTGTGGGAATTAGGGTTTCTGGAACGGCCCCGAGGATCATGTTTTTAAGGAGGGGGTCAAGATTCACCAATCTCCTCTCCTCTTCTGACCAATGTTCCTCCCTCTTTTCCCTTCCCCTTCTAGATCCAGAAGGATCAAGAAGTGGATTGAGAGGTGATGTAGGTACATATGGACCTTCGTTTAAGATCTTCATCATGTTCCTCTCAATACCAGTGACATGCAAAATCATCCTAGTTTTCCACGTACCAAATTCATCACTGTTCCCACTGAATTTAGGAACAGGATTATTCGAGTAGTGCACATGCACGTGTGGAGAAGCAGGATTAGGAGGAGGAGGTAGAGGATTAGTGTTATTAACGTTTTGTGGTTCATTTTGATCATGAATATTTACATTAGGATCGGGACCAAGACTAAAACCTTGTGTATTTTCATGGTTAGCCATCAAGAACAGATCTAGGCAATGATTAGCCTTCTGCTCTGATACCAAATGTGAGTCCCTTTTAATTAACGAGATGGTTAACCAATAGAAAGATGTAAAATACAACAAGTCTAATAATCACTAGATATGGACTAGTATTACTTGTAAATAAAGATGCAAGATATATAAACAAAGTAATACAAGACTTAAAGCAATAAACAAATAAAGTGGACCATTATGTATGTTTCATGGGTATTTTATTTATTGATGAGTAAATAAAATACAAGGTTGTTGCGGAATCAAGATAACACAATTAAGTGAGTATCCTAACAACCTATGATTACAATATGATCTATGTTTGTTCAAATAACTCTTTGGGATCGAGATACTTAAAGTTGTGAAGTATCCCTGTTTAAGATCGAGAGTATTTAGACAAATTCACTTATATGCAAAAGAATGCTTAAAAGTATTTTTGTTCAAGGAATGACTTAGTATTTATAGGCAACAAATTCACCAGTGAATTTGTGCCGTACAAATATGGTTGGCATACATTTAATGATCCGACAAGAACATTAAATGTATTAGATAAGAATAAGGATAAAGTCACATCAAGTGCACGTGTATCCTTTTATCCAACCACCTTAACACACGTATACTTTTGTTAAAGAACAAGTGGATTGTTCTTTGGAAAGTGTGTTAAAGGCAAAAGTCAATCCTCGATGTTAGTGTTCAGACTTGCAGGATCTAGAACACAACAATCCTCCAGTGTACAGATCTGGTAAGACTTTCCAGTGGACTCCGCCATTTGTCAGTCTTCTTTCTTCAGACTTCAGTCTTTGACTTCAGTCAGAATGTCTTCAGTACAGTAGATCTGGACTGGGGTGAAGTCTTCAGTGAGCTAATCTGGAGAATGCTCCAGATTACCTGTACAAGTAAATGCTCACTAGTCTTCAATTATTTCTGGACAAATCTTCAGAGGGACTCCAGATTCCAAGTCTGGAGTAGGTCCAGTAGAATATGTTTTCTGGTCAGATCTTCAGTGAGGCTCCAGTAGTCGGGTCTGGAGCGAGACCAGCAAAACAAGTTTCTTAACAAACCTAAATAAGGTTCCAGTAGTCCAGTCTGGAGCCAGTCCAGTAAGTCTGGACTAAATCTGGACCTAACAAACTATGGCTTGCGGGATTATAGACAACATAACTAGAACATATATAATGTTAAAAGTAGGGTTGTTACATCCTTACCCCCTTAGAAGAATTCCGTCTCGGAATTTGAATTTGCTTAGGGAGTAAGTGCGGATATTTCTCGCGTATAAAGTCCTCGCGCTCCCATGTAAACTCGGGTCCGCGTTTCGTATCCCATCTAACTTTAACGATAGGGATCTTGCTCCTCTTAAGGCGTTTCTCATTGCGATCGAGAACTTCTATTGGTTCTTCACGAAATTGGAGCTTATCCTCCACACGTAGTTCTTTAAGTGGGACCACTTTCGAATCATCCGCCACACATTTCTTCAAGTTCGACACATGGAATGTGTCATGAACATCTCCCAATTCTTGGGTTAATTTCAACTTATAGGCTACGGGGCCTATTCTAGCAACAATTTCGAATGGCCCAATGTATCGGGGGCTCAACTTTCCTCTTTTGCCGAACCTTACGGTTCCCTTCCATGGCGACACCTTTAATAGTACTTTGTCGTCAACCTCAAATTCTAGGGGCTTCCTCCTTTGATCCGCATAACTCTTTTGCCGATCTCTTGCGGCCTTAAGCTTTTCTTTAATGATCGCCACCTTGTCCGTTGTCTCTTGGACAAAATCAACGGTAGCTAGGCTTCTCTCACCCGCTCTCTACCCAACACATGGGTGATCTACATTTACGCCCGTATAGAGCTTCAAACGGCGCACATTGTATGCTAGAGTGATAACTATTGTTGTAAGTAAATTCCGCGCATGGCAAGTGTTCATCCCAACTTCCACTAAATTCTAATGCGCAAGCCCTTAGCATATCCTCCAGCGTTTGTATTGTACGCTCACTTTGCCCATCCGTTTGTGGGTGGTA
>CM067170.1:145840204-145881497 GCA_034093135.1 Erigeron breviscapus | reverse complement strand
ACAATATCCGGGTTTGATAGCAGGAACTTCTTTAACACATTCAATCTTTCTTTGAACAAAATGAACTGTGCCATCTGGTTTTGTAATCTTCTTCATTGGCCTAGGTTTAATAAACCTATCTTCAGGTTTCAAACCTCTTTCACTGAAATGCCAAATTCTTTCTCTTTGGAATCTCTGCCAATAATAATCAGCATTTCCATTCTTCTGAAGATTAACAAACCATCTCCTTCCTAAATCTATCAAATCAGATTCACTAAGACTTTGGAAATGTCTTGCACTGATTGACATATACTGGCAACCTTCTTTTCTCTTGATAACAAATAGCTTAATTCTATGATCATAGAACCAACTCTGTATCACTGAGAAATAAGTAGGTGCGTCCTTGTCTGAGATGAACTCCCAAAACATCGACGGCTTATCAAATCCACCCATTGGCATACCAGTACGTCCTCTATAAGCTGGAACCCATCTATTAATACAAAACTGAGGGTCTTGCTCCGCCGGAGGTATATTAAAATTTCTAATATTAAACTCTCGCGTAGCATTTATCTTCCAGCCTAAATCAACAATATATTCATGTTCTTCATGCACTTACTTTGCAAACACTTTTAATCTTAACTTTGCAACATTCCTTGGATCATTTGGACTTTCTCTGACCGGATTAAGTCTGAAATGTTCCTCTTCAGCTATTGGTTCAACCAGAACGTCTCTATCTTCATTAAAGACACGATTGAAATCATAAGGTTCTTCCATCAACCTTTGTCTATCAGCTTCAGAAACAAATTCTCCTTCTTCCAGATCTTCATCAATGATACTATCAAAGTCATCATCAACACGATCAATATCGTCCAATGCACCTATTTGGATCTTATCTGCAATTTAAAAATTCAAACATACAAAGATAAAGAACATAAAATATATAAGTCAAGACATAAAAATAAGTATAAATACATGAAACAGGAGAAAATAAATAATATTATACCATAAATATAATGTAACTATTACATCAATATTTATCTTATAATCTTTATCTATTTTAACCAACAAAAATTAATAACATTAAGGTTGATAATCTGAGTCTTCAGGATCATCAGAACTAGAACCAGAGACAAACGGTAAACGATTTATAATCATTAATCGTTTTCTCTCTTTCTATGACGATCTGTATCAAGATCAATATTAGCCTGATCAACCTCAAAGTTATGACTTTCCCATACTTTAGCTTCTGCCTCAACTTGAATATGAGGATCATTCCCAAATTTCTCTGCAATCTCCCATTCTATTCTATCTTCTTCTGATCTCACACTCCGTGGATTATGATAATCAGGATTTTTACTAGAATTTGAGTTACCTGAATTGGAATCTTCATCATCTTCTGAGTTATCTGGATCATCAGGATCTGCATCTGGAGCAGCAGCCATCACAGCTTTTTCTTTCTGAGTCCCAGATGTACTAGCACCAGATGTACCAGTAATCTCTGACTCTCTTTGACTTGGCGACTCCCCCTGAACATCTGCAGTCTCTGAATTAATCACATTAACAACATCAGCATCAGTATCTTGACCTTGACCTAGATTCTCTGGCTCAACAATGTCTCTGGTTGGTGGATCTTGAGTTGGATCTTGATCATCATCTCTTCGATCCTTACAACCATCTTTATCTCCCCCTTGAGACAAGAATCGGTCAAGTCTATCTGCAAGAGAATGAACAAGAGCAGTCATAACGTCCATCTCTTCCTGATGTTTTGCAGCTTGGAGGTTCAACTGTTTCTCCAACGCTGTGACACGCATCTCCGACATCTTCTTCTCCGAAAAAATACGACTCAGCTGAACTTGTACTGGCAAAGTTGAATCCGAAGTAGAAGCAATGTGCGATGTAGAAGCAGGCGGTTGCATCGTAGTCTCAAATGAAGGCATACGAGCATGAAAAGTTCCCGATGGAGGCATCTGCGGTCGTTGTAATGGTAACAACAGACGATCCATAACTGTAGCAACAGGAACTAACGCCTGAGTAGGAGTAGAACAAGGTCTAGGAGCAGGAACTGTCGGCTCTGGCTCCTGACGAACTGACGACTCTGTAGCTCTAGTAGTCGTAACAGTTGTAGCCATAGTGACAATTCTAGCATGAGAATCATCTAAACGAATTGTGAACTTGGTTCTCGGCCTTTTATCTCCAACAGAAGTGCCAACTGAAGTAGTAGATACCAAAACCGGAACTTCAGTAACAGAAGCTCTCAAGGCAGCAACTGATGGTGTATCAACTGATCCGGGTGTATGAGACATCTCCATAGCAGTATGATACTCAGCAAACTCTGATTGAGGTCGCTGAAGGGCTTGAATCTTCTCAACAGCGTCAATCCCTTTCCTTTGTCTTCTTCTTCTCTTCAGTGGCCTATCTTCATTTTCATCTTCAGTTTCTGAACCATCATCAGCATTAACAGCAACAACATGTGGTTCAGAAAGACCAACAACATCAACTGGAGCAGAGGTAGAAGTAGAAACCCCAGTAGTTGGCACAAGATTTGCCGGATCATCAATATCCTCCTCTAGAGCATCCATCTCCAAATCATCTTCTGGAATATCAGTAAATAAAGGAACTTCATTCAATCCCTCAAACTGATCAGCTTGCTCTTCTTGAGGATCATCTTGACCCTGAGCATCATTAGCAGCAGCAGCAACAGGTTCATCATCTTCCCAACCTTGTCTTGGAGCAACATAGTCTGGATTAATCAAATGTCCAAACAATGGTGGATTATCAACATTTGCTGGAACATTATTACCAGCAGAGTGTGACATCATGTCATTAAACACTCTGTGAGTAAGACGACCCAAATTAAACGTATCACTAACGAATGGTAAAACAGCTGCCTTATGTCTGATAACAATCATGACAAATCTCGGAAAAAGAAAGAACTTCTTCTCGTTCCCAAATGCTCTCAATTGTCTAACAAAACTGTCATAAATGTACTGAGAAAAGCTGTAAGGCTTGTTCAATACAAGGGCAACAAGCTGAGAAGCAGACTGCATATTCATCTGATCATAACCGGCACTACGATGACTAATAGATCTCAACAAGTAGTAGGAAAGCAATCTCCATTTGCCTCTCAAACTAGATTTGGGATAAGGATGCTTAATCAAACCAGCATATCCCATGCGTCTTAGAGCACCGTCACAGAAACTTTTTTCATACTCTGTAGGACCTTGCTCTAACTCATCACTACCAAGATCTAAAATCGTCCTTAACTCTCCAGCAGAAAACTGAATATTACGTCCCTGAACAGTAGTGCGAATAACAGTATGAGTACCCATCTGCACTTGTCTGGCTGAATTCCAGAACTGAGTAATATAATCTCTGATCAATGGAGGGTTCTCGGTAAGAGCAAATCGAATACGCGAGCGTGCGAGATAATGTAGAACATCGTGAAACTCTGCTGTGCATCCTTGCTGAGTAATGCTGATATCAATAGCAGCATTATGTTCCTTAACAAAGACACGGGCATTAGCACCTTGTCCTGCCATACCTGCACAAAACAAAAAGAAAAGGAAAAGAAAAAGTTAAAAAACCAATAAAAATACTATCTGCTTCGTGATGACGTCAGCACGAGGGAGAATCCTCTTCGTGTGACGTCAGCGCGATCTGATTTTCAAAATCCATAAAAACATCTCCATTCGATAAATAAATCGATCAAAATCAACTTATTATATCAACTTGGACGTGTTTATTACGAAATTCATGCCCAGAAATCGAATTCAAAATCGATTCTATGAACACGAATTGGTTCGTGTTCTTCGTGTGAATAGTGATCGTGACATAAAAACTTTAACTAATCTTGATTTTGCACTTGTAAATTCAAACTTTTGTTAGATTTAAGGTGTAATAACATCACTTAATCCAATTTTAAGTCCAATTTTAGTCCAAATCATCAGAAATTTAAGATCAAAAAGTCACTTCGTCCTAGTTACTGTTCACGCGAAAAGAAAATCAAAAATCGGGCATTATAACAACTTAAATTCAATGATTTTCGAAGTCAAAGCATCATTAATCTATCCTAGATTGAGAATATACCAACAAATCTGGATGAAAAACACAAATAGGAGATTAAAAGATCGAATTAGTGATCGGATGAATAGTTCGCGCGAAGAGGGCTCTTCGTGTGGTAATATTTTAGGGTTTAATTTCGATTAAAAGTAATTAATGAAGGTTAAAACCCGTATTTATATCCACATATACTTGGGCCGGGCCGAAGATCCCCTTCGTGGGCTTGCTGACGTCAGTGCGAGCATGCTGACGTCAGCACGTGGTGAATTTTCTAAATTTAATTCCCACGAGCTGCACACTTAACCAAAATTTGTAAATTTTTCCAGAAAAGTAATACAGAAAAAATTACAAAAATTCCAGAAAACATAAACCTGTAGATACTTGTTACCTGAAACTTGTATCTGCTCGAAAATGTATTCTTACCATAAATCATCCGTACTAACATGTCATCAAAATAATGTATAAACACAATCTTACATTATAATCTTGACATAAAATTGATCATTTCTCCATTGATGCTTAACTTAAACATATGCAAACTTACACCGAAACACATTCAATGTATAATGCAACAAAAATTTATCAATTTATTTAACAATTAAAATTTCATCTAACCCTCAACCTATCATAAGAAATCTTAGGTTACAATATAGGGTTAATGATTACAAAGACATTCATCCTTGTAGCAAAGATTAATATCCCATGCCACATCGATGTATACTCTAGAATAAGAGTTATTGTAGCCTAAGTAAGGCTGTCTATTTCAGAATGTATGCAAAGAAATATGGGGGAATAAAAATTTCAAGCCTTAATTCCTTAGAAAAATTCTATAAACCATTCTATCAAGCAAAAATGAAATTTGATATCTGTAACCTGCACACTTAACAAACTTCATCAATGCATCAAAATCAATAAATAACATAAGTATGCAAAAACAACCAAATCTTAACCTAGCTCTAAAAATCTAAGTCAAGTCCACATCTTTGTCAAGCATACTTATCAACCATAAACAATTGAAATATTATAATTTTGAAATTTCAATTTTCAAAACAAAATTATTTTCTAATCTTAAACAACTTATGTCTATATTAGAAAATCCATCTTTTAAACACAAACACTATAAGCAACAATACTCATATAATCCACTAAGGACCATACTTCTTTCCAATGGAATCATCAGATGCTTATCAAATCTCTCGTGCAATAAGAACTAGTTTGACACTACAAACTGACACTAAAAATAAAATAAAATGTAAAATAAAATAAAATAAAATAAAATAAAATCTAAACTACTTTATTTATGTACAAGAGATTCTAAGTTTCTACGGATTAGATCAGATTAGCAATTACATAAGCCTGCGGGTGAGAAATAATTCTCTTATTATTAGTTATGAACAGTAACCCAACAACGATTACCGGTATGTTTGTCCTCTTAAACACTCGGTACTTCCGGCTTCCTTTGGGTGTGACACTTTCGTATTACTTGAGCCAAGGACAGTCACCATGTAACCTAGTAAGTTACTCATGCCACATTTTAGTTTGCGAACTTATGTGACCCACATTCAGATATACTTCCGCAATCGACACAAGCACTAAGATAACAAATATTCAATATATATCCAAAAACTTCCTTGAACAAACCATGAGACACTTTTTAGATTTATTTCATTTGGGGGAATTCAGTATCTTGCGATTTCACTTATCATATGCATTTGCATTTCTTTGTGTTAAGGAACCCGTGATTTTCTGAGACCCATGTAGCGAACTTTCTGACAACCTATCCCAAGTTGGAAACTTTAGGTAGGCTAGGTATACAAAGACACCCCGAGGACATACTTGTCCGAATCTCAAAGACCAGATTAGCCCTTAACTTGCATTCATTTCATAACAATTATCACATTATAACTAAATTTAACTTTCATGTTTATGACTTAACTATATACAAACTTAAACTAGACACTCTTTTTGTATTTTTATGACTCTAGCTATTTACAAACTTAAACTAGACACTCTTTTTGTATTTTTATGACTCTAGCTATTTACAAACTTAAACTAGACACTCTTTTTGTATTTTTATGACTCTAGCTATTTACAAACTTAAACTAGACACTCTTTTTGTATTTTTATGACTCTAGCTATTTACAAACTTAAACTAGACACTCTTTTTGTATTTTTATGACTCTAGCTATTTACAAACTTAAACTAGACACTCTTTTTGTATTTTTATGACTCTAGCTATTTACAAACTTAAACTAGACACTCTTTTTGTATTTTTATGACTCTAGCTATTTACAAACTTAAACTAGACACTCTTTTTGTATTTTTATGACTCTAGCTATTTACAAACTTAAACTAGACACTCTTTTTGTATTTTTATGACTCTAGCTATTTACAAACTTAAACTAGACACTCTTTTTGTATTTTTATGACTCTAGCTATTTACAAACTTAAACTAGACACTCTTTTTGTATTTTTATGACTCTAGCTATTTACAAACTTAAACTAGACACTCTTTTTGTATTTTTATGACTCTAGCTATTTACAAACTTAAACTAGACACTCTTTTTGTATTTTTATGACTCTAGCTATTTACAAACTTAAACTAGACACTCTTTTTGTATTTTTATGACTCTAGCTATTTACAAACTTAAACTAGACACTCTTTTTGTATTTTTATGACTCTAGCTATTTACAAACTTAAACTAGACACTCTTTTTGTATTTTTATGACTCTAGCTATTTACAAACTTAAACTAGACACTCTTTTTGTATTTTTATGACTCTAGCTATTTACAAACTTAAACTAGACACTCTTTTTGTATTTTTATGACTCTAGCTATTTACAAACTTAAACTAGACACTCTTTTTGTATTTTTATGACTCTAGCTATTTACAAACTTAACTAAGACACAAATAAATATACAAAAATAGTTCTTTGAGAGATCTAATATGAATCAGCATTCTTCATACCATTGAGAAGAATTAGCTTTTCAAAGCGAGTCTTATCAAATGCTTTAGTATACAAATCAGCTAGATTATCATCAGTTATAACCTTTTCAAATGAATTAATTTCTTTTGGGCACAGTCACGTAAGAAATGATGTCTAATATCAATATGCTTGGTGACTTTATGCATGACAGGGTTATTTGTAATGTCTATAGCTGACTTATTGTCTATTCAAATAGGAGTATCAAGAAAATCCATACCGTAGTCACGTAGTTGTTGCTGAATCCACAATACCTGGGAACAACAGCTACCAGCAGCCATATACTCTGCCTCACATGAAGACTGAGCAACCGATGTCTGCTTCTTACACTGCCATGATACAAGTCTCCCTCCTAAGAACTGACATCCTCCAGTTGTAGACTTCCTGTCGTTGTTACAACCGCCAAAATCCGAATCAGTATATGCAACAAACTCAAACGATCCTCCCATAGGATACCATAGACCAAGCCCTTGGTTTCCTTTCAAGTAACGTAGGATACGTTTTGCTGCAGCTAAATGTGACTCTTTCGGACTAGCTTGGAATCTAGCGCAAAGACAAACAGCAAACATAATATCCGGTCGTGAAGCTGTCAGATACATTAATGAGCCAATGATAGCACGATAATAAGTTGCATCAACAGGCATATCTTTAGGATCAAGAACCCCTAAACCATGATTTAGCTGAATAGGAGTACCATATGTCTTGGATTCTAACATTTGAAACCTCTCCAAGATGTCATCAACATACTTAGACTGGTGAATGAAAAATCCATCTTTCCTTTGATCAACCTGCAGTCCGAGGAAGAATTGTAGTTCCCCCATAGCACTCATTTCAAACTGCTTTTTCATGCTCATTTCAAATTCTTTGCACATCTTTACATTAGATGAACCAAAAATGATATCATCAACGTAAACTTGTACAATCAAATAATCTCGCTTCCGCCATTTGATAAATTCAATATGTGTCGATCAACTTTCTGTTAGGTCCAGATTTAGTCCAGACTTACTGGACTGGCTCCAGACTGGACTACTGGAACCTTAGTTAGGTTTGTTAAAGAAACTTGTTTTGCTGGTCTCGCTCCAGACCCGACTACTGGAGCTCACTGAAGATCTGACCAGAAAACATATTCTACTGGACCTATTCCAGACTTGGAATCTGGAGTCCCTCTGAAGATTTGTCCAGAAATAATTGAAGACTAGTGAGCATTTACTTGTACAGGTAATCTGGAGCATTCTCCAGATTAGCTCACTGAAGACTTCACCCCAGTCCAGATCTATTCTACTGAAGACTTTCTGACTGAAGTCAAAGACTGAAGTCTGAAGAAAGAAGACTGACAAATGGCGGAGTCCACTGGAAGTCTTACCAGATCTGCACACTGGAGGATTGTTAGTGTTCTAGATCCTGCAAGTCTGAACACTAATATCGAGGATTGACTTTAGCCTTTAACACACTTTCCAAAGAACAATCCACTTGTTCTTTAACAAAAGTATACGTGTGTTAAGGTGGTTGGATAAAAGGATACACGTGCACTTGATGTGACTTTATCCTTATTCTTATCTAATACATTTAATGTTATTGTCGGATCATTAAATGTATGCCAACCATATTTGTACGGCACAAATTCACTGGTGAATTTGTTGCCTATAAATACTAAGTCATTCCTTGAACAAAATACTTTTAAGCATTCCTTTTGCATATAAGTGAATTTGTCCAAATACTCTCGATCTTAAACAGGGATACTTCACAACTTTAAGTATCTCGATCCCAAAGAGTTATTTGACAAACATAGATCATATTGTAATCATAGGTTGTTAGGATACTCACTTAATTGTGTTATCTTGATTCCGCAACAACCTGTATTTTATTTACACATCAATAAATAAAATACCCATGAAACATACATAATGGTCCACTTTATTTGTTTATTGCTTTAAGTCTTGTATTACTTTGTTTATATATCTTGCATCTTTATTTACAAGTAATACTAGTCCATATCTAGTGATTATTAGACTTGTTGTATTTTACACTTTCTATTGGTTAACCATCTCGTTAATTAAGGGACTCACATTTTCATACCACACTCTGGGTGCTTGATGTAATCCATAAAGAGCCTTATCAAGTCGATATGCTTGTCTTGTATAATTAGGATCTTCAAACCCCGGTGGTTGAAAAACATAAACTTCCTCTTTAACTTCACCATACAAGAAGGCACTCTTAACGTCTAACTGATATACCTTTATACCTTTAAAGCTTGCATAGGCTAAAAATAACCTTATAGCTTCAATCGGGGCAACTGGCGCAAAAGTTTCGTTATAGTCATATCCTTCTCGTTGTGCAAACCCCTGAACAACCAAACGTGCCTTATTCCTTATAACGATCCGTTTGTCATCTCGTTTGCATTTTAATACCCAACGAGTTCCAATTGGTTCTTTACCTCTAGGCACATCTACTAACTCCCATACTCCAAGTTTTTCAAATTGAGCTAATTCTTCTTGCATAGCTGCAGCCCAAAAAGGATCTTGAAGTGCAACCTTAACATTCTTAGGTTCTTCTTGTGAAATGAAACAGGAATACAAACACTCAGTTATTAGTCCTGAATCCTTTACTTCACAAAACAAACTAGTCATCTCTTTATTTAATTGATTTCTAGTTCGAACAGGCTCTGAAGCATCACCAAGAATATTCTCAACAGGGTGAGCCTTATTAATTCTATATTGAGGAGCCGAACCAACATTTAGATTATCTCCTAAATTCAATTGAATCTGCAATTTAGGAGAACCAAAATCATCTTCCGACTCGTCAGAAATAGGATCATCATCTGGCAATGGAACCTTTGAAGGAGTAGTTGGAGTAGTGTTCTCGGGTTCAATAACATCTAAATCTGATGTCTTATCATTGTTCTTACTACTTTCACCAACAACAGTAGTAGACTGAACTTTGGTTGGAGTAGTATCAACATTTTGAGCAGGAGGAGATGTAGGAGTATAATCCATATGATCTCTTAAAATGATCACATCATCTACTTTGTCAGGACCTGAATAAGAAGCAGGACCGTGTAACGAACTAAACACACTATCATAATCGAAGTTCTTGCCAGTTCCAGAATGAATAGCAGGTTTATGACTGACAATCTTGACATTTGTACCTAAGTCAACTTTGCCGGTCTGTTTATTGTAAACCCTTCGAATTGAAGTACCTGGTTTATAACCCATGAAAAATCCCTCTTCAACTTTTGAATCAAACTTTGACTGAGGTAGATATTTCAAGAAGGTACACGGTACACCAAATGGTTCAACATTCTGTAAATTGGGTTTCTTCTTATGTAGAAGTTCATAGCAAGTCTTATCATGACGCTTAACTACTAAAACCCGATTTAAAATATGACATGCTGTATTCACTGCTTCTGCCCAAAACATAGTAGGAAGCCCTGAATCAGCAAGCATTGTTCTGGCAGTTTCGATTAGAGTCCTATTCTTTCTTTCAGCAACTCCATTTTGTTGTGGTTCATACGGTGCACTGAATTGATGTTTTTTTTTTTTTTTTTTTTTTTTTTTTTTTTTTTTTTTTTTTTTTTTTTTTTTTTTTTTTTTTTTTTTTTTTTTTTTTTTCTTTTTTTTTTTTTTTTTTTTTTTTTTTTTTTTTTTTTTTTTTTTTTTTTTTTTTTTTTTTTTTTTTTTTTTTTTTTTTTTTTTTTTTTTTTTTTTTTTTTTTTTTTTTTTTTTTTTTTTTTTTTTTTTTTTTTTTTTTTTTTTTTTTTTTTTTTTTTTTTTTTTTTTTTTTTTTTTTTTTTTTTTTTTTTTTTTTTTTTTTTTTTTTTTTTTTTTTTTTTTTTTTTTTTTTTTTTTTTTTTTTTTTTTTTTTTTTTTTTTTTTTTTTTTTTTTTTTTTTTTTTTTTTTTTTTTTTTTTTTTTTTTTTTTTTTTTTTTTTTTTTTTTTTTTTTTTTTTTTTTTTTTTTTTTTTTTTTTTTTTTTTTTTTTTTTTTTTTTTTTTTTTTTTTTTTTTTTTTTTTTTTTTTTTTTTTTTTTTTTTTTTTTTTTTTTTTTTTTTTTTTTTTTTTTTTTTTTTTTTTTTTTTTTTTTTTTTTTTTTTTTTTTTTTTTTTTTTTTTTTTTTTTTTTTTTTTTTTTTTTTTTTTTTTTTTTTTTTTTTTTTTTTTTTTTTTTTTTTTTTTTTTTTTTTTTTTTTTTTTTTTTTTTTTTTTTTTTTTTTTTTTTTTTTTTTTTTTTTTTTTTTTTTTTTTTTTTTTTTTTTTTTTTTTTTTTTTTTTTTTTTTTTTTTTTTTTTTTTTTTTTTTTTTTTTTTTTTTTTTTTTTTTTTTTTTTTTTTTTTTTTTTTTTTTTTTTTTTTTTTTTTTTTTTTTTTTTTTTTTTTTTTTTTTTTTTTTTTTTTTTTTTTTTTTTTTTTTTTTTTTTTTTTTTTTTTTTTTTTTTTTTTTTTTTTTTTTTTTTTTTTTTTTTTTTTTTTTTTTTTTTTTTTTTTTTTTTTTTTTTTTTTTTTTTTTTTTTTTTTTTTTTTTTTTTTTTTTTTTTTTTTTTTTTTTTTTTTTTTTTTTTTTTTTTTTTTTTTTTTTTTTTTTTTTTTTTTTTTTTTTTTTTTTTTTTTTTTTTTTTTTTTTTTTTTTTTTTTTTTTTTTTTTTTTTTTTTTTTTTTTTTTTTTTTTTTTTTTTTTTTTTTTTTTTTTTTTTTTTTTTTTTTTTTTTTTTTTTTTTTTTTTTTTTTTTTTTTTTTTTTTTTTTTTTTTTTTTTTTTTTTTTTTTTTTTTTTTTTTTTTTTTTTTTTTTTTTTTTTTTTTTTTTTTTTTTTTCTTAAATAGGTTGGCAATAGAATTTTCACTCTTTGGTTTATGTGAAGACTTCTGCTGCTTACCTTTCAGACAAGGTACACATTTGTCTTCCATTTCAAACCTTTTCAATGGAACACCTTCAACCAAACCATGTTTCACTATATAATTCATCTTTCGAAATGAATATGTCCCATTCTTCTATGCCATAATAGAGATTCAGATTCATTTGCTTTCGTTAATAAGCAAATTGGCTCCTTCGAATCATCAACACCTAACATAAGGCCATAGATGTCTTTCTTTCTAGGAGCTTTCAGTAGGATCCAGTCTTCAGGAATAACATATCCCGACTTCAAAATAAGTGCTTCTTTCCCAGTAAAATGGACATGATTTCCCTTGTCACAAATCTGAGAAACACTCATGAGATTGTGAGATAGTTGTTCCACATAGTTGACTTTCTCCAATGTAATTTTCTCATTGACAACATCACCTTGGCCTGAGATATTGCCGCCCTTGGGACCAGTGAAACTAACATAAGAACCATTAATATCTACATAGTTGGACAACAATTTCTTGTCCCCTGTCATGTGCCGAGATCATCCACTGTCAACATACCAAAGACTGATAGGATTCCTTGGTTCTCCCTTCTGATCTGCAGCCTTGCAGTCTGCCATGTATGCAACAAAATCTTCAGTTGTCATACCTTCAGGTATCACAAATTCTTTCATCTGATCTTCAATGCTCTTCTCGGCAATGTCATCAACTGGTTTAGATGACTCAGTATTTCCTTCAGTGGCTTTAACAGCTGTCATAGATTCACTCTCAGATCTCACTATCTCAGCAACCTTTTTAATATTCTGCTTGACTATCTCAGATGCTCTCTCTTCACTAGTGTATACAGCATAATCAATTGTTTCAGCAACTTCATTTGCAACATGCGCATAGTCATCATAAATCTCAACTAAAAATGCATGATTTGAAGTATCTTCAGATTGTGTATCCCACTGATAAGTACCATCTAGATTTTGAACAACAACAGCCTTGGACTCCAGAACCTGAGGAGAACCTTGCTGTTGAGGAGTAGCAGGAAATGTAATCATTGCTTGAGTTTTCTGGTAATTGTGTGGAGTAATACCGCCTTGATTGTAGTTCTGTCTACCAGCAACGGTATTATCAGTCCTCTTTGGACGTTGACACTCTCTTGCAAAATGACCAAATCCATCGCAATTATAACATTTCACCTTGGATTTGTCAAAACCTTTTGTGCCATTACCCAAAAATCTTCCAGTTCTCTGAGAAAATCTTCTGACCTTAATAGTTAACATTGCAAGCTGCCATTGTAGATCCATTCTTCAGGAATAACATATCCCGACTTCAAAATAAGTGCTTCTTTCCCAGTAAAATGGACATGATTTCCCTTGTCACAAATCTGAGAAACACTCATGAGATTGTGAGATAGTTGTTCCACATAGTTGACTTTCTCCAATGTAATTTTCTCATTGACAACATCACCTTGGCCTGAGATATTGCCGCCCTTGGGACCAGTGAAACTAACATAAGAACCATTAATATCTACATAGTTGGACAACAATTTCTTGTCCCCTGTCATGTGCCGAGATCATCCACTGTCAACATACCAAAGACTGATAGGATTCCTTGGTTCTCCCTTCTGATCTGCAGCCTTGCAGTCTGCCATGTATGCAACAAAATCTTCAGTTGTCATACCTTCAGGTATCACAAATTCTTTCATCTGATCTTCAATGCTCTTCTCGGCAATGTCATCAACTGGTTTAGATGACTCAGTATTTCCTTCAGTGGCTTTAACAGCTGTCATAGATTCACTCTCAGATCTCACTATCTCAGCAACCTTTTTAATATTCTGCTTGACTATCTCAGATGCTCTCTCTTCACTAGTGTATACAGCAT
The DNA here is from genome assembly GCA_034093135.1 of Erigeron breviscapus. Taxonomy (NCBI): domain Eukaryota; kingdom Viridiplantae; phylum Streptophyta; class Magnoliopsida; order Asterales; family Asteraceae; genus Erigeron; species Erigeron breviscapus. The sequence continues at coordinate 145,867,768 of CM067170.1, read as the reverse complement.
AATCAATTGTTTCAGCAACTTCATTTGCAACATGCGCATAGTCATCATAAATCTCAACTAAAAATGCATGATTTGAAGTATCTTCAGATTGTGTATCCCACTGATAAGTACCATCTAGATTTTGAACAACAACAGCCTTGGACTCCAGAACCTGAGGAGAACCTTGCTGTTGAGGAGTAGCAGGAAATGTAATCATTGCTTGAGTTTTCTGGTAATTGTGTGGAGTAATACCGCCTTGATTGTAGTTCTGTCTACCAGCAACGGTATTATCAGTCCTCTTTGGACGTTGACACTCTCTTGCAAAATGACCAAATCCATCGCAATTATAACATTTCACCTTGGATTTGTCAAAACCTTTTGTGCCATTACCCAAAAATCTTCCAGTTCTCTGAGAAAATCTTCTGACCTTAATAGTTAACATTGCAAGCTGCCATTGTAGATCCATTTCTTCTAAGTCATCAGGATCTATCTGATTGTAATCATCATCAATCAATGCAGGGTCAGTAACCTTTCCACCAATATAAGCTTCATGAGCCAAACAGAAGGCTGAGTAGAAATTCATTCTTCCCTCTGCAGAGCTCATACTCATTGGCATGGAATGATATGACTGAGTATTTCTCTTAACATTAGTTATGGAATTTTCATAAGCAACATAACCTGCAATTCCATCTGCATCAACTATTGGTGTAGCTTCAACACCACTTAGAAATGCATTAGTTCCTGAGCTAGTACTTGCCAAATGAACTGAAGAAGCATGATATAAAGATGGATCTTGAGTAAAATCCGTATGAGTATCCTTGATTTTTCTTTTCATTTCTCTATTCTTCAGTTTGGAAACTACTGTTTCAAAATCCCATGAACTGTATTCCTTGTCATCTTGAAGGTGATGAACATATTCAGTCCATATTTTTGGTAGTGAATCCAAAAACTTATCTACTAACTCAGTCTGGGGGTATACAACCTCAAAATATGATAACCCAGTTGTCAAATGACTGAATCAAGCAATTATCTCATCAAGAGATTCTCCTTTCAGTCCATTAAAGGCTTCATACTGACGTTTAAGAAGTTTAATACGATTTCTCTTCAAAGTAGCATCGCCCTCACAGTACTTTTCTAAAGCGTCCCACAAATCCTTTGAAGTAGTGTACTTTTTGAACAAATGTACACTTTCTTGAGGTAAGGCCATAGTAAGAGTTGAAAGAGCCTTTCCTTCCACAACGTATTTCTTCTTTTCATCATCTGGCATATCAGTATAAGTATATCTACCAATTACGCCATTTTTCTCATAAGTTGGCCAATCAAAACCTTGAGTTATCACTACCCACATATCAATATCATTCAGACGAATATAATCTTCAAATCATCTTTTCCACATCCAATAATTCTCCATACGGAAAAGCTTTGGAGGTGTGTTTCCACAACCAACCTCATGATCGTGCATTATAAGTTGATTGATAAGTGTGGCATTAGGAGAGTTTCCGGCAGCAGGTACAGTAGTCATTTTGAGTCTCGTAAGGTGAAAATCAACCAAAAATGTTACTGTAGCACTCGAGTTCGTGCAGACGTGGCACGAAGTAAGTCACACGAAGACACTAAGTTCGTGCAGACGTGGCATGAAGTCACACAAAGTACACGTGACATGAAGTGACACACGAAGGACACTTGTCACGAATCTGAACACGAAGATCACCTCGTGCTGACGTAAGCACGAGGTCGCGCGAAGACGATTACGAATTTGATGAAAAACTCGAATTTCGAATTGATTTTTCAATCAATAGCTAATCACACGATCTTACACCTTCTGGTAATCAACCTTAGGGCTCTGATACCACTTGTGAGTCCCTACCGTTGAATGGATCGTAAATAAGACGTGATTCGTTATGTCAAGAGTGCGGAATCCTCTTGAGATAACTAGATTGCTACTGCCTTTTGTCAATTAATAAGTAATTAATCAACCTAAGGTCACACACGAAGTGCTAGTTCGTGTAGGAGGTCACACGAGCAACAATTCGACTTTCTAAGTTTTTAATCCGTTACTAATTGCGTAAATTAGTGATGTATTTATACTAATAGGGTTATGGTTCGTGTGGGCTTGGACCTTACACGAAGTGGGCCAAGCGGATTCACCAAACAGTGTTGCCTTCGTGCTGACGTCAGCACGAGGACAGCACAACGTGCTGATGATGTCAGCACGATGAGCGTCTCTTAAATCCTTATTTCGCATAATACATAACGTCCAACCATCGTTTAAGTATTCTATGACACTTATAAACCTTGGCTCTACATTCTTGTACCTGCAAAACAATATACAACACACAAACACACTAATAAACTTAAACATATATCATATTGAAGTTCAGACGTAATCATTAAACATAAACAAATGTCCTAACGACTTATTATTCAACGATTACAAATATATTCCTAAGAACATAAACGTTAATCAAATCTATGTTGCTACTGTCACACAAATATGCATCTACATATATAAATGAAGGAGGTTGATCGATTTAGGATATCTCTGGCTCACTTATTACTTACTTACTACTCACTTGTATTCACACACTACTCTCAATTCTTTCATCTTCGTTCTCACACTTAGCTATATCGATCAACCGAATTCCACCATTGTAATCATTTTAACAACCATTAATAACAGAACAAAGGCAGGGATGATTGCTTCCTCCCGGGGTTTTTATGCCGGCGATCCATAAAGGATTAAGGGCTTTTCGTCGATAACAAATCTCGGTGTTCTTGTTCTTTACTCTTTACTTTTATCTTATTAATCGCTAGATCTTTGCTTTAATTAGTGTTATTTACTGTTCTTAATCTTATTTCGATACTTGTTATTCTGTTTTCAATTGCATTTATCTTATATTTCTTGTTTAGTCGACATAATCTTTTATCAATATCTTTTCCATTAAACGCATCTTAGACACTCGACATATTTTACAAGCCCTTAACCTCACGAACGAAAGTTTGGTTACATAATTAATCTAAGTCTTCAAGGTAGATTATCTTGGGTAATTTTTGACCAAAACAACAGAGACCGATTAAAAGCAAGCGAGTTTAATGTAGTTTAGAAAAGTTTGGAATTTAAAGACTCCCGTCATATTGGATTTGAAAGTAGTTAGTTAATTGCTGAAAATTAGTAATTCCGGAGAATTAAATGAAAAGAGATTGATTTTATATCAATATTAATTAAAGGTCATCTACCTTGAATCCATGACACATTTCATTTTGGTTGCATTAAAGTTAACACCAATTCAATTATGTTGATTTTAATAACTAAGTCTAGACAAAGAACTCACTAGTTGTACACCTAGCTTATTACCCCATCCGAACCCATTAACCAATTGATTCAATCCTAAAGATCCGGTTACCACCTTCTCTATCAAGATCTATCTAATCGACTAATTTGTTTTGTTATTGTTAAACAATTTCATCTATCGACTTTACCAAATCGTTAACACGTTGAATCCTATTACCTATTGTTGTTTATCAACTCGTTACCACGAATTAACACCTATCGATTGTACCCAATCAACTAGAACAATGCACTCCTAAACTTAGATACCTCTAAATCATTCATGCATTATCAACAAAATAATAGAGTAAATATCAAGAACTCAATATATTAAGATCACGATAAAACGTTTAACTATCAACTTGAATTCAAAATAATATGCAACCAATATTCATTGTGTCACTTCATCTCAGTAGATGATGAAGTGTTTAGCTAGACATAATCATAAAAGAATCACAAATAGCAAAAGTATGAGTAAACATAATGTACCAATGTGTGAAAGACAATGAAAAGCTAAAGAAATCGATGTTTGAATGCCTTGAAATTGCTATGCGCCGCATATTATTGCTATGCGCCGCATATTATTGCTATGCGCCGCATATTCTTCAGCTTATGAAATTTCTCTGCCCCGATATGCGCTGCACCTCCATTCCATGCGCCGCATATGCAGAATGGCTCAATTCTCTGACTTATTTTCACATGAAATATGCGCCGCATATTATTGCTATGCGCCGCATATCTTCAATCTTCAGCACCACTTTGTATTTTTCATCTCGACTTAACTCGAACTCGTCCACGAACCATCCTAATGCATCTTTTAGCTATGCGCCGCATATTATTGCTATGCGCCGCATATTATTGCTATGCGCCGCATATTATTGCTATGCGCCGCATATTATTGCTATGCGCCGCATATTATTGCTATGCGCCGCATATTATTGCTATGCGCCGCATATTATTGCTATGCGCCGCATATTATTGCTATGCGCCGCATATTATTGCTATGCGCCGCATATTATTGCTATGCGCCGCATATAAGTCTCATGCGCCGCATATTTCCAACTTCTTGCGCCGCAAACTTATCTGAAGTGCCCCGATATGCGCTGCACCTCCATTCCATGCGCCGCATATGCAGAATGGCTCAATTCTCTGACTTATTTTCACATGAAATATGCGCCGCATATTATTGCTATGTGCCGCATATCTTCAATCTATGCGCCGCATATGCAGAATGGCTCAATTCTCTGACTTATTTTCACATGAAATATGCGCCGCATATTATTGCTATGCGCCGCATATCTTCAATCTTCAGCACCACTTTGTATTTTTCATGCGCCGCATATGCAGAATGGCTCAATTCTCTGACTTATTTTCACATGAAATATGCGCCGCATATTATTGCTATGCGCCGCATATCTTCAATCTTCAGCACCACTTTGTATTTTTCATCTCGACTTAACTCGAACTCGTCCACGAACCTAATCTATGCGCCGCATATAAGTCTATGCACCGCATATTTCCAACTTTCCAAATCTGAAGTGCCCCGATATGCGCTGCACCTCCATTCCATGCGCCGCATATGCAGAATGGCTCAATTCTCTGACTTATTTTCACATGAAATATGCGCCGCATATTATTGCTATGCGCCGCATATCTTCAATCTTCAGCACCACTTTGTATTTTTATGCGCCGCATATTTCCAACTTTCCAAATCTGAAGTGCCCCATATGCGCGCCCATTTCATGCGCCGCATATGCAGAATGGCTCAAATCTCTGACTTATTTCACATCCAATATGCGCCGCATATGCAGAATGGCTCAATTCTCTGACTTATTTTCACATGAAATATGCGCCGCATATTATTGCTATGCGCCGCATATCTTCAATCTTCAGCACCACTTTGATATGCGCTGCACCTCCATTCCATGCGCCGCATATGCAGAATGGCTCAATTCTCTGACTTATTTTCACATGAAATATGCGCCGCATATTATTGCTATGTGCCGCATATGCAGAATGGCTCAATTCTCTGACTTATTTTCACATGAAATATGCGCCGCATATTATTGCTATGCGCCGCATATCTTCAATCTTCAGCACCACTTTGTATTTTTCATCTCGACTTCACCGCAAATCTGAAGTGCCCCGATATGCGCTGCACCTCCATTCCATGCGCCGCATATGCAGAATGGCTCAATTCTCTGACTTATTTTCACATGAAATATGCGCCGCATATTATTGCTATGCGCCGCATATCTTCAATCTTCAGCACCACCTATTCCATGCGCCGCATATGCAGAATGGCTCAATTCTCTGACTTATTTTCACATGAAATATGCGCCGCATATTAGTCTCATGCGCCGCATATTTCCAACTTTCCAAATCTGAAGTGCCCCAATATGCGCCGCATATGCAGAATGGCTCAATTCTCTGACTTATTTTCACATGAAATATGCGCCGCATATTATTGCTATGCGCCGCATATCTTCAATCTTCAGCACCACTTTGTATTTTTCATCTCGACTTAACTCGAACTCGTCCACGAACCATCCTAATGCATCTTTTAGCCATCCAAAAGCCATTTCTAACCATTTTACCTGTTCTAAGCCTGAAATTACTAACAATACCATCAAAGCATCGAATATACATGCAAATTACACATAATTAAGCTTAAAACGACTTATAAACGATATGGGAATATATATATAAATGGACATATCAAATTCCCCCACACTTAAGCCTTGCTTGTCCTTAAGCAAATTCAAACTTTAAAATCATAACTACAATCTCCAATTAACAAAATTATTCAAAATTAGTCTAAGAGAACTTAACAAAATTTCTATCAATCGGTCTTGAATTCCACATGCATTTATATGAAATATTCTTGAGAAAGCTTAAGACGAAATCAGAAATACCGTATGCAAACAATCAATCAATCATAATTAGAATCAAATCCATACCCGTACAAAACCTCTACCATTTCTATCTTTCCAATTAATATTAAGCTCATACCTACTAAGCTCACAACTTATTCGCATACTTGATTATTATGGGAGAATTAATTAAAATCCAAGACGATTACCGATATTGTTGTCCACTTAAACACTCGGCACTTCCGGGTATCCATAAGTACTTTCTACTTTGTAGATTTATAACGCACTTAAGTTTTTAAGCTCACTTATGTGTCCCATAACTAGTCATACTCCCACAATCGAGACTAACGTCAAAACAACAAATATTAAGAATTTATACGGAAAATGTCCTTAAACAAACTAAAGAACACTTGCTATTATTCAACTTCACTGCTTTCATTTGTACTTTTTGATTTTGTACGCTTTACAACTTTGAATTTGAATTTATTTCACCCTTGTGATGGCTTCGTGGCCTTTTATGCTTTTTAATTTGTAAACATTTCCCGCATAAACCCCTAATACATGAAGTAACAACACTAGCTCTTTCGTAAGATTTAAGGACGAAACTCGATTCATAAATGAAGAGCAGGCATTCAAGGCCATATAACTAGTTACGTTCCCCACAAGAGTGGAACCTTGGTGCTTTGTGCCTACCGGTACATCATATGATGGAGTCATTAACTAATTCATATTTCAATTAAGTACAATTAATGCATGCATTTGTAATTTCCTAAATTGTGTTGAAGTTCAAGACAAACCAACTTCATATTTATGTTATTTTTCTAACATTTCTGAAACCCACAAATTCATCACTTTTCGTCTTTAACTAAGCTAACTCAAAAATTTAAAATTTAAACCAAATATGCATATAAAGATAGAAACTTGAAAAACTTAACATTTTTCACCCGGTTTTTCCTATTTACCTCCCCCTCACACTTGAATTGTACAATGTCCTCAATGTACAATGAACTAAAGACAATCTAAGGGAAATAGGGAAAAGCAAAAAGAAAAATAAGATAAAAGATCATGAGAACTTGCCGGATGTTGGTAAATGTTCTTATGCTCGGTAGAATCGCCTAAAATGAATGGGCGCTGAACTTACTGCCAGCATATGCACATGAATTGCTACCTTCTAAAATGCATAAAACAACACCAAAAAGAGAACTTCCAACATTAACATTAGTGAAATAACCAAACCCCCCAAATTTTCTTACCATCCGAATAAAAAGAAAAATAAAGCTAAAAACAGAAAGTAAATTGTTTGAGCGCCAACAAAGGCGTAGTACAGACCAAAGAAAAATAAAAACAAATGAGAAAGTGCAGTACGAAGAACTCCAAATCATCCAGAAACCAAGCTAAACTCAAATCAACAATGATGACTCAATGCCTACGTTACCAGCACCGCCATCTCCATACCATCAACAATCATCAATAAGCATCAACATACCAACAACCAATCAAAGAAGCTCTAAAAAAGAGGATCATCCCTGGGAAAGATCGAAGGAGTACCACCACCCTCGTGAGTATCATGAGACGCAGAAAATAGATCACCACCAGGAACAATGTTAGGCGTACCCGTAGTCGCCCTACCACCAGCGTCATTACCACCGGCGTGTAGTAACTAAAATAGTTACCACTGTACCTGTCCGCACCGGTATACATCCCATAACCTGTAGGCTGAGTAGTAGGGTCATACGCCGCAGGCTGATATCTATACTGCTCCTGCTGATAGTCCGGCTGAGGAAAGAAAAAATTAAAAGAAGCCGCACTAGGAGGTATCACCGGTGGCGGATTATGTGCGGGAACAGCGGGTCGGGAAGTCTCGGGCAAATGATCATACTCATGCTCCATCTGCCTCTGCTAAAATGGAGAAAAATGCTCCTGAGTCTCCAAAGCCCTATGGAGCATACTAGACATAGTCCGCTGCTGATCCAAAATCATGTCCGTCGTCCCTTGCAACCCAAAAATAGATTCTGCATCAAAGATAAATCAAAAGAAGATGATGAAGCACCCCCGGTGAACCTAGGCTCACTAGTCCCATCCTCACGTCTCCTCCTACGATCAGGCCTCTGCTCCTCATCCAAAGTACCAACAAATACATCATGGTTATCTACCGTCACAACCAAACCAGCCCTCCTCAAATCATCTAAACCAAAATCAACATAAGGGACTCTATTAATCCCCCGATTTCACCGTGCAGTATCCAACTCCAACATCAAATAAATCTGTGTAATATACTGCCCACAAAACAAATGTTGGTCCTTATGTGTAGCCATGTACTTAGCTAACACATATGGAGCACAAGCATACCTATAGGGCGCTCCCTCATGAAACAAACGCAACAACCAAACATCCATCGGTGAAACCTTATCCGTATGATCACCCCTAACCAAGAAACAATTAGTAATCATCTTATGCAACACTCTCAACAATGGTGAATCAATCTCCGCATGCTTACTCGAGGACATTTGCAACACTCCAATACCCCCAATCTCATGCCAATATGCCTGAAGAGATTTGTCATCGTCAAAACCAGAATTCTTCTTATCCAATACCCCTGAGCACAAAAAATCATAAGTGTCAATATCCTCCATATCATCCTTATCAAACATCCCAGTCAAATATGCAAACTCAGGCACTGAACAATGCCTCTGAACTCCCCCAGCCCGGAAATGAATAACCTTTTTAGTATTAAATTCATTTCCTCTTAACCTAGAGTCAACCCTCAATGTGCTAAGAAACTCTAAAACCCATTCACGAACCGGTGCATGCTGAATCCCAAAAATATTTTCCCACATCTTAAATGTTTTAATCTGACCATTATCATTTCTATACTTGCACATCAACTTTGTCTTCACCTGTTCAGCAATACCAACCCGTGCAAAATCACGCCAACAAACAATCTTGGGTTGCATAATGTTAGAAATCCAAAAATAGTGATAAATTGTAATTAAGATTAGAAGACATTCTTGTTGTTAAGTCATAGATAAATGATTACTAAGGTTGAGGGGCTAATCGTGATAATTAGCATAGTTGTATTGTTAGACTATAAATAGCCCTCATACCTTAGAAATCATAACAAGAACAGAAAAAACAATTCATTCCTTACACAATTAATTCCAAGCTTTCAGTTTACTCGATCATTCTCTCTCAAAACACACACACACACACCAAGAACACACACTAGCAAACCGCCATTGTTAGATCGAATTCAGAGATAAAATCGTGTTATAACAAGTGGTATCAGAGAGAAACATCAATCTGATGACGATCCATAACTGAATTTGATCACAATTTCATCGAAATCAAGTTTAATCTCAAATTCTGTTCGTAATATCTCACCTACTGGTTCTTCAAAATTCACACATCAAATCTCATAAAATCACAGTTGTTTGTTCATCAATAGATTCGTGGCTATTGATAACATAATCCTGTCAATTTTCAAGTTCTTCAATCAAGATCGTTTCCTAAGACGATCTTCAATCAAGATCGTTTCACCTAAGACGATCTTCATCAAGATCGTTTCATTCTCAATTCAATCAAGATCTTTCACAAGACGATCTTCAATCAAGATCGTTTCACCAAGTCTTCAATCAAGATCGTTTCACTGTCTATACTTAACCAAATTTTCATCAAAAATCAAGACGATCTTAATCAAAGACGATCTCACCAAGAACGATTTCAATCAAGATCGTTCACCAAGACGATCTGCCTAAGATCGTTTTAGTTCAGTGCTTTGTGGCTTGTTAAGACGATCCTAACAAGATCGTTTTAGCTAAGAGTGTGTTGTGGTAGTGTTGATTCTGGCTAATTAATCCAAAAGGATTGGTTTGGTCGTTTCATACACTGAGAAGTTTTGAAGAAAGAAAACAAGACGATCTTCATATCAAGATCGTCTCATTTTTTTTCCCAGGACGAACTTCAAACCAAGATCGTTTCACCTAAGACGATCTTCATCTAAATCGTTTCATTTTCATACTTAGCCAAATTTCACCAAAAATTTTCAAGACGATCTTCAATCAAGATCGTCCCAGTTTTCAAGAACCGTTTCATTTTAATACTTAGCCAAATTTCACCAAAAATTTTCAAGACGATCTTCAATCAAGATCGTCCCAGTTTTCAAGACCGTTTCATTTTCCATACTTAACCAAATTTTCATCAAGATTTCAAAGACGATCTTCTCAAGATCGTTTCACATTTTGTTCTTCAAGATCGTTTCACTGTCTATACTTAACCAAATTTTCATCAAAGAGTTCCAAGACGATCTTACTCAAAGACGATCTCAACCAGAACGATTTTGTCAAGATCGTTTCATTCTCAATTCAATCAAGATCGTTTCAATTTCCTTGTTAATCAAGATCGTTTCATTTACCTGGTTCAGTCAAGATCGTTTCATTCTCAATTCAATCAAGATCGTTTCATAAGTTCAATCAAGATCGTTTCATTTCCTGTTCATCAAGATCGTTTTAGTTCAGTGCTTTGTGGCTTGTTAAGACGATCCTAACAAGATCGTTTTAGCTAAGAGTGTGTTGTGGTAGTGTTGATTCTGGCTAATTAATCCAAAAGGATTGGTTTGGTCGTTTCATACACTGAGAAGTTTTGAAGAAAGAAAACAAGACGATCTTCATATCAAGATCGTCTCATTTTTTTTCCCAGGACGAACTTCAAACCAAGATCGTTTCACCTAAGACGATCTTCATCTAAATCGTTTCATTTTAATACTTAGCCAAATTTCACCAAAATTTCCAAGACGATCTTCAATCAAGATCGTCCCAGTTCTTCAAAACCGTTTCATTTTAATACTTAGCCAAATTTCACCAAAAATTTCCAAGACGATCTTCATTCAAGATCGTCCTTCCTGTTCTTCAAGATCGTTTCAATTTCCATACTTAACCAAATTTTCATCAAGATTTCAAAGACGATCTTCTCAAGATCGTTTCACATTTTGTTCTTCAAGATCGTTTCACTGTCTATACTTAACCAAATTTTCATCAAAGAGTTCCAAGACGATCTTACTCAAGATCGTTTCAATTTTTAATCAAGATCGTTTCATTTACCTGGTTCAGTCAAGATCGTTTCATTCTCAATTCAATCAAGATCGTTTCAATTTCCTTGTTAATCAAGATCGTTTCATTTACCTGGTTCAGTCAAGATCGTTTCATTCTCAATTCAATCAAGATCGTTTCATTTACCTGGTTCAGTCAAGATCGTTTCATTCTCAATTCAATCAAGATCGTTTCAATTTCCTTGATAATCAAGATCGTTTCATTTACCTGGTTCAGTCAAGATCGTTTCATTCTCAATTCAATCAAGATCGTTTCAATACTTGTTTAAATCAAGTTCGTTTCATTTTCATACCAAGATCGTTTCATTTGCTCTTTCAATTAAAATCAATCTCAAATGGCTTCTCGTGAAGCATTGGCATTAGGTTCTGATACAAGACCTCCAGTTCTCTACCGTGGTTCTTACGGACTATGGAAGAAACGATTCATGGACTATGTGGAGAGTCAAACAAATGGTCATATGATGAAAGATTCCATTCTGAATGGACTTGCTGTTCATCGCCATCCCACTACTAATGCAGTTATTCAAACTCATGAACTTTTGAATGCTGAGCAAAAGGATCGAACAGCTGCAGATAACAGAGCAAGGTCATGTTTATATAGAGCTCTACCGGATGAAATCTATGGGTCTGTTGATTCTTATGATACAGCAAAAGAGATATGGGATGAGGTGGCAAGACAGATGGAAGGAGCTGACGTGACTTCAACAATCAGATTGACCAACATTTTGACTGAGTTTGACAACTTCTCCAAAATGCCAAATGAATCTCTTGAGGCAGTTTACTACAGATTCTGCAATGTCATCAATGAACTGAGGAAGAACAATGTCAAGAAGACTGAGATTGAGTTAAACATCAAGTTCATCAAAGCACTTGGTCAAGAATGGGAAGATTTTGGAACCCAGATCAAGCAACATCAAAACCTGACCAAGTTCACCATTCATACTCTATATGAATCCTTCAAGCTCAATGAAAACCAAGTCCTAAGCAAAGCTTCATCGAACAAAATGCCAGAAGTTGTATCTTCTGATCCTTTGGCATTGATCGTTGAGAAGAAGATTTCTGAAGCTCTCAAAAGGCAAATGGTAGTTGTTTCTTCGTCAGATGAGGAGGGAGATGATGTGATGGCTACAAGAGATGGTGTATCAGATGAACTATATCAAGCTCTTGCCGCAGTAACTAAGCATTTCAAGAAAAGATATTACAAAGCGAGGCCAACAAACAACAATCTCCGCACTTCTTCAACAAGTGCATTTCCCAAAAAGGAACACTATCATCCAAGGAACAATGAGCAGAGTGAAGCTACTGGTTCAAGATATGGTGAAAAGAAGGATGTTTATGAGAAACAAGCAGTTGAAAAGGGGAAGACATCAGACAAAAGGTGCTACAATTGTGGAATTCCTGGACATTTTGCTGTTGATTGCAAACAACCCAAGAAGCGGAACTATGAGTACTACAAACAGAAGATGCTATTAGCCAAACAAGTTGAAGCAGGACATGCATTGCTTGCCGAAGATGACAAATGGCTATTGCTCACTGATGATGAAGATCAAGATCTCTCCGCTAATGTTTGCTATATGGCGAGATTGGCCAAGAACAAAGTCCTTGAAGCAGAAAGCACTGATGATGAGTACCCAGATGATGAGGTAAATCTCGACTCTACTTTTTCTTTGATTAAGGACAAAGAGTCTTGTAGATTAGCTTTATCTAAATTAACAAATCTTATCAATTCTTTAGCCAACAAAAACAAAAGGTTGAAAAATAGTATTTCTTTTTCAAAAAGTAAATTTTCAAATCTTCTTGAAGAACACTCAAAATTACTTTTTGAACATGATACTATTAAACAAGATTTTCAAACATACAAAGAAAAAATGTTGGTTAAAGAATGTGAGATGAATGTCACTCCTGATTCTAAATTATTACAAAGATGTCAAAATCTTGAGAAGACCATTCATGATCTTGAAAAAGCCAATCAAGATCTTGAAATTCAAAAGACCAATGAATGGCTTCGGGCAAATGCGAGACAAATGGACGTTGATATTCTCAATAAGAAGCTCCAAGAAGCCAAACCAAACAATGTTGAACTCGAAAGGAAGATTTCTGATTTAAATCATAATTGTTTTCTAAAAGGCATTGAGATTGAGAATCTTGAAAAACAAGTTGAGGATTTAAAAAGAATATACTTTTCTATCAAGAAAAGCTATATAAAGTTGAACAAAATCCTCTCTTGAATTTCACTGCCTATTTCAACAAGTCAAAAATTGACAAAACAGAACTTCTTCTCGGATTGGGATTTGAGAATATCACACCATTAAAAAAGGCCAAAGAGGAAATCGAACCCCTGTATGATGAAAAATTTCTTCGCCTTGGTATGATACAACAATTTATTCGTCCATTGGATGACGAATTTGAGACTGATGAAGTTGAGAGAATACCTAATCAAGATTTTTTGGTTAATTATGATGCAATCAATGATTCATACAAAACAAAACAATCTTCAATTTTCAAATTGGAAGAAATTGAATCAAATTTTCAAAACCAAGAATCTGTTGGTACGTCACCTAAATCAACTAAAATGTATTTTCCAACCACATTTTTGGAAAAGCAAATAGAAGATTTACAACAAAAGGTGAAATCTCAACAAACAGTTATCAATCATCTCAAGTCTCAAAGTCCGAATCTAGAGGATAAATGTATTGTTGTTAATACTAAGAAAGTTTGTGAGAATGTTTCTACTCAAACTGACCAAAGTGCATCCGTAGAAAATTCTACCCAAACTACTTGTGATTCATCTACCAATACCTCTACCCAGACCTTGACTGATTCTCTTGAATGTACTTGTCAAAATACTGCTACTTTTATAGCTGATGATTGTGTGCAATCTGATCTTTCTGATGAAGAACTTGCACATAGTTTAGTTTTGATATGGTACTTCTATAGGTTTTTCACATGCAACGCTGTTAATGAGTTAGTTGTTCACCCTAAGCCTAGTGCTAGTATAGGTGTTGATACGTCTACTCAATTTTCTTGTGAGACCAAAGATGTGTCAGTTCAAGTTGACCTAATTTCTGAGACTACCCATAATGTGAAGTTGGACACCAAGATTCCTGATTTCTCAAAATTTTCAAATAAATCTAAAATTAATCAATCTCCATTGAAATTTTCTTTTTCAAAAAGTAAATTTTCAAATCTTCTTGAAGAACACTCAAAATTACTTTTTGAACATGATACTATTAAACAAGATTTTCAAACATACAAAGAAAAATGTTGGTTAAAGAATGTGAGATGAATGTCACTCCTGATTCTAAATTATTACAAAGATGTCAAAATCTTGAGAAGACCATTCATGATCTTGAAAAAGCCAATCAAGATCTTGAAATTCAAAAGACCAATGAATGGCTTCGGGCAAATGCGAGACAAATGGACGTTGATATTCTCAATAAGAAGCTCCAAGAAGCCAAACCAAACAATGTTGAACTCGAAAGGAAGATTTCTGATTTAAATCATAATTGTTTTCTAAAAGGCATTGAGATTGAGAATCTTGAAAAACAAGTTGAGGGATTTAAAAAGAATATACTTTTCTATCAAGAAAAGCTATATAAAGTTGAACAAAATCCTCTCTTGAATTTCACTGCCTATTTCAACAAGTCAAAAATTGACAAAACAGAACTTCTTCTCGGATTGGGATTTGAGAATATCACACCATTAAAAAAGGCCAAAGAGGAAATCGAACCCCTGTATGATGAAAAATTTCTTCGCCTTGGTATGATACAACAATTTATTCGTCCATTGGATGACGAATTTGAGACTGATGAAGTTGAGAGAATACCTAATCAAGATTTTTTGGTTAATTATGATGCAATCAATGATTCATACAAAACAAAACAATCTTCAATTTTCAAATTGGAAGAAATTGAATCAAATTTTCAAAACCAAGAATCTGTTGGTACGTCACCTAAATCAACTAAAATGTATTTTCCAACCACATTTTTGGAAAAGCAAATAGAAGATTTACAACAAAAGGTGAAATCTCAACAAACAGTTATCAATCATCTCAAGTCTCAAAGTCCGAATCTAGAGGATAAATGTATTGTTGTTAATACTAAGAAAGTTTGTGAGAATGTTTCTACTCAAACTGACCAAAGTGCATCCGTAGAAAATTCTACCCAAACTACTTGTGATTCATCTACCAATACCTCTACCCAGACCTTGACTGATTCTCTTGAATGTACTTGTCAAAATACTGCTACTTTTATAGCTGATGATTGTGTGCAATCTGATCTTTCTGATGAAGAACTTGCACATAGTTTAGTTTTGATATGGTACTTCTATAGGTTTTTCACATGCAACGCTGTTAATGAGTTAGTTGTTCACCCTAAGCCTAGTGCTAGTATAGGTGTTGATACGTCTACTCAATTTTCTTGTGAGACCAAAGATGTGTCAGTTCAAGTTGACCTAATTTCTGAGACTACCCATAATGTGAAGTTGGACACCAAGATTCCTGATTTCTCAAAATTTTCAAATAAATCTAAAATTAATCAATCTCCATTGAAATTTTCTTTTTCAAAAGATTTCACGAAGGTTGATTTTGATAAATTCATGGAGGGAGAATATATTTTTGATTCAGAAACTGAGAAAAAGATTGAATCTACCAAAATCAAAATGGAAACAAAAATGGAATCTCAAAAACCATCGTCCAAAGCTCCAACTTCATATTACTCAAAGAAACGAGTTAAGACCAAACTCGTCAAGACTGAACCAAAGACCATTGCTACACCTGTGAAACATGTCAAAGAGGAACAAGCTGAAACCCCACACACAACAAAGTACACCAAAGTGAAACTTCCGAAAGACTATCCTAATGCTTCTAAATCTAGCTCTCAATCTAGCTTTAAACCTAAGGTGTCTAAGTCTAGCTCAGTTTCGCTAACTAAAGATACATCAAGTGGTTCAACTAGATATAGGGATAGATATGGATGGTTTTCTCATGATAAACCAAAGAAGCAAGAAGTTTCCTCACCACCAAAAGATTCCAAAAGGATGAAAGTTTTTAAAACTCCTCGTTCTAATCTTTGTAGCTTCAATTCAACAGGTGGAAAGAGCTTAAGTAGTGATGCTAAATGGGTTGCTAAGTCATTAGTACCTAAGATCACTAGTAATCAGAAAGAGGTTGAGAAAAAGAAGAAAAGAAGGAGGAGAAAAGCTGTTAATTGGTGGAAAGGTGTTCCTGTTAAACAAAACAATTCTGATTTGTCAATAAATGTTGAATGTGCCAAGGCAAGGCCTTGTGAGCTTGTAAACAATTTTAATTCTTGTGTGGTTGATTTGAATGCTTGTAGACATGTTACTTTTAATTCTTGTGTGAATGTTCGTACATTTTATTCAAATATGTTTGATGATAATATGCTTGTTGATGCTTATGTTGATTCAATAACATGTTTGAATGCGCATCCTAAGTTATATACCCTGCCTGTTTTATCTAACCAAAAAGGACCCGTTTTCAAGTGGGTACCTAAAAACGGTTAAATTTCTTTGATTGCAGGAAATAACCATCTGTGTTTGGATACTCGATTCCGGGTGTTTGAAGCACATGACTGGAAATAAATCTTTGCTGAAGAATTTTGTTGAAAGATTCATGGGAACTGTTCGCTTTGGAAACAACAATTTCGCTCCTATCTTAGGTTATGGGGACATTGAACGAAATGGGATTATAATCAAGAAAGTTCACTATGTTGAAGGTTTAAGTCACAACTTGTTCAGCGTTGGACAATTCTGTGATAACAATCTTCAAGTTCTTTTTCGAAAATCTCTTTGCAAAGTCCAAACCTTAGATGGAGTTGATATTCTTTGTGGCGATCGTGACGATAATCTTTTTACCGTCAATCTCGATGATAACCAACCAACCGATAATATTTGTCTCATTTCAAAGGCTACCTCGAAGAATTCTTGGTTATGGCATAGAAGGCTCTCTCATCTGAATTTCCAAACAATCAATACTTTAGTCAATAAGCATCTTGTTGAAGGCTTACCTGACTTTAAGTATGAAAGTGAGCATGTCTGTCCTTCTTGTGCTGTTGGGAAAATTAAGAGAGTTTCTCATAAACCGAAGAAATCTCCAAATTCTTTAGCACCTCTTCATTTGCTTCACATGGATCTTTGTGGGCCGATGAAAGTACAAAGCCAAAATGGGAAGAAATACATCTTGGTTATTGTTGATGATTATTCAAGATATACTTGGGTTAAGTTCCTAGCATCCAAAGATGAAACAACTCAGATGTTGATAGATTTCATCACCATTACTCAAGTAAATCTTCAACTTCCAGTTCGTTACATCCGTTCGGATAACGGTACTGAATTCAAGAATGCTGTTTTTGATGAATTCTGCAAATCCAAAGGTATTACTCATCAATTCTCAGCAGTTCGAACCCCACAACAAAACGGTGTTGTTGAAAGGAGAAATTGATCGCTGGTGGAAGCAGCAAGGACAATGCTTGCTTATTCCAAATTGCCATCCAATATGTGGGCTGAAGCTGTTGACACTGCTTGTCACACTCAGAATCGGTCCATTATCAATCAGCGGTTCGAAAAGACTCCTTATGAGGTTGTTAACAAACGGAAACCCAACATCAACTACTTTCACATATTTGGGTGTGTTTGTTACACGTTGAATGATCGGGAGAATCTTGGAAAATTCGAGAAGAAAGGTGATGAAGGATATTTTGTTGGTTATTCCAAAACATCTATAGCCTACCGAATTATAATCGTCGAACAAACACAATTCAAGAGACGATGAATGTTTGGTTCGATGAGATGTCAGGCATGATTTTTGAGCAAGAAAGCTTGCTACCAACAAGTATGGATTCAAGTGCTTCAAGTCCTTCTACAAGGAATACTACCTTAGCTTCTAAATTCAAGAAATTTCCAACTCCAACCAGTGATGAATTAGATATTCTTTTTGAAGAATTCTATAATTCAAAACTGGTTCATGATCAAGAACCTCAGATCATCGTTGAACCAATTCCAAACAATGAACCTCTTCATAACCACGATCCAGTTCCTAACAATACTCATGAATCAGCATCAAGTTCTTCTGAGCAAAGATCATCTTCAAATAATTCTATTCCACCATCCTCTCCTGAGAATCCTTCTCAAGTGAATGTTCAAGAACAACCTTCTCAATTCACTCAGACAACTAATCCCCTGAACACTCCGAATGTGTATGTACCACTTGACTTTGATCATCCAGCATATGAGGAAAGAGTTATACCAAGTTATGACTCTATCTCTCAACAAAACTCAAGTTTTCAATGATGATGATGTTGATCTTCAAGAACAAGATCCGCTTCCTCATGCTCACAAGTGGACACGTATGCAGAAAGACCATCCTACTGATCAGATAATTGGAGATCCACAAGCAGGAGTAACTACTCGTACTTCAGTGAATGAGTGTCTTGTTGCACTTTCTCTTAGCAATATTGAACCCAAAACGGTATCTGAAGCTCTTCAAGATCCAGAGTGGGTTAAGGCAATGCAAGATGAACTCGCTCAATTTGACAGACTGAAGGTATGGAGGTTAGTTCCAAATCCCAGAAAAGCTGATCCAATCGGAACGAAGTGGATATTCAAAAACAAAAAGGATGAGAATGGAGTGGTAGTAAGGAATAAAGCTCGACTTGTTGCTAAGGGTTATTGCCAACAACCTGGTGTTGATTTCGACGAAACTTTTGCTCCAGTAGCAAGAATGGAGGCCATTCGAATTTTCTTAGCTTATGCCGCATTCCGAAACTTCACTGTGTTTCAAATGGATGTGAAAACTGCTTTTCTGAATGGTGATCTCAAAGAAGAAGTTTACGTTGATCAACCTGAAGGATTTGTTGATCCTCAAAGACCAAACCATGTCTACAGGTTAGACAAGGCTCTCTATGGTCTTAAGCAAGCACCCCGAGCATGGTATGATTCCTTAACTACTTTCTTACTTAAAGGTGGATTTACCAAAGGCATAATTGACCCTACCCTGTTCATTCGCAAACAAGGTAAGCATGTTCTACTAGTTCAAATATATGTTGATGACATTATATTTGGGTCGACCAGTCAAACATTTTGCCGAAACTTTTCATCTCTAATGGTCAATCATTTTGAAATGAGCATGATTGGGGAAATGAATTACTTTTTGGGTCTTCAAATCAAACAATTACCAACTGGTATTTTTATATCACAAGGTAAATACATAAATGACATGTTGAAAAAGTTTGATATGACTTCATGTTCTTCAATTTCTACCCCAATGGCTGCTCGAACAACCATTAATACTGATACAAATGGGAAACCATTTGACCAAAAGAGATATAGAAGTATGATTGGTTCATTGTTGTACCTAACAGCATCTCGCCCAGATATAATGTTTGCAACATGTATGTGTGCTAGATATCAAGCTGCTCCAACTGATTTACATTATCAAGCTGTGAAACGAATCTTTCGTTATCTGAAGGGTACACCCGATTTAGGTCTCTGGTATCCAAGAGATACTGGATTCAATCTAACTGCTTATTCAGATGCAGATCATGCAGGTTGTAAACTTGATCGCAAGAGCACTTCCGGTACTTTACAATTTTTAGGAGATAAAATTGTGAGTTGGTCTTCCAAGAAACAGAATTGTGTTTCACTATCAACGACTGAAGCAGAATATGTGGCTGCAGCTAGTTGTTGTGCTCAAGTTTTATGGATGAAGACACAACTGACTGATTATGGTCTGACATATGATCATATTCCTATCTATTGTGATTCTCAGAGTGCTATTGCCATTGCAGTCAACTCAGTAAACCACTCTCGATCAAAGCATATTGATGTTAGATATCATTTTCTCAAAGATCATATTGAGAAAGGTGACATCGAACTCTACTTTGTGGGAACTGAATTTCAACTTGCAGATTTGTTCACAAAACCGTTGGACGAAAAAAGGTTTAATTTTCTGATCTCCAAGCTTGGTATGTTAAATCTTAAACCTTAATTTTGTTTGAAGGAATTCTTGAAACAGTTCAGAAAACAAAATACAAAATTGAAAAATTACAAAAATTTACAAAAAGATTTTTTTAATGGCTTGCATATACTATGTATGCAACCCGTTCTTCAATGTTTTTATTTAAATAGAGTGTTTATACATTCTAAAATCTTGTTATACATATAGATTGATATAAGAGTACAAGGAATCGAACGCCTTTGTGTACTTCCAAGTATTCTTATATGAATATGTATGTGTAATAGCAATCAAGTTGTTTTCCAAACAAACTTTTCAAACTCTCAATTAGTGATATGGGAAACGAAGGATCGAACGCCTTTGTGTACTTCCAAGTATTCTTATATGAATATGTATGTGTAATAGCAATCAAGTTGTTTTCCAAACAAACTTTTCAAACTCTCAATTAGTGATATGGGAAACGAAGGATCGAACGCCTTTGTGTACTTCCAAGTATTCTTATATGAATATGTATGTGTAATAGCAATCAAGTTGTTTTCCAAACAAACTTTTCAAACTCTCAATTAGTGATATGGGAAACGAAGGATCGAACGCCTTTGTGTACTTCCAAGTATTCTTATATGAATATGTATGTGTAATAGCAATCAAGTTGTTTTCCAAACAAACTTTTCAAACTCTCAATTAGTGATATGGGAAACGAAGGATCGAACGCCTTTGTGTACTTCCAAGTATTCTTATATGAATATGTATGTGTAATAGCAATCAAGTTGTTTTCCAAACAAACTTTTCAAACTCTCAATTAGTGATATGGGAAACGAAGGATCGAACGCCTTTGTGTACTTCCAAGTATTCTTATATGAATATGTATGTGTAATAGCAATCAAGTTGTTTTCCAAACAAACTTTTCAAACTCTCAATTAGTGATATGGGAAACGAAGGATCGAACGCCTTTGTGTACTTCCAAGTATTCTTATATGAATATGTATGTGTAATAGCAATCAAGTTGTTTTCCAAACAAACTTTTCAAACTCTCAATTAGTGATATGGGAAACGAAGGATCGAACGCCTTTGTGTACTTCCAAGTATTCTTATATGAATATGTATGTGTAATAGCAATCAAGTTGTTTTCCAAACAAACTTTTCAAACTCTCAATTAGTGATATGGGAAACGAAGGATCGAACGCCTTTGTGTACTTCCAAGTATTCTTATATGAATATGTATGTGTAATAGCAATCAAGTTGTTTTCCAAACAAACTTTTCAAACTCTCAATTAGTGATATGGGAAACGAAGGATCGAACGCCTTTGTGTACTCCCTTGTTCTCTCATATTGTACTAATTGATTGGATTTTCACTTTACTTAAATGTTTTTAATTGCCTCCAACATGTTGTTGTAAGATGCGACGGATTGAACGCCTTTGTGTACTCCCTAGCTATCTTACTACCAACATTGTTGTTGAAGCAAAACTTTGTGTTTCTTTTTGATTTTGCAAAAACAATTTTTGCTCCACCTTTCTATGAAAACCATTTTTGATCTATTCTTGCATAGATTAAGGAGGAGTTTGTGATTTCAAAAATTCTCAAACTTCAAATGTGTTTCAAACCTTTTCATTCACACATTTGATGTTTTTCCAATGATTTTTAATCAAATGGAGTTCGGTGATTAGTTTGCACATGAGCGATAGGTATTTCTCAAAATTTACTCCATGAATTTCATCATCGCCGATGTATTCTAACCCCGGAGTATTCACTTCTTTCATTAGATAGTGAGGGTATTTTGAGTGATGTTGATTTCGTGCAACTAGAATGGAGGGAGTAAAGTCGAAAAGTGAGAGGTTAAGGTGATTTGTTGTGAGAAAAGGGATAAAAGAAATGATACCCTTCCCAAAATTCTCAAAAGCCGGGTAAAACACGTTTCTATCAGATGTCATTTGTTGATATCTTGATATTGAAAAAGTCTTCATGGACCCAGTGAAGCAATGCACATCATTCCTAACCACTCAAGTGTTTCTTAACAAATACTTGTTTCATTTCTCACGGAGATTTTCACATTTCTATTGACTCTTCTTTTGGAAGATGTTGATATTGAAAAAGGGCGACATTCTGCTCCAGTCCCCGACTTCATTTGATCACATTGTGTCTAGAGCAAATTAATTGATCATTAAATTGATCATCTTTCATTCTTTTAGGACACACTAGCGTCATATCTTTGTGATATAATTGCTTATCTTTGTGATATAGCCGGAACATTCGTAGTGATATCTGCAATGATATTCCACGATGATCGAATGGAAATCCTACCAATGCTAACATTTTTTTCCAACATTGAACGTAGGTCTCGTAATTACATTTATGTGATTATTAAGCTAACGAGAAGTCTAAGTGACCTCGGTTTTCCCTAAAAGTCTTTAAGGATAAAATTGTGGTTATCAAATGCTTCGGTAGTGTTAACCGTGATTTATATTCTTTGAAGCAATCTAGTGGTTGAAAAGCCGCAGACCGAACTATGTTAGAGACTTGTTTTGTGCATATCTCAATGATACATAGGAAATCCGAAAAAATGTTATACATTTCTATCGGTCATTTCATTAATCCTTTTGATTTTTGAACATGCAAACGGATCATTCTTATCCGGTTTCATTTCTCTTCACACAAACACAGAAACTACCAACACCATGATATAATGTTTGTCCCAACAACTTCAATCTTACATTTTAGTCACCCATAGGATTTCTTGGGTTGGGCTACTAGTTTGGGTTGATGTTTTGATGGTTGACATTTCTCCATGTCTTCTTATTCCTTGTGACACTTAATCAATCGCATTTGTGCATAATGACATTGATTCCCAATTTTGTCATTATGAGGGGGAGAAAATATTATGATTGATTCATAGTCTTTGTCATCTGAGCTTTTGCTTCGGAAATGAATTTGGTATTGTCTTCAAATGATACCATCTTTCTATCATTTTCAAGGCATAGTTAGTGATAGAAATGGAATGAGAGTCTATGTTGAGAAATTTTTTTGGGTGTTTCAAATGGGAAAAGGCTTATCAAAGTTTGTGTATAGGGAGAGAAAATTGTTCATGATAAGTCAATAGTTTCAGATTTTCACTAGACTTTAGTTGATTAAGATTTTGATTTCAAAAAGGGGGAATCTGAATTGACTTTTGAGATAAGAATGAAACCGAAGATGAAAAGATTTTCACTCAAGACAATTCAACAATTCAAAGATGCTCCAAAAGATGTATACTCATGGATTGAGGGGGAGCTTGATTAATTCATAAGAATTTCATCTTAAACTTCATTCAATTGCTAACTCTCCAAAGTGTTCGAGTTGATGTGACAAAGATCAAAGCTTCAAAAAGGTTGAAAGATTTGTGAGAAGATTCAAGACAAAGAAGTAAAGCTTCAAACGAGTCTTCATCAAACACACTTCATTCAAGATCTTCAAGTCATACAACAACATTTTATCAAGAAACTCCAATGCATAAATCAAGGGGGAGAGTTCATATTCATGAAACTTCATTTCAAGAAGATGAGATTCGTTCAAGAATTAAAACTGAAGAATCGAAAAGTTGAATTTCACTCAAGAATCGAAGATTGAAGAATCAAAATCAAGATTCATCTCTTCTGCATTTCAAAAGACAACTCTGATTCATGATTCATCAATTCTCGAAGATTCAAGCCAAACATGCTTTCATCATTCTCTGTTCAAAAGAACATTGAGAATCTTCATATGATTTAACTTCAAGAAGTCCAAGATCAAGACTGAATCAAGTTCTCCAAAGACAAAAGAAAAAGCTTTGAAGACTTGTTTCAACATCCCAATTGTCTTCACCATCGGGCTCATCAATTTCATTCCTTCAAGACAAGATAACACGTACTTCATTCATTACAATAAATCACTAAGGGGGAGAATGTTAGAAATCCAAAAATAGTGATAAATTGTAATTAAGATTAGAAGACATTCTTGTTGTTAAGTCATAGATAAATGATTACTAAGGTTGAGGGGCTAATCGTGATAATTAGCATAGTTGTATTGTTAGACTATAAATAGCCCTCATACCTTAGAAATCATAACAAGAACAGAAAAAACAATTCATTCCTTACACAATTAATTCCAAGCTTTCAGTTTACTCGATCATTCTCTCTCAAAACACACACACACACACCAAGAACACACACTAGCAAACCGCCATTGTTAGATCGAATTCAGAGATAAAATCGTGTTATAACACATAACATGGTCATATCGAATTTCCTGCAACTTATTCAAATAATAGGTCCTTTCATGACCCGTCACTCCTGGAAATTTCAACCATTCATGAGGCTCTACAGTTAAATTCTTAGCGTTCCCATCCAAAGGAACATCCTTGTACTTAAATGGATCACTCAGTTCCGGTTCGGTAAATTTATATCCTTCTTGGATACCCGGAACAAACGCGGGTTCACTAGCTGAAGCAACCTCCTTTCCTCTCTGCAAAAACACATCAAACAATCATAAAAACACAGTAGAAACATCAAACATACCTCACACAAACCAAAACTCAAAGTTTAAAATCGAAAATTTGAAACAGAACAGAATATGCGGCGCATACCCATTTCATGCGCCGCATATCTGTATCCCAAAACTGATATTGTAGCACCAACACCCCAATATGCGGCGCACAGAGATTCCGTGCGGCGCATATTTTCATTTTTCAGAAATTTTTTGCTTTTTAAATCAATTAAACAACTTCCCACTAAAATTCAAATACTATTCAATCACTTTCAAGAACAAACTCAGGTCAACAAAAGTCAACATGACAAATTTAAACAATGTAGACTCAATTCGAAAAATTTGATCATGTTAAACACAAAGTAAACTCAAATTAAACCAACCCAAGCCTTTATCTACATCATATAGTCATCACAACAATTTTCCCCAAATCAATTTCATACTCATAAACCCTAATTTCAAAATCCAGACCTAAAACATGTAATTAATCCAAATAGAAACTAGATATAAGCAATTAAAGCATATTCAAACCATCCCCAAGCATAAACAATCAAAAGCCCCAAATCAAATTCGAAATCCTCATGAACCCTAGATCCGAAAATTTCAAATTAAACACAAATTACTTGTTAAAATCAAGTGTAATCATCATTAAACACATAACCCATATCAAAGAATCAAGTAATTTTGTTTGAATCGAAATTAACTTGAAATACCCTTTAAATTTTCGGACCTAAACACCCACCAAAGCAAGAAACAAATTGAAATAGATGATAGATGAGAAACTTACCCTGGATGTGCGAACCATGATGAACAAGCAAGAAAAACATGATGAACAAGCACTCCCTTTCGGTTACAAGATAACTGATCTTATGCTAACATCTCTATCCTCCCCCACACTCATTTCGTTCATACCTTTATCGATTACACAAATGTTTCACACAATCATTCACAATTCCATTACCATGATTGATAGCTAGTAAAGATCAATTGCAACAACTCATAAATAATCTTTGCTTACTGTTATTATTATTGTGTTTTGCCTTTCCCTTTTAGAAATACTTTCATTCCGTGGTTTGCACTAGTTCGACTAATCAATGAGCATATGATAATTACAATCTAAAATAAACATCTTTAAGAGTTAAGACAGAGGTGAACAAGTCTGTAAGCATTGCAACAAAGAGACATAACTTAACTCAGGTCAGGGTGCATACCATTTTATTTTGGGTACTAACTGTGTAGGTGGTCAAGACAGCGGTGACAGGTCGGTGGTTCCCCACGCGCAGAGCAACATAACTTGACCTATTTATTACTTTCATTTTTATCTCATTTGTTCATTTCCAAACACAACTATATAACTTATTAAGCATATTACACCCCTTTTAGATATATCGGCTATCGAATGATGTATAATATTTTTAAGCACAATTTAGCCGATAGATCCCCAGATGGTTCATACAAACATCAAAAACTCGCACTAGGTACAATCCACTTCCTGAAATTTAAAGATTTCCATAAATCTAAAGGTTCTAGCTCACACGGTAGTTATTATTTAATCTTAATAAAGGACTACAAATGAAGTCGCTACCATTTTCTCTAATACACACCATCAATCGTTTTCAATTAAGTCCAATTCATCATGCATAAAACATTGTTTATCACTTAGGGTAGATCTAATTTGTGCTAAGGATTCAAGAGATGAAGCTTATAACAGCATCTGTAACAAGTATTCATCATTTCTGTCTAACTAATTACTAGTTCCAAAACTTGTAGAAAATTCAACTTCCAACTCTTATATTTTTAACCAAAAACATGAGAATTTTTCCTATTTTACGCAATTCTCCCCCCACACGTAAATGTTACAATGTCCTCATTGTAATGAATAAACTATGGCTCAAAAGAAAATTGGGAAAAATTCTAAAAGAAAAAGAGTAACGAAACTTTCCGGGATTTTTGGCCGTGTTCTTCCATGAAATCTGTTAAAATCACTCCTCACTTGATAATTCTCACTGCCACAAACACTTAACAAAGCGTCTCAACAAAACATATTAGAACATCATATCATAATTATCAAACTAGAATCATAAATATTGTTTGTTACTTGTTTGTTCATCCTGCATACCACATAAACTACCACATTAAAGAATTATCGGGGGTTGGGGGATAGAAATTGTTTGAAATTGTTTCATCCGCACGCAAGCGGGAATCATGCCATCACCATCATGAAAGAATTATAAAATAGGGAGAGGGAGAAATTGTTTGAAATTGTTTAACCATCACAATACTCATCTGGATCACATAATCAGTGGGTAGAATCATAAGCAGCATCACAGCAGACCTCATCATCCAATATGCAAGCAGCAGCTACTCGTCACCATCCTCATCATCAGCAACCTGTGAAAGATCTACAGCACGTGGTGAACTGGAGGTGCAGAGTAGTCTGACAGCATGCTGGGAAAGAGCTGTGGTACATCATATAGCCCATAGCCGATCTGAAGTAATGCTGCTCCTTCTGCTGCAGCATCTGTAACCGCTGAATCTCTGTTGTAAGAGTATCTACCTTCTGCCTCAACCTAGTGGTGGTTCCTCTGCTGCTCTGCCCTGCCTCTGATGTGGATGCACCTGCCTGCCTCTCCATCTCAACCTCGACTGCTGGGGGGTTTCTCTTGTTCCATGGACGTCCCTGCTTATCTAAAATCTGCAATCTAATCAATTCCTTCTTGTCCATCACATCTGTCTTCTTAAAGTACGAGCACTCCCTTTTTGTGCTCCCCAAACCCAGCGTCACATAAACACGCCACCCGGTAACCATCCGG
>CM067170.1:145811319-145839204 GCA_034093135.1 Erigeron breviscapus | reverse complement strand
AAGATGAGTGCGTAGATGCAGTTGTTGCTTGGGTGGCTCCACGCAACATGGTTCTTATAACGCAGGGCGAGTAATACGAGAGGTTTGACCAACCTCCACATACGGATTACTCTGGGATTGGCTTGCCATTCCTTAACGACGTAAGATGAGTAGTCTTTTGACTAATCATCCAGTCGGGTGTGAAGCAGGGCACACTTATATGCAGTTAACGAAGATACGTGTGACAATGTGTGAACTAATGCAGAATAGGCACATTTAGGATGATTATCCTAATTGATACGAAGTTGAGATGCAGTATATGTGTGAACGTGTGATGTGTGTTGTGCCTAATGAAACTTGTCTAATAATGAAGATTGTTTTAATTGGACAAATGCTTTTAATTAAGTGTTATCTTACTTAGCTATTCTTATAGCTAACACTTGCTTCTTAATGTGGTTGTTCCCTCAGGTTTAGCTTGATGGAAACTAGATGCAGGACGTGTGAGCTTGGGTAGATGCAATGCAGGAGCCTTAGCTACCCTTAGACGATGCTTTCCTTAGACATTTATATACATTTCGTACTTAATGTCGAATTTATGTAGTGATGTGTGAACGGTTGTTTTATGTTGGGCAACCGTTGGGTTTTCATTTGAACTATTGTTTGATATGGCATGTAACACCAAATAAATGCAGAAACCAAAAAGTTTCTATCGGTTTTGACTTTTACAGTCTTTACTTCCGCAATTTAACACCGTTAGGTGAAAAGTTTTTGAAAACCCATATTTTTAAACGACGGGTGTTACACAAGGACTATTCTTGCAACTCACCCAAATACATATATCATCATCCTCATCAAAAATATAAGAAAATGATATATGTATATATATATAAGAAAAATGCAATTCGATCAAAAAAGTATCTATTATAGAAGTAAAAAAAAAAGTATATGAAAGACAAGATCCATCAGTATCTATTATCATTCGATCAAAAAAGTTGTACACCATTGCAAATGGGATAATCTTAGCAAAGATATGCCGGTCTCAAGGTTTCCATAAGTTTCCCCAAATCATTCATATTCATCACATCAATACACATATATATTGATATTTTTCCCATGGTTGAACTAAACTTCATCTCCAAAATCAAGGTAAGTCTTTTCCATTTGCATACACATCTCAACTACAAATAAAAGAAATTGGAACCTATCCTTGAAATTTATCAGTAGCCAAATTGGATGAATCACTGATGGTGGCCCACCCCGTTTTTCCGGTTGCGTGCAACGTCAAACTAGTGTTATGGGTTTTAGGGTTTGTGATCGGTCGTGGGATAGGGAAATCATCACTATGAAGATCCAGCAAAGATGGATTAGATCTTGGGACATATATGCGATTGGATCGGAAGTCTTGATTGGGGTTTGAATCATTAGGAAATGGTTAGGGATTTGTCATCGATGGCCGACCATTTTCTTCCTCTTTTCAACGGTCCATGTCAACATAGTATGGGGGTGTTTGATCATTTTTCCGGTGGCAAGACGGTGGTGGTCAGGCG
Organism: Erigeron breviscapus; assembly: GCA_034093135.1. Lineage (NCBI taxonomy): Eukaryota > Viridiplantae > Streptophyta > Magnoliopsida > Asterales > Asteraceae > Erigeron > Erigeron breviscapus. The sequence goes on along the minus strand of CM067170.1, from coordinate 145,837,678 downwards.
GTGGCAGTGGTGGTTAGCCGGATTTCCTAAGAGGAGAGAGTGTGATATATAAGAAAATGATATAAGATACTGAATATAAGATACTGATGGATCTTGGCTTTCATATATTTTTGATGAGGATGATGATATATGTATTTGGGTGAGTTGCAAGAATAGTCCTTGTTTATATAAAAAGACAATATTGCCCCTTACGTGAGGGGCACATGATGCCTTTAACGGTAGAATATAGACGGAACGTTACTGTTGGACCAAAATTGCAACAGGTGTGATATGACAGGGATGCGTTTCGCGACTTTGCACATGTTTGTATCAAACTTGCAAAATGTGTGATAACACAGGGACCAAAAATGCAATTCGTTCTTTGTTTTATGTTTTGTGAAATAAAACTTTGTTTTTTACAATTCTTTACCCTTGAGTTTTTATCTTTCTATTTTTAAGCTTGGAACTATGTTTTGCAACTTAACCAACTTTTGTATTTTTAAGCTTTTGTATTTTTAAGCTTAGAACAACATTTTAGTGATTCAAAATTTCCATTTACTTAAATATGTTTTGTGAATATCTCATAACAATTTGAAGAAGCTATGGAGCACATAAACCAATTTCAAAAAATTGAGAAAGCAACGTCAAATATACATACAGAATCAAAGCTGCTATATCAAAGCTGCTTTATCATATATAACCCAATCTGCTATAACAAGAATAGCAACTTAAACAAGAAACTTTAAAACAGAGTCCATAACACATTCCCATCAGAATCCATAACCACATTCCCATCATCAACATCTTAAACAAGAAACTAATCATACCAGGTTATATTTTTCGCGGATTCTTTGCTTCATAGTCTCCAACGCCACCCTATTGACTTCATCTTGTCGTGACGTGTCCATTGCCAACATTTTCATATCTTTGTTATATTGTTCATCTTGTTTTATCTTGAGTTTTCCTAGTTCATACTCAACCCGTTTCTTCCCCAAATCCACTCGCTCCTTGCCAACTCCAATCAAACCCTCCAACTTCTCCCCTAATTGAACAAACTCCTCCGAATACACAGCCTTACCGGATGAACTAGATGAACCAAGCTTCCCGGAACCATTATATCTTTGTTGAAAATACCTATACTCCCTCTCCAAATCACCGGTAATCCTTAAAAATAAACTTTTATGCATACGAAAACGACGCCTAAATTGCCTCGGGTTGAATGTTGGTGCATCAACAAAATAGTCTTGCATCAACCGTTGTTCAGCCTCCTCCCGTCGCCTATCAATAACAACCCTACGATGAAATCCCCTCGGTGGTGGTTCTTCATCTTCATTTTCGGCCACAACATGTCTAACTAAGTTAATGGCTAAAACTACCGCACTTTCGACGGCGTCATCGTATTCGTCGGAGCCCATAGAATTAAAAGAAGATGATGATGATGAAGATGAGGAAGAAATATCATTGGGATCCATAGATGAAAGGTAGGGTGAATAATTGTGTGTAAATTGTATAAAAATTTAAGATAGATAGATAGTTGTGAAATGATATGTGAAGTATGTGTAAATATATAAGAAATAAAAGGGGTTAAAAGTGGGGAAAAAAAACATTAAAAGACATATATTGACTAGTCGTTGTTGTTACCAACGGATCTTTTCTCCTCGAAAGTGAAGCGTCTTATTCTTCGCGCCTACGCCTACTTTTTGACATATAAAACATATAATGTAGGTGGCTTCTTGGGGCGTCTTGGGGCGTGGAAGTGTTCATTACGCGCCTTGCACCGTATGGCCTTAAAGGATTCCACACTCTAAGCATAACCATACATGTTTTCGTTAACGATCTAATTGGATTATTCTTTTTTTTTAAATAAAAACATCACTTATATTAGAAATTTATAGAGTTTACAAGAAATTAGTGGGAAGCCGAGATACTATCTGGGCCCCACTCCTCTAGCTATAGCAAAACCAATCCTACTAAATATATGAGCAGCCGCACGTGCTCCAATGTCTTGAGTCACGGAGAACTTTCGGATCCGCTTCAGTATGGTCACGACATCCTTTTTTTTGTCTTTTATTATTATTATTATCACGAATAATTTTTGATGTTGGAAATTTTCCTGAATGTTTTTTTGCCATTTATCATTATTATTATTATTATTACGAACAATTTTTTATATTGAAATTTTTCCTTATTATTATTATTATTATTATTATTATCACGAATAATTTATGATGTTGGAAATTTTCTTGAGTGTTTTTTTACTATTTAGCATTATTATTATTATTATTATTACTTTCTTTATTAAAACAAATTGATGTGAATGGTAATTTTCTTAAAACCATTAGGTTTGAATATATATTAACTTTAGTAAATGAGAAACAAGAATAGCAATTGGTTGAGATGGCATGCATCCTGCTTTTTGATCGGGGTTTCACGGGTTCGAAACCCCTCCCCCTTTCATGTTTAGATTTTTTGTTTGACATTTATTAATTTTTGCCCTTTCATGTTTAGATTTTTGAACATAGTAAAAGCATTGCTCTTAAATAAATATATATTTGTTTTTATTTAGTTGATGAGTTTTTTTTAACGTTATGTTTATTTGTGATTTCTATAAGTAACACATCTACATGTTGTATATGTTTTGTCTTTTTATGCATTTTTAACATATATAATATTTGTAACAAATTAAGACTAAATAATTATATAGAAGAGATGGTTGTTTCTTGACTTTAAAACCAAGAGGTCATGGGTTTAAAATCTATGCCCTCATTCAAGCTTTTTTTTTAAAAAAAAAAATTTTATTTTTTATTTTATAACAATAGCTTTCTTTTCTTTTGAAACTTTTTGATTTTTAAAAGAAACTTTGATTTTTCTTTCTCACTATCTTATTATTACCAATCAAATAAAAACACTATAAAAAAACAGACTTTTTTATAAATTGGTTAAACCGCCTACGATCACACGGTACCATATGCATGCTTATGCATGTCACAAATTAATAGCCCTCTCATACTGAGTATTCTAACATCAAGTAAAATTTTAAGACCATCTCTATGTATCAAGATACCAAATGTTATACCTCTATTTTAATATATTTTACTCAATATTTTGTTTTTATTTTAACTCTAGTTATATCATAATTAGTTAGATGATTCCACATGTTAAAAACTTAAAAAATTAGAGATATACTTAATGCAAATTATTTGAGAAAAAATCAAATTGGATAAATACTTACTGTATACATTGCAGTGAACATCAAATTTGGTGAAAAAAATTCTCATTTTACATCAAATTTATCGGGTATGAGTTTTATGCGGTGTATGCTCTAAGCACGAAGTCAATACATGAGATCAGAGAGTTCTCACCCATTTACTCTCTTTTTATTGTATACATCACTATATATTGCAGAAGCTCTTGTAATCAAATTCATGCTTCGTGTCGGTTGTTTACTGTTTCCACTTTCCACAATTAAAATTTTTTGTTTGTGATATCATTCTAGGAACTACTGAAGTTTGAAGAGGTGGCTATATATTTTAAGAAACGAGAAAATCACCAATACCATCTTTTTCATTAGACGTGTTTACCATTTTAATATAGTCACACTCAAATACATTAAAATAATCCGTTGACCCATAACTTTGACTTGTGGGTGGCACTTTTTTCGTGAATGAATGATCCCACTAATTTAAAATTCTTATATTTTTAAAACCAATGAACTTTTTACATTTAGCCTCCACGACCATCCGCTACACCTGCGAATACGTTAGATGGTTGACACGTCTTCCACAACCACCTACCATACCCACAAATAGGTTAGATGACTGACATGTGTCTTAATCTATAACCTTTTTAAAATTAATAAAATTATGGGACAACCCACGAAAAAGTATGACCCATGAATCAAAGTCGTTGGTCAAAGGTCTACCTGGGTGGGTTGCAAAAATGAACCTACTGTGATTTCATAATTCTTTCAAGTTCGAATCACCAGATTTTATGGTTCTGGCTGGGGACCCTGGTCTTAAGTGTAAATTTATCTAAACATCCGAAAATTCAATCAAATGACTAGCAGACTTCCTATCCGTCATCTTCTTGAATCATACCAGTCTTCGATCAAAGCATAATTGATTCCTTCTAACTGATTTAACAAGACGGTTTGTTAGCTGTGTCTTGATATCAACATTTTGTTAAGGCAGCATAGTTTCACATAAAGTGGTTTTTATCTGTGGGAAAATAAGGCAGCACAACCTTGTTTAACACCAAACATAAAAAAACAATCATCTTCACATGAGCATTAAACATATACATACTAGAGATGTAGGAATTGTAAAATTATGATAATATATAACATGCTTTGAAAACATCAGTAGGAAGCTCGAACTTCATCAGTTGGCACTGATGATCCATTTGGGGGGTCATCAGCACGCAATTGAGCAGAAACATCATCTATTGCAGAGTTCAGCTGAGCAATCTTTTCTGTGAGTATTTTGCGTGTTTTATGATATCAGTCAAACCATGTAGCTAGCTGGTAAGTGTTGAACTCTACACATTACAGTTAGAGGTGACAATATGGGCGGGGTCGGGCTGGTTGCGTTGAGTCATAGGTACTTTTTAATGCAGGACAAGAAGGCCTGGATTGTGTTGGGCGAAGCCCCAAACATTTACTATTTTTTGAATGTTATAAATAAGTGATGGGCTAAATTTTTAAAAAAATCCATAGTTTACCAAAATAATGTTATACTACTTTTTATTCTGCAGTTTAGGAGGTTTTTATATATTTGAAATTCTGAAACTTTTGGAATGACTTTCAATCTGTTTGACCCATTTCCTTCACTTAAATACTTTGTGCAACAGTTTTATATAACATAAACCCAAATCATACAATTTATAGGAAATGGGATCGAAATTATGGACCAGACATATCAGCCTGCATGACAAAAAATAATTGCTTCAAAACCTTTTGCTAGATCAAACTACATATAGATTACTGTTTCCATGTTTTTTTTTTAAAGCCAAGGTGCCTTACATCTGTCTGGCTACGTTGACGGGGTCAAAATTTTGTGCTACATACACTCAAACCAGACAAAGCGATCATCAATCTATTTGTGTAATCCACCACAAGAGAAATTAAAACCACCCAAGTCTTTTTACCAACGTGGATACCCCTTAGGGGATACAATGATTTAGATTACAGGTTGGGCAGACATGGGGTTGAAGTAAAAATGATAGGGAGTGTTTTCGGTGTGACACGTTCATCCTTAGATAGCCTATATAAATTTAAAATATCATTAGAAGAATGGCTCATGTAGTCAAGATACCTGGGGTGCGTATATGGCACCTAATGTTCCAACAAATAATTCCTCCTAATACAAAGCCGCTAACAAATATGCTGGCTCCACCTAACCTATCGTCATTTGCTCTGCAGATGCATAGGGGGCAATTAACTAAACGAAGCGGCAAAACTGAAAAGAAAATGCAGGCAGATACATAATGCATAATTTATCTGATCTTAGAAAAATATTCATATGGCTACATTGTTAAAAAAGAACCACTCGGAGAAGAAATCTACGTTTTCTGTGATTTCTGTCCTTTTTGGTGCTTCAATCAGTGCACCCCATAAAATAGATGAACAGTTTGATCATGAGCTTTTAGTCAAATAATAACAGTGTGTCTGTTAACAATATATATTATCAACAAGAACAACGAACTAATATGGTTCATATAACAAATTAACAACGTACCCAGCTCGCACAGTCAGTGATTTTTTGTGCTTTGATAGTTTAGTAGTTCCACTGCGGCCAATAAACAGATTAGCGGATCCAAGGCATTGATCTGCTGGCATCAAAGAATCCACCATCATTTAACTTGTAACATGTTGGAAAAAGATTTGAAAGAAACTAATTACGAAGGGAAGAAATTCAAGATACAAGTTAAGAACAAAGTATCCTCTACACCTACGTTTAGAACAAAGTGTCCAGTTTACATCCATTCTAAAAGAGTAAGGTGTACCAATATCTGAATGTAAAAAAACCAACGGCAAGTCCAAAAAAGTGTAGGGCATATTAGCCATGATTTTCAACTAATAAAACCAATCAGGGGGACAAAGTAATCCTTTTAAAGTTTCTATTTACATCATGGAGCTTATATCAATTAATACTGTTACTCACTAAGACCGGCCATTAAAGGTTCTATCTATAGTATGTTCATCCTTGCTAATAGCATTTGTATTCTTTCTTTCCTAAAGTAAATTATATGGAACGTCACAGGCACGAATTATTAGTTATTGACCCGAAAGACTTGTCTGACATTGGTATGGAGAGAAAAATACGTTTGTTTGTTGCTTATATAAATAGGAGTCATTAGTTGAGGATTTTACATAACTCATTCATGAAATTAACGAGATTCTCAAGAGTACTTGAGATAGTGAAAAAGGGGTGCCGAACCTAGTAAATCATTGTGTCTCGTGTTGATTATCTTGTTGTGTTGATTGTTTTCAACACGAACCAAACCTCAAACATTAATCCCTTTCATTATACAAAATAAAATCCAAAGAACCAAACTCCTAAACACAATTATGTATATCCAACTATAAGTCACAACTCATAAATCTTCCATCAAACAATGATCAAACTGACAATTGCACATAATTGCTAATAAAGGACTTAAAAATGGCTAAAAATTCAAAAAAATTCAATTTTTCTTCTTCGTAATTCAATTTTTGGGCACATAATTGCTAATAAAGACTTAAACATGGCTAAAAATGTCAAAAAATTCACTAAAATTCAAAAATTCAATTTTTCTTCTCGTAATTCTATTTTTGGGCACATAATTGCTAATGATTCAACACTTGGCCCAACACATACCTCCCAATTAGTAATATGTAGTGAATTGACAAAAAAATATTCGACATAATTGCTAATGATTCAACACTTGGCCCAACACATACCTCCCAATTAGTAATATGTAGTGAATTGACAAAAAAATATTCGATGTAATTGCTAATAAAGGACTTAAACATGGCTAAAAATGTCAAAAAATTCACTAAAAGTTCAAGAAATTCAATTTTTCTTCGTAGTAATTCGATTTTTGGGCACATAATTGCTAATAGACTTAAACATGGCTAAAAATGTCAAAAAATTCACTAAAAGTTCAAGAAATTCAATTTTTCTTCGTAGTAATTCGATTTTTGGGCACATAATTGCTAATGATTCAAACATGGCTAAAAATGTCAAAAAATTCACTAAAAGTTCAAGAAATTCAATTTTTCTTCGTAGTAATTCGATTTTTGGGCACATAATTGCTAATGATTCAACACGGCTAAAAATTCAATTTTTCTTCTTCGTAATTCAATTTTTGGGCACGTAATTGCTAATAAAGGACTTAAACATGGCTAAAAATGTCAAAAAATTCACTAAAAGTTCAAGAAATTCAATTTTTCTTCGTAGTAATTTGATTTTTGGGCACATAATTGCTAATAGACTTAAACATGGCTAAAAATGTCAAAAAATTCACTAAAAGTTCAAGAAATTCAATTTTTCTTCGTAGTAATTCGATTTTTGGGCACATAATTGCTAATGATTCAACACTTGGCAAATATACCTTCCAATTGGAATAATTGCTAATAAAGGACTTAAAAATGGCTAAAAATTCAAAAAAATTCAATTTTTCTTCTTCGTAATTCAATTTTTGGGCACATAATTGCTAATAATTCAACACTTGGCCCAAATATACCTTCCAATTGGTAATATGTAGTGAGTTGACAAAAAATATTCGACATAATTGCTAATGATTCAACACTTGGCCCAACACATACCTCCCAATTAGTAATATGTAGTGAATTGACAAAAAAATATTCGACATAATTGCTAATGATTCAACACTTGGCCCAACACATACCTCCCAATTAGTAATATGTAGTGAATTGACAAAAAAATATTCGATGTAATTGCTAATAAAGGACTTAAACATGGCTAAAAATGTCAAAAAATTCACTAAAATTCAAGAAATTCAATTTTTCTTCGTAATAATTCTATTTTTGGGCACATAATTGCTAATGATTCAACACTTGGCCCAACACATACCTCCCAATTAGTAATATGTAGTGAATTGACAAAAAAATATTCGATGTAATTGCTAATAAAGGACTTAAACATGGCTAAAAATGTCAAAAAATTCACTAAAAGTTCAAGAAATTCAATTTTTCTTCGTAGTAATTTGATTTTTGGGCACATAATTGCTAATGATTCAACACTTGGCCCAACACATACCTCCCAATTAGTAATATGTAGTGAATTGACAAAAAAATATTCGATGTAATTGCTAATAAAGGACTTAAAAATGGCTAAAAATTCAATTTTTCTTCTTCGTAATTCAATTTTTGGGCACATAATTGCTAATAATTCAACACTTGGCCCAACACATACCTCCCAATTAGTAATATGTAGTGAATTGACAAAAAAATATTCGATGTAATTGCTAATAAAGGACTTAAACATGGCTAAAAATGTCAAAAAATTCACTAAAAGTTCAAGAAATTCAATTTTTCTTCGTAGTAATTTGATTTTTGGGCACATAATTGCTAATGATTCAACACTTGGCCCAACACATACCTCCCAATTAGTAATATGTAGTGAATTGACAAAAAAATATTCGATGTAATTGCTAATAAAGGACTTAAAAATGGCTAAAAATTCAATTTTTCTTCTTCGTAATTCAATTTTTGGGCACATAATTGCTAATAATTCAACACTTGGCCCAAATATACCTTCCAATTGGTAATATGTAGTGAGTTGACAAAAAATATTCGACGTAATTGATATGCATAATCGTAAACCATATGTTAATTCTATATACACTGTTAGCAAAGATCCAAGCATAATTTGGACTCTACTTATCTTTGGCACCGTCGTCTTGCTCATGTAAGCAAGAAAACCTTTTTCGCATCAAATGAAAAAGGCTATTGATCTACTTGGATTAATACATACTGATGTTTGTGGTCCACTTAGACATGTGTTAAGACAATGAGCTAGCTACTTCATAACCTTTTGTATATATATGATATCATATATATATATACCCAAAGTATAAGTTTTAATATCATATATATATATAGGGGCAGGATAAATTGAGTCCAACTTATTTTGAGTCCAAAAAGGGTCCATATAACTTACACATGTGTAAGTTAACTTACACATGTGTAAGTTGTAAAACTTACACATGTGTAAGTCTCGCCGGAGATGGTCGTCGTCGCCGGAAAATCATGGTGGTGGTCGGAGATGATGGTGGTGGTGGTAGGAGGTGGTTGGAATTTGAGGACATGGAAGAAAATCAATGGACTCAAAATAAGCTGGACTCATTTTATCTTTTCCATATATATATATATATATATAATCAATATAATATATATATCTCACTATAAACTAACCCAATATATATATATGGGTTGGTTATTATAAAACAAAACTTAACATAAAACATATAAGAAAGACTACGGTTACGACATGTGTCTAACATTGCATTAATTACAAATTTTGTCATCAAGGGCATTTTAGGATTTAATCTTCCAAAGAAACTTGCTGTCGTTACTCGTTATGCGTTTCCAAAATTCATTGCTTCATGAATGTGATAATCTTCAACATTAAATTTTCTTTTTCTCGTTTTTTTTCTTTTCTAAAAGGCCTTTTTCTCCTGTCTTATTTAGAACGAAAAAGCTTATACTAAAAGATTAAATATTATCATTAACATATAACGTACATGAACCAAGGAATTAACTAATAAATCATATATCTTGTTATAGAAATTTATGTGAATCAAATAAATAAGTGTATCAAAAAATTTCAAAACTAGTAGATATGAGTGTGCATCAAATATATGATATTATGAATGAAGATGAGTGTGCATCAAATGTTATCTTCATTTCAGTGCATCAAATATGTGATACTATTAAAGGTGAATGTGCATCAAGTGTTGACATCTTATAAGTGAATGCATCGATTATGTGGTACTATTATTAAGCAATGTGCATCATCAGTTTTGTTAATTCACCATTGTGTATCATCAGTTTGCATTATTAAGAAATGTGCATCAAAATTTTCATTTTATTAATTTGTATATCTAGGATAAGTTCTGTCCATCCGTTTTAAATTATATTTTATTTGTGATATGTTGGTGTGCAGCAACACTTGTATTTTAAATTACGTAATTTTTTTTTTGTTTGAATTTGTTATTAATTAATATGCATCAAAGTTTTCGTTGATTAATAGTTGTATATTAAAGTGTACCATTCGAAACACAAATTTGTTTTATCATTTTTGATTAGTTTTTTCTTCTCATTTTATTAAAGTATATCATTGTGCATCAGTTTATGTATTATATATGAGGATGATTTTGAAGTATCTAAAACCTAAACTTAATCTTAATCTTTACATTTTATTCGAAAGTTCAAAACAAAATAATCAAATTAAAAATTGACGACATGAGATCAAGTTTATCCATATTTGTGTTAAGTCCACGCATCAATTTTATGAAAATTAAAGTAACATATAATGGTCCTGTAGAAGTTGTATGCTCGTGTTAAGTCGCGTCCATGCATCAGTTCTTGTATTAATAAAGTAAGGTAAAACTTGAATTCAATAACGAAAAGAAAGTAACATATGCTCATGAGAACAATTAATTTCTTATTCAAAATTCCTATTTTAACCCCCTATTCTTTTAATTTTAATTATAAATGTTTATTTAAAACTCATAATTATTTAATATTCTAAGATTAGATTTAATGGTCGGATCGTGTCTTATTTGTTTTATATTAAGTTTTGTTTTATAATAACCAACCCCTATATATATATTGGGTTAGTTTATAGTGAGAACTAAAAAATTGTCAGGAATTATGAGAACTAATCTAGACCAATCATTTTTATTTAATATTTAAATTTTCTTTTAAAGTTCAAAGGGCATTTTAGTAATCATTCTTTCCAAATGTTTTTATTAGGAATTAATTAACTTCGGTCGGTTTTTTTCTACCACCATTAATTTGGTATTTAACTAATTTCTTTTTGTAATATTTTTTGTACCTGCATTCTTTTGGTATATGAATTTCTAATTTTCTACCACGTTCCTACATTCTAATATAATATTTACAAGTGTTTTTCACTAAGAACACATAATATATAATTATTTAAATAATAGCAATGGTTGAAAAGTTAGAATAATACATAATCAACTATGAAAATAATAAAAAAAAGAAACAAAAACGTGATTCTTAATAAACTTGAGAAAAATAAAATTTTACAAAAATAACAAGTATATAAACATTGACATAGAGTTGTACACATGTGAATAATTTTAGATAAAATTATAATGATGAAGTGTATACATTTGAACAAATCATATATCTTTACAACTTATATTTTTAAGTAAGTCCATATAAACATCTTGAATTTTAGCAGGTACAAATGAAAATTCATTTTCTTTAACACAAATATGATCATCTGTGAACATTTGTTGCATCATGTGTTCAAATATGAATGTGATTGTTAGTTGTATACACATATGAACTGATATTGTTTTCACATGTGAACTGGTTATTAGTTGTTCAAATACCACTTTTCTTTAAAAATTTGTAACACCCCGCCGGTGGCGGAAACGCGAGATGCAACATTAAGAACATTGCAATGGAATTATACAGAGAAACTATATGAAAACATACATTAAACACAAATTGTCATACAAGAATTCAATCATAACACAAAAAGGATCCCACAAATCGGGGTCAATCCGAAGCATCGTGCTCGATTCTATCATCTAAATGCATCATCTTTAGGTCCTTAAGTCCAGCTAAGGCTTCCTGCCTCTAAGTCCATCCTTGACATAACCTGAAAAGATACTTAAAAACGTCAACACGAGGTTGGTGAGTTCGTAGGTTTAAATAAGAACAAGTTTCATCCAAAAGACCAGTAAAATCCTCTTTAAACCAATAGAACTGTTAAGTCTGAAAATGGTTCTATTAGGTACCAAACAATTGTTATGATCAAAGGATTTAAACAAAGAAAACCGTTGTCCATTTCATAATAAAGACCATAGAGAAAATGTGTGAGTATCGAGTAGATGAGCTTTAACAAAAGCTTACGTACCAATAAGGCACGATTTATGTCAGAAATATTATAGGTATAATATATATATAATATGTTAATTGGCCGGGATAGTTACTAGCGCACTCATCGTAGTATCAGCTAACAAAATCCCGTCAGGCCAACAGAGGTACCGGGGAACCACCCCATATGATACCTTCTACCCCCTGCAGAATAGGATGCATGTATGAACTTTAAGAATACCGGGTGAATCGTCCCATATGATATCCCTCTATTCGCAGCCGGATAGTATGCACATAAGAACATTACAGGATACCGGGTGAACCGCCCCATTTGGTATCCCTCTACTTTCGTCAGAGTAGGAAGAACTAGCACCATCCTCGACAGGATCAACAAGTAAGCACGTATAAGAACAAGAAACCCATGTAAGAACAAGTCACCCACATACGAACAAGACACCCACATATGAACAAGACACCTACGTATGAACAAGACACCCACGTATGTGCAAGACACCCACGTATGTACAAGACACCTACATATGTACAAGACACCCCGTATGTACAAGACACCCACGTATGTACAAGACACCCCCGTATGTACAAGACACCCACGTATGTACAAGACACCCCGTATGTACAAGACACCCACGTATGTACAAGACACCCACATATGTACAAGACACCCCCGTAAGAACTATTAAGCACAGGTGAGTACTGTAAGTACGATAAGTACTGTAAGTACGGTAAGAACTATAAGTACGGTAAGTACGATAAGAACGGTAAGTACGGTAAGTCTGACTAAGGCACTATACTTCGATACATCACATAGATAGTACGTAAAACCCAATTTACATCTACGGCATTAAAAACATTAGAAAACAGTTTTTGTATCTTTTCACCCCAAAAGTTCGATAAAAAGGGGCTACGAAACTCACCTTGATTGCCGATAACAATATGAAGGTTATAGTGCAATACTTATCGTCCGCAATTGCCTCAAATCGTCCAATCCTCGATCGCCCGCTATCAACCAATCTAAATCATCCACAACTTCAAAGATAAATCCATCTTTCTAAAGAAAGGATTAACTCTAAACTAGTGCTCCTAAGAAATGCCATTGAAACTCGTTTAATACGTTTGTCCATTCATTAAGGTTTAACAAGAAAATCTCTTAAATCTCATAATGTGTTACTTTTAAACCTTAAGTCACTTTGTTAAGTCCTTTATGTCAAGTTTAGTCTTTCAAATCGTTTTGACATATGTCAAACCGTTTAGTCTTTCGAAAGCTATTTAAAACGACAAGGAACGAACAACGGACACCCGGAAACATACAAAAAGTCAACTTTCAGTTTAAAATCGTGTTGACCAAGTCAACAGGAGTCAAAGTCGTGCTACAGTGTCAAGATCGTGCGAAGTTAAGATAGTCCAAGGTCGCGCGATCTTAGGGTGGATACAAGTTCGTGCGAGGTTAAGTGGACTCAAGATCGTGCGATCTTATGTGCGACTTTGGAGTGCGAAGTTAGACAAGCTCGTGCAAAATAGGAAGCTAAGATCGTGCAATTTAACATCTACAACTTGAAAAGTGGGACACGATCTTGGCAAAGCCAAGATCGTGCGATCTTGAATTGGAACAGCACCATTGCCGCAATTTCGAGCTTTAATCCATCAAAACGACTCGTTTTTGGTTTAGAAATCGACCCAAGTGATAGATTGACAGTCCAGAATTTGCACACTTATGTTTGTTTTATCTAGACAAGAAGTAAGGAACAGAAAGTAAAGAACATGAACAAGAATAAGTTCAAATGCAAATATCTAAGCAAGTTTAATCATATGTTTCATTGATTAAACGATGAATACATGGTCGATATTACAACTTGTCTTACAAGAATACAAATGAACTAAATAATTGCTAAGTCTAGACACACTATAAACCTAAGCAATTACAAGAGAGAAAATAAAGTGACACACACTTTGTGGTGACAAACACACTATAAATGATGCGGCTGTGTTGCTTTATATAGGGGAGGAATTAGGGCAACACAGCCTTACAATGATAGTGATAGAATGGTGGTTGTCAATTTCTCATAGGCTCGTTGTACTTGGATCCAGGAGCCTTTGTCTTCTTTACCAAAACGGGTATGAAAGAGAGAAACCCTTGTTTTGGTCCCAACTGTACCTTTGCCATATAAGGTAATATTCAGTTGGAGAACCACCATGTGACTTCTTGTCTTCTTGTGGTTTGAAAACTTCCCGCCTTGACACACAACTAAGAAAGTAAACCACCCGCTGACAAGAGTCATTGACTCGCTGATGACTTGCTGACGACTCACGTCAGCGACCAAGTCTGGTCAGCGAATCCTTGACTCAACAATCTCCCCCTATTCGCTGAGAAGACTTGCTGAGTAGAGTAGACTTGATAAGAATAAAGGAATGAAGAAAAGATGTTCTTATATATCAACTTTAAATGTTGCAAGCTGATACATTCAGCATTTACATTTATAAGACATCTATAAGTTGGCAGCTTCAAATTCCCAGGCTTCCTCTTGCTTGGCCATTCTGATCGCTGGGTCATCCCTTCTATGAGGCTTTAACAATTCTTCATCCAACTTGCTGATGAACCATCTGTTGTTGGATGTTTCAGCACACCTTCTTCTTATGCTTAAGATGAACCCAGTGGAAGCTTTTTCAAGTTCATCCAAGCGAAAGAACAGTTGATTGTTCTGGAAGTTTGTGAAGAAGATACCAACAGGACTCTCTATCACTCTTCCTTCCTCAAATAAGCTTCTGGGAGGAAGTCTGGTGTTCAGCGAGGCATTACCAGTGATAGGAGGAAGATCCATTGACAAGGTTTCAGCTCCACCAGTTTTTAGTATCATTCTTTGCTCATCATCTAGCTGATCTTTTTCAAGGAAAGGCAGCTGCTGGATGTACTCAAGATTTTTCTTTTCATTTTCTTAGTTTTCCATCAGCAGTCAAGGCAAGTATGTCTATTGCTTGATGTTGATGGCCTGCTGATGTTTGAATAGAGAGTTGAGCAGCAGGAAGAGAGGATGAAGTAGCGATTTCTGGAAGACCAGTAGGAGGTCTCTTGAAGAATCCAGACTCAGTGAGCTGTCTTCGACGATCATCAGAGAGAGGAGTGATTTCAGCATTTGCCAGATATCGTCTATGAAAAACTGGCAGCATTTCATTTGACCTATCCCTGGTCATTTCCTCAGCAAACCCAGCTTTCCATGTAGCTCTAACAGCTTCGATGTGGCCCTGAACATCAGCAGGGGGTGCATTGAACCTAACAATTTGTTGCTCCCCCTCAATACCAGCTGGGGGAGCTTCATCATTTTCATCTTTTTCAATCTTCCCCTCAACACCAGCAGGGGGAACATCATCCATTTCTAGTACCTCTTCAGCAGAGTCTTCATAGATTTGGGCAACTGCTTTGTTCACTGCTTCATTTACCATATCTAAGACAGCAGCATCAACTTTCTCCCCCTTGGAAGTTGTAGAGTTAATGACAACTTCCATAGTCGCTGGCTGTTTAGATTGTTGCTTAACAAGCTAGGCCAACAAATTCTTGATTTCAGAGGGAATTGAGGATGAGCAACCAGGAACACTTAAGAAGGAAGAAAGGCATGCCAAGAGATAGCATGGTGTTCACTGGTCGTATTGGAGGAGTTATAGGTCTTGCAGTACATTCACCTATCGTTGATGCATTTTCACTAGCAGCAGCATCAACAGCAACATTTTCATTAGTGGCTGCTGCATTCTCACCAGCAGCAGCAGCTTCATCATTTTCATCAACCTCCATGTCACTTGCTTCTTTTTCATCAGCATGACTGTAAGAATCAAGC
The DNA here is from genome assembly GCA_034093135.1 of Erigeron breviscapus. NCBI lineage: Eukaryota > Viridiplantae > Streptophyta > Magnoliopsida > Asterales > Asteraceae > Erigeron > Erigeron breviscapus. The sequence goes on along the minus strand of CM067170.1, from coordinate 145,821,772 downwards.
TGAAAGTCGTCAGCAACAAAATCATCTAGGTCAAAATCACTTTCATCATCAACTTCTTCTTCAGCAATTTCAAAATCACCAACATCATGCCCAGCCCCTTCAGATAGATTTTCACCCCCATCAACTTGCACGTCAGGAGCAACGGCAGTAATTGCGTCCCTTTCAGCAATAGAGAAGCTGATTGGGTTGGGGGATTGAAAAGCTTCTGTTTCAGTTTGCTGCTCTATGTTTTCAATAGCAGCAGGGATTTCCTCCTCATCAATGAGAGACAACTGAGAGGATCAAAAGTTTTCGAATGCATGTAGAGGGGAACATTTTCAAGAGCCTTTTGAGTAGCCAGATCATCAGGCAACTCAACATAAGCTAGAGATTTTGGTTGATTTTTCGATGGTTGTTGTTGTTCCGATGAAGAAGCCATTTTAGTTTGAGATTTAGAAATGGAAGAGGAAGATGAACAGTGAGAGGAGACAGAAGGGATTTTAAGAAGTTTGAGAGCTTTGGAGAATAAGAAAAAGATGGAGAATTATGAGAGTATGAAAAAGAAAAGTGATAGAAAGATTTGAATATATATAGCATGGATATGGACCCCATAACTATGATAGTGAACTCACCAATACTCTCTTTCATACGTAATATATACATATACAAATACGTATTTGAGTAACGTATAAAAGTGGATTGATGTGACAACTTGTACCCTTATTTCAAAAGTACTCGAGTTTTACGGCGGATACAGTGTACAAGTTGTCCGTATGGGAGAAAATCGAGGTAACCGTTTGATATTCTTATTAAAATATTATTATAAATGGTTAGCAGATAAGCTCAAGTGAAAGAGAACTTGAGATCTAAGTATATCCGCTGACGAAGTTAGAAAATCTGGTTACCTTGATATGTCTTTACCAATGTTGGTCGCTGATGAGTAAGGAATACAATTTTTAGCAAATTGTCAGCTATCAACGGATTTGATATGTCTTTACCAGCAGCCGTTTGCTGCTGGACTAGATAGAGACTTTTAGCTCTCTATTACTTTTATTTGCTTTTTCCCAAAGCAACAGGGATCAACGGATTTGAAAAGTCTTTACCAGCAGCCGTTTGCTGCTGGACTAGATAGAGACTTTTAGCTCTCTATTACTTTTATTTGCTTTTTCCCAAAGCAACAGGGATCAACGGATTTGAAAAGTCTTTACCAGCAGCCGTTTACTGCTGGACTAGATAGAGACTTTTAGCTCTCTATTACTTTTATTTGCTTTTTCCCAAAGCAACAGGGATCAACGGATTTGAAAAGTCTTTACCAGCAGCCGTTTGCTGCTGGACTAGATAGAGACTTTTAGCTCTCTATTACTTTTATTTGCTTTTTCCCAAAGCAACAGGGATCAACGGATTTGAAAAGTCTTTACCAGCAGCCGTTTGCTGCTGGACTAGATAGAGACTTTTAGCTCTCTATTACTTTTATTTGCTTTTTCCCAAAGCAACAGGGATCAACGGATTTGAAAAGTCTTTACCAGCAGCCGTTTGCTGCTGGACTAGATAGAGACTTTTAGCTCTCTATTACTTTTATTTGCTTTTTCCCAAAGCAACAGGGATCAACGGATTTGAAAAGTCTTTACCAGCAGCCGTTTGCTGCTGGACTAGATAGAGACTTTTAGCTCTCTATTACTTTTATTTGCTTTTTCCCAAAGCAACAGGGATCAACGGATTTGAAAAGTCTTTACCAGCAGCCGTTTGCTGCTGGACTAGATAGAGACTTTTAGCTCTCTATTACTTTTATTTGCTTTTTCCCAAAGCAACAGGGATCAACGGATTTGAAAAGTCTTTACCAGCAGCCGTTTGCTGCTGGACTAGATAGAGACTTTTAGCTCTCTATTACTTTTATTTGCTTTTTCCCAAAGCAACAGGGATCAACGGATTTGAAAAGTCTTTACCAGCAGCCGTTTGCTGCTGGACTAGATAGAGACTTTTAGCTCTCTATTACTTTTATTTGCTTTTTCCCAAAGCAACAGGGATCAACGGATTTGAAAAGTCTTTACCAGCAGCCGTTTGCTGCTGGACTAGATAGAGACTTTTAGCTCTCTATTACTTTTATTTGCTTTTTCCCAAAGCAACAGGGATCAACGGATTTGAAAAGTCTTTACCAGCAGCCGTTTGCTGCTGGACTAGATAGAGACTTTTAGCTCTCTATTACTTTTATTTGCTTTTTCCCAAAGCAACAGGGATCAACGGATTTGAAAAGTCTTTACCAGCAGCCGTTTGCTGCTGGACTAGATAGAGACTTTTAGCTCTCTATTACTTTTATTTGCTTTTTCCCAAAGCAACAGGGATCAACGGATTTGAAAAGTCTTTACCAGCAGCCGTTTGCTGCTGGACTAGATAGAGACTTTTAGCTCTCTATTACTTTTATTTGCTTTTTCCCAAAGCAACAGGGATCAACGGATTTGAAAAGTCTTTACCAGCAGCCGTTTGCTGCTGGACTAGATAGAGACTTTTAGCTCTCTATTACTTTTATTTGCTTTTTCCCAAAGCAACAGGGATCAACGGATTTGAAAAGTCTTTACCAGCAGCCGTTTGCTGCTGGACTAGATAGAGACTTTTAGCTCTCTATTACTTTTATTTGCTTTTTCCCAAAGCAACAGGGATCAACGGATTTGAAAAGTCTTTACCAGCAGCCGTTTGCTGCTGGACTAGATAGAGACTTTTAGCTCTCTATTACTTTTATTTGCTTTTTCCCAAAGCAACAGGGATCAACGGATTTGAAAAGTCTTTACCAGCAGCCGTTTGCTGCTGGACTAGATAGAGACTTTTAGCTCTCTATTACTTTTATTTGCTTTTTCCCAAAGCAACAGGGATCAACGGATTTGAAAAGTCTTTACCAGCAGCCGTTTGCTGCTGGACTAGATAGAGACTTTTAGCTCTCTATTACTTTTATTTGCTTTTTCCCAAAGCAACAGGGATCAACGGATTTGAAAAGTCTTTACCAGCAGCCGTTTGCTGCTGGACTAGATAGAGACTTTTAGCTCTCTATTACTTTCATTTGCTTTACAGCGAGAAGATGGGATTCCCTAGGAGAGGCTTGATATCTTGCACATAAGCAAGTAGCAAACATGATATACTGTGAAGTTTACATAAACTTCCTCATCGAGTTTTCCATTTAGGAAAGCACTCTTTACATCCATTTGATATACTGTGAAGTTTCTGTAAGCAGCATGTGCCAAGAATAAGCGAATTGCTTCTAATCGGGCCACTGGTGCAAAGGTTTCATCGTAATCAACACCTTTTTCTTGAAGGTATCCTTGTGCAACTAGCCTAGCCTTGTTACGAGTAACAACACCATCTTCGTCTATTTTATTCCTATAAACCCATTTAGTTCCGATGGGTTATTTTCCAGGAGGTAGAGGAACCAAGAACCAGACATTCTGTCTTTTGAATTGGGTGAGTTCCTCTTGCATGGCAGCATCCCATGAGGGATCAACCATTGCTTCTCCTATATTTTTGGGAGTGATCATAGACAAGAAGTTTACATACAGACATGTATTTCTTGTCGCTGATCGAGTGATAATCCCCTGCTGAGGGTCACCGATGACTTGGTGAGCTGGATGACTAGATGTCCACTTAAGCGCAGGAGCACTTGAGACACCAAGTTGAGTGGCAGCGGAAATTGGAGCTATGGGATCAGCAGGAGTATTATAAGAAGAGAGGTCAATGGTAAGAATGGGTTCAGGAGAATGATCAGCAGAGCCATTTGACTGATTTGAGTTATCATTGATGGTGGAGTCTTCAGCAGACTCCATTTCTTCAGCATTTGCTGAAGCATCATGAAACTCCTCATCAGTAGAGTCATCAGCATGCACGTCATCAGCCAGTGATCTAGGTTTGGCTGATGCTGCATTGATTGATCTTAAGATAGGCTCTGATACCACTTGACAGTCTAGAATTTGCACACTTATGTTTGTTTTATCTAGACAAGAAGTAAGGAACAGAAAGTAAAGAACATGAACAAGAATAAGTTCAAATGCAAATATCTAAGCAAGTTTAATCATATGTTTCATTGATTAAACGATGAATACATGGTCGATATTACAACTTGTCTTACAAGAATACAAATGAACTAAATAATTGCTAAGTCTAGACACACTATAAACCTAAGCAATTACAAGAGAGAAAATAAAGTGACACACACTTTGTGGTGACAAACACACTATAAATGATGCGGCTGTGTTGCTTTATATAGGGGAGGAATTAGGGCAACACAGCCTTACAATGATAGTGATAGAATGGTGGTTGTCAATTTCTCATAGGCTCGTTGTACTTGGATCCAGGAGCCTTTGTCTTCTTTACTAAAACGGGTATGAAAGAGAGAAACCCTTGTTTTGGTCCCAACTGTACCTTTGCCATATAAGGTAATATTCAGTTGGAGAACCACCATGTGACTTCTTGTGGTTTGAAAACTTCCCGCCTTGACACACAACTAAGAAAGTAAACCACCCGCTGACAAGAGTCATTGACTCGCTGATGACTTGCTGACGACTCACGTCAGCGACCAAGTCTGGTCAGCGAATCCTTGACTCAACATAGATAAACAAAACCCCTAAAGTTTAGATACGAAAAACGACCCGAAACACTCGATTTTGGTGCTCTAAAAACCGGTCCAAACCTAAAACCGAAAATAGGAACTTTTTCACAAAAATGGGAAGATCCATGGCATTTCTAGGATAGATCGAGCAATAGATTAAATAAAACACTTACATAATGATACACAAACGCGATTAGATCGAAAACTTGAAGAAACCCTAGAGAGAGAAAGTAGAGAGAGAGTGAGATGGTGGAAATGGATAAGAAATGGAAGGTTGGAAGGCTTTTATACTCCCACACAAACTCTCGCAAGACTTTACAGTTTTGCCCGGAAAACCATTCGTTTAATGAAGTCTTTTGATTCGAATATCGTTAAAACACATAATCGTGACCAAAGCCTTTATTTTCCATTTACGTACGTAACGACTATAAACTTGACTATTTTATCGTTCACGAAATAAATAAATTTTATTTTGAAATATTTTGCATTTTAAATTGGCATTTCTATAAGCAACTAGTTATTCCTTTTTGGAACTCGTATCTCATCATTCAATTCCAATATTAACTATTCACAACTCGAATTATTTATGAACTCGGAAAGACTCGATCTCGATTCTCATATATGGACATGCTCGACACGATTGGTCAGAACGTTCTGGTCACGGTTGTTACAAAATTCTATCTATTTAAGATGTACATAGGTGCACAATCTATATGTACATAGGTAGACGTGGGCAAAAAAACCAAAAATGAAAAAATAATCGAAACCAGTCAAAACCGGTTTTGACCCAAACCGGTTCGGTTTGGTGAAAAACCACCGGTTTCGGTTTCGGGTTGAAAATCGGGTTGAAAATCGGTTTGGGTTCGGTTTGGGTCAAAAAAACTGGGAAAAAACCCGGTCAAAACCGGTCAAACCATGCCTAAAAACCGGTTTCAAACCGGTTCGGGTTTGGTCAAAACCGATTTTTAGGCCCGTTGACCAAAACCGGTTTCGGGTCGGGTCGGGTAAAAACCGAAATTTGCCCATGACTATACATAGGTGCACAATCTATATGCACATGTGAACATATATAATTTTTTTAAAATATATTTATAAATTTCAGATGTTTACATGTAAGTTTAAATTATTTTTTTCATTTTTAGTATTAGTTAATTTTGCATTTACATGTGAATTTTGCACATATAAATAATACAATTATTTCATGTTCTTTGTAAACCAATTTTCATCATCGTGATTCACATGTTTGTAGTAATAAGTCATAAGCAATAAACAATAATCATCTTAACGAAATTTTTGACATGATAAAAAGATATATAAGCTATTATAATTATAATATAATAATAAAGGATTAGACTAGTAAGGAAAATTCATGCATTACCAAATCGATAAACACTGATGTAGATGAGTTAGAGAACTTTTTTCCTTTTAATGGTTTAACACATAATATATAATTATTTAAAAAAATTTGTTTACGAGTAACTAGGAAAAAGAAACATTTAAAATGTCAACTAGATTCATGTTTTTCTCCTTTAAATTAGATGACAGTTATGCTTATCATTTTAAATGATATTACTAAACTATCCCTCTTTTATTGTAAAATAAAATTTAATTTTTCAATTAACTTCCAAATTGCCACTATTATTTTTAGGGGTTTTATCATATATCTCCTTGTTAAGCTTTAAAATCACATATTTATCCACTTTTTTTTTTGAACGGCAATTAAAATTTTATTAAAACAAATGCTAGTAAGAAACTAGCAAGTACAATACACGATCCAATGAATAAAAGAAATAAGGAGCTAAACAATTTCTAGCGATTCAAAACAAACTCGTAACATACCAACGGCTACTAAAATCAGAAGGGAGGTCTCAACATAACGTGAAAAGAATGACTTCCCATGGACGAAGCCGAACACCCTTTGCATCATACCACAATTGCACAAAGATCTAACCGACATTCTTTGTTCGTCTCTTTAAAGTATCGTGAAGGAGGATAGATTCCTTTACGCTGCCAGAATATCTCCAAATCTTAAAGTCGCTAGGAAAATAATCTTTCCATTTATGTAATTGCGCGAGAGAGAATGGGCCTTGATCATTCCCAGAGGGGTCTTTATATCTCTAACAGTTTTCAGACTCTAGTTCATCGGTAATTAGAGGACCAACATAATCAAGCCATGTAGAACAAGACTCTTCAGCAAGGTTTAGATCAGTAGCCGGGGGCGTAGGTGGAGTCACGACGCTAGATTTCTTAATAGATTGATCTTGCTTTAAAGATGACTCGCTGGAAGCCATGAAATTCTCATTTGCAACAGCTTTAGCTGGCTAACCCGACACTTGTCTTGATGTAATAACCTGTTAAGCAGGAAATTATCATGATCATCCAAACCATTATTTTTATGTGAAAGATCCTCCGATTGTTTATTCTCATACTGATTATGACCCATGCAAATATTAACATCCATTTTCGATTCTTTAATTGCCGAGCTACAATCTTCGTGATCATTCCCATTGACCACACTTTTACTAGAACATGAATTCTTTTCACCAAACAATTCAACATAATTATCTTTCATAGTATCCACATTCTCTTGCACTACATCTCTTGCAACTTCATTAGTATCATTACCATCCTTCTGCTCTTGATCCAATACTGAATTGTTGTTCACTTCCTCTTTCTCGATATCTGCGGTCTTCTCCTGGTCTTTGTTTGTCTCTTCGACATTGTTGATCGGTTTAGCATCAGGTGATATCTTAGTGCTAAAAAAAGAATTTTCATCAGTAGGATCAGAATCTTCTTTACACAATTTATGGTCAAATTCTTCACTACGACCGTCTCCTCTGCTGCTAATATCGTTACCCGACTCTCCATTTTCACTTTCAATATCCGAGTTATCCGAGTTGTCATCACAAGATTCTTCATCTGTCGCTTCCTCACTGTCCGACTCATTGCAATGTAGTTGCAAAATCTTTGGTTCCCAAGGGGCAAATTCTTTCAGCCAAGCAGTGAATGGTTTTTCTCCCATAGAAATGGTAAGTTCCTCAAATATGAAGCTTTTAGATTGAGACAATAGACACACTTTAGCCACAGAAAATGCCGATTCCCACTCACAATCAAAGAAAATGCCTTTTCCCCATTTCTCAGTTATGTCTACAATAGTCTTTTTGTGCCACGCACCCTTTGGGATACCATGAACCTCCACCCAAACCATACGCTCATCAGGAGTAAACGAATCACACGGTGCCTTGATCGCTACAAACTTGCCTTTGAGGTTGTCGTTGGACATAAATAACTCTTTAGTTTCAGCTGAATCAAACGTAACAAAGATCCATCGACCTCCTATGTAACAAGCATTGACATCAAAAAATCCCTCCGTATTGAGCCATTGACTCACATACGGGATAGACGCGGGATCGTTAACTTTGAGTAATAGAGATAATTGATCGTCTTTAGCATTATCAGGGATAGAACTAACCTTGACAACCCGCCTTTTTATTGGAACATATTCATTCTCTTTTGAGCCAGATACAGCCGCCGCATATGATTTGTCTTTAGCCACATTGTTTAAACTATTCCCCGATTCCTTCTCAGGAGGATCAACAATCTTAGGTGATCACAGGAGTCCTATTATGAAAAGATCTATTGAATCTGACCACATCCGCATACAGTTTATACTTAGCGATCCACATCGAGTTAAGATTCAATAGCAACGTATAAGCGTCGGACACCTTTATGTAACGAACAAAAGCAAATCTTTTACCCACCTTTGACAATCTATTTGCAATGAAAACGTCAACAACTGTACCCCATGCCTCACATTTATTCCACAGATCTTTATTTGTTACATGATGAGGGAAATTAGTGACGTAAAAAGACATAGACATTCTATCCAAAATACTATTTTTAGGTTTAGGGTTTCCCCCAAAGTTACCTCCCTTTGCATGCATGACATGATTTCCTCCAGTAGAACGATGAAGATTCGATCCTTTCTTGTGAGTCACCTTGGTCCAATCACCCGATTGATCTCCATTCTCCCGATTGAAATTTGAATTTTCCTCTCCTATGCTTGCCGCCGCCATTCCTTGAGTCACATTCTTTAGGTTTTAATAAGTTGTTTATTATAGCCTTTTATTTATTTATCCACTTAAATAGAATAATATCACATATGTCCATTTTAAACACTTAAACTCATCATACATACCCATTTAGTAATTTTTAATATTAAATAAAACTTCAACAATTTTAATTTTAATAATTATAAATTAGAATTTTATTGACTATTATGCCCTCTTTTCTTATAATCCCAAATCCTCTTTTCTCATCAATAGCATTTGCGACGTTTCGATTCTTTTTCTATTTTTGAATTTTGGTAACTATTGGGCTTGAACACAAGGTTAGAGTTTATTATTTGTTTAATTTATGTTTGATAATAATGCCGTGTATGTTCATAGATATTTTTATATAGTCTCAGACTCTTACACTGTATTGTTTAGTTTAATTAAGTATGGAAAGGAAAGGAGAAGACAAGAAAAATCATAAAATTCATTCTTAAGATTTTTTTAAGCGTGGATAGGAGAGGAGTGGAGAGGATAAAATCCATTTTTAAGATTTTTTTAAGTGTGGAAAGGAAAGGAGTGGAGAGGATAAGAGAGGAAAGTGTAGTTGTTTTTGTTTCAAGACTTTTCCTCTCATTTTTGAGGTGATTAGGAAGGAAAACTTCTTCTCCCCTCTCATTTCCTTTCCACTCTTAAGTTAATTAAACAATACAGTGTTAAAAGGGTTGCGTCATGGATTACTTGCTGAGTCAAGTAGTCGCTGACAGCCTCAGCGAGAAGCTTCATCAGCGAGCCTTCAGCGATCAGTATTATCTTCGAGTTAAAAGGATAAGTTCAATGACTCACCGCCATACTTTGTAAGTCAAATATGGGCGGGAAAATGAAGATAAGAAGACTGGTCCCAAGGACACGTGTTGCAAGATCAAGATAGAGCCATGTGACCTTGCACCGTTTTGGTACTAAGGTGTTTCTCTTTCATGCCGTTTTGGGAAACAAACAAGATGAAGAAAAGAGAACTCTGCAAACCAGTCTTACACACCAATAGATAGTTGACAACCTTCATGTGTCAACATCTATTGGGCTGTCATGTGATGCCTCTTCTCTCCTATAAAAGACATCACTTGACCTAGCCGCAATTCTGTTGGTTCATTCTACAATAGTCACTTAGTGTGTTTTTCTCTCATTGTAGATTTATATCATTGTTAAGTTTTTAGTGTGTGCAAAAACTTAACAATATTTTCTTTCTTCTTTTATTGTAAACCAACCATGTATTCACCGTTTAATTAATACTACTTATGATTAAACGTGCTTACTCTATTATCTTACATTCTTAGTGTAATTTACATTAGTTGTTTAAATACATAATCGTTGCAAACTTGGGACTTTCAGTTGGTATCAGAGCGGTGGTTCGACACACCGAATCTGATCTGAGTAAAAGTTTGCAAGATTATCTTTCTTTCTTTCTTTATGTACTTTAATTTTCTGCATCTAAAATCTTTTCTTTAAACTTCTGTTTATCTTTCTTTTCTTTTTATTATGTCTTCTGTTCCTTCTTTGCTTAACTTCAAATGATGGGGCTACTCTTACATCTAACTGCCTATCTAACCCCTCATCAATAAGGAACTGCTCATACCCATTACCTTCTTCACTAAAATTTTTGCAGAATTTGTATAAGGTAAATAGGTGCATAGATGGTACCTGTTTTAGTTCAGCAGTCCTTTGGAAAACCAATTTCCCTCTTGCATCTACAAAATACATCCCATGTTCAGGTTCAGTGATGAACATCCCACATCTTGCATTTTCAACACCAGCAGGTAGAGACAGATTGAGATTA
>CM067170.1:145751646-145810319 GCA_034093135.1 Erigeron breviscapus | reverse complement strand
CATTTCTTTGTAATCATCTTCTAAACTGATATAGCTTAGTTCCAATTTTTCAAGAGTATCCTTCAATGGAATTGTTTTGAGTCTTTCTATTGCATCTATCCATACAGGCTCATCTTTACCGCATAGAAATGAACCCAAAACTTTGATTGTTAAGGGAAGGCCAGCAGCATATCGTACAACGTTTAAAGAAAGCATTTTGAAATCTTCATTTGGAATATTTCTGCCAAATGCATACCTACTAAAGAGGCACGTCCCTTCCTCATCAGACAATAGATTGACATCACAAATCCATTTCACTTTGTGTGCTATCAACACCTGCTCGTCTCGTGTTGTAATAATAATTCTACTTCCAAGCATAAACCAATTAGCCTCACCCGCTAACGCCTCAAGCTGGTCTTTGTGATCCACATCATCTAGAATAACAAGCACCTTTCTACCACATAGCTTTCTTTTCATCATGTTTTTCCCATCATGAACACTACTTACATTGTTGTCTTGATCCTTTGACAAATCTGATATGATTGTTTCTGCAATGACAACAAACCAGACAATGACGCTTTTGAAACTTCCCTGACATTCTCAACAAAGCTATTAGCTTCAAACTGAACAGATAGTCTATCAAAAATAGCTCTCGCCAAAGTCGTCTTACCGGCACCTCCCATCCCCTTGATCCCTATCATGCGAATATCATTAACACCCATCTCTAAAAATGACTCAAGATTCTCCATCCTCTGTTTCATTCCTATTAAATTCTCATCCACATTCATATTAATGGAGTGTAAATCAAGTGAAACCCGTTCAACAATTAACTTGATGACTTTAGCTTGGTGCCTGTAGATCACGGAGGATTTACTTTAGCTTCAGGTCTAAGAATATATAAGAAGTTACAGCAAAACTAAAATTAGTTCATGGTGCATCTTTTATGGCTGTCCCTTTTACAGTAAAAGGGTAATGGGTGGGAACCCTCTGGTCCATGTAGCGCACACCGCATAGAACTCATATCCAGACATCCAGTGACTCACCATTCTCACACATGAATCACAAGATATAGTTTTTCCCCTTGCCTTTGACAAAGTTTGAATATGTGACTTGCAGCCTTCATCAGTGGGCCCATGTGGTCACATTACACTAGTCAAATACATATATATACTCTGTATAAAATGATAAAGAATATTGAAGACATATGATGAAGGAAATACCCATCAGCAGTCTTCCTTAAATCCCACCCAGACATATTGGCTGCTTCTCTAAGAGCCTCTTTCCATTTTACCACCTTTAATTCATTTTTATGTACGGCAAGGGCTTCTCCAACAAGGCCATGTTGTTTGCGTACTTCAGAGGGATCAACATCATAGAAGACCGGGTAAATAGTCTGCTCATTCATCTTTTGGCACTCCATAATCTTCACGAGCTCATTTAAGCACCACGATGAAGACGCGTAGTTCTTGGAAAAAACAACAATAAATAATTTTGAGGTTTTAATAGACTTGGAGAGCTCATCATTAATCCTTTTTCCTTTCTCGAGTCTCTCATCATCCTTGAAAGTGTGAATACCGTGGCGCTGAAGAGCATCATAAAGATGATCTATGAAGGTCCTGCGAGTGACTTGACCACTGAAGCTCAAAAATACGTCATACTCATGGCTCTTGTCACGGTCATGGGATGATGTTGAAGAAGATGTCATTGAAGTTATATCTGATCGATCCTGCTGTTATACATATACACTTGCCTTTCAAAGGGTTAATATCTTCCTGTCTTTCGCGTTGAATGTATAACAATGATTCGCTATTATTTTATTAAGGGTTTAATGCTTAAAATGTTAATAAACTTTCTGTTCAACTTTCAAATTTTATACAAGTGCATGGTACATTAGAACTAAAATGTTATAATTATCTTAAAACATGAGCTCTTTGAAGAAAAAAAAGGTATACAAAGTCCTGAAACAGGGGCACATTATTTTTTTTTTTAACGGCATATGTTAGTTTCCCCAAGTTAGTAATTAAACGTTAATTTTTATATTTAAATCCGTGACCTCCAGAAAGGCAGGCGTCTGCCTCCTTTGGACCACTAGACGAAAGAACTCTTTGGCACGGGGCACATTATTAAAATATAAAAAGGTTAATGTATTCAACTAGGTGATACTCTGTAATAGTGATTAGTGAAGGACTAAAGTTGCCCACTTCAGAAAGTCTAGTACATCTCTCTTTGACCTGATTAAGTCAACCCTCCATAATCTGGGTCAGAGTCGACCCAGAGCCAGTTTTGGCGGATTTCAAACAATTTGCCATCCGATTTAATTAGAACTATAACTCGGTTAAAACTATATATAAAATATCGCTAGCACACACAGTTATTTGAAGATTCTAGATCAAAAGATTTATTACCGGGTTCAACCTGCACTTGGCCAACTATTCTAACTCATGATGATCCAAAACTTTGAATAATGATGACCTTTATGAAAGAAGAGGTCGACATAATTTATGGGTCAAACAAAGACTGGTAATTATTTTATTGAGATGAAGTAAAGGGACTCCACTTGTGCAGTATCCCAGGTTTTTCAATATTGGAAAAGTAAGCCATCAATAACGTCGTTTAAGGGTTTTCTGTCTCAATATAAGATTTGCGAGAGAATTAGAACCCTTGACATCTGACTCCACACTTATCCAACCTTGCAAAAAAAGTAACTCTCAATGCCGTCTTTCACGAGTTTTGGGTCCCAATACCGTCTTCGACGGTGTATGGGGGAGGTTGATATGTAGACAGCCTTCTACGGTGTAGGGGGAGGTTGATATGTAGACAGCCTTACCCCTACCAAAGTAGAGAGGCTGCTTCTACCAAAGGTAGAAAAGGACCTCCAGCCTTGCTGGGCATGAGGATCGAACCATGACCTCTGTTCCAGAGGCAAGGCTTCAACCACTGATCCAACCTTGCAAGTCATTTTTAAAAGAATTATTAGACTATTTATATTAAGAGGGTATATAATTTTCTTGTTTATGTTAAATATATCCTTTGAAAAAAGGGGTATAAGACCTGATTAGTGATGTTTGAAAGGGTTAATAATTTATGATAAGTGAAGATTATCCATAATCTCTAAATATATATAAAAGAGAAACGAAAAAATTTAGATTTTTTGATAAAGATCAACTTTTAATTAGAACCATTAGATCAAAATATTGATGTCATATACATTTTATAACTTTTTTATATTTAATTTTAATTTAATAAATTCAAATATGGCCATTAATTATGGAAAAATAATTGTCTACATTTTATAATTATAAAAAGTATTAATTTAATGATATAATATGAAAAATAATTCTAAACTTTATATTATTTTTTTAAATCATTTTTTTTATTTTTTGTTATTTAATTATGACTTTATATATATTTTTTATAATATAACGTAATAAATATTGGTTATAGTTAAATTTATAAGTATTTAGTTTTACATCGTTAATATCTTATGATATTTAAATAAAGATATTTTCTGATATGTATATGGTGTCTAAAATAATCAAAATTTAAAAAATTATAAAAATGACAGCATCATCATTTTTTAACATCTTTTATTTATGTTTGTTAAATTAATAAAAGTGGTAAAATATAAAATAAAGTAAACAATGTATATTTTGTTTGGTTTTTCATATGTGTTCAAAACTGAATCATTTTCGCTTTCAGAAAATTAAAACAAAAATCATTGGTTTTTTGGTTTTTGGTTTTTCGGTTCGAATTATTCGTTTTCATGGTTTTTTTTTTGTTCGGTTTTTTCTCACCCCTAATACTTAGCTTCCATATATAAATTTAAATAATATTTAATAGTTATTATTTAAAAAAAATTATGAGAACAAGTAATTAATAGACAAGTAAATATAATTACAAGATTTAAAAACTTACGATCTCTTAAATCTTTCATCATCTTCATAATGAGGCATCAAACTTAAAGCCCCTATATCTGTTACATATGAAGATTAGGTATGTGAATAATTGATAATTAAAATCTTTCTTTTTTTTTTATCAACATCCTGCCAATTCATTTTTAATATATACTTAAACTCATTTATTATATGTAACCAAATATAACATTATTGTTTTTCAACACTTTTTATTTACAGTTTGTCAATATACGATATCATGAAATATTAGTATTTTAATGTCTATCCGCGTATTACATGCAGGGGCGGTTCTCTTTGGGGACCAGTGGGGGCCCGGGCCACCGCCGTTTTTTCGCTTAGTAGTACTAATATATCCGTATTTCGTCCAAAAAAATTTATATCTATTAAGTCGGCCCCCAGGGATTATTTTTTAAAAAACTTTTGATATGTTTAATAAATTTAATAGTCCAATAAAATTTACCTTTTTAGTTTTTATAACCCACAATTCACTTAGTCCATTCATAATTCTATGTTTAGCCCACAATTACAATCCACGTAACAAGGTCTTCCTCCCTTTTTTGAGTTTTAGGCTCGAGCAAAAAATAAATTTACCTTTTTAGTTTTATAACCCACAATTCACTTAGTCCATTCATAATTCTATGTTTTAGCCCACAATCCACAATCCACGTAACAAGGTCTTCCTCCCACAATCCACAATCCACGCCTTTTCTCTTGGTATTTTCATAAGTCTTTGTAGTTTTTTGTTGGTTAGAAACTATGTATTGGTAATTTGAATAGAAAACTTAGATTATTAGTGTTATTTTTGTTTGACCCGACCCGATTTAGTGTATTGCATAACTATAATATAATACCCGGAATATAACGAAGTAAAAAAAATAAATCTGGCCCCCACCATTAAAACTTTCAAGATCCGCCACTGATTACATGGTTAATTGAGTTTATGATACATAATACATACGTATTTGTTTCATCCGGTAGTTGTTGATTTAATAATTACCATATTATTAATCTAAATAATAAGGGGGAAAAAATTAACTAATTTTACTGGTATAACATGTACTTTTGATCAACCACGTACAAAATTTACAAGTTTATGAATGATATACATCTATAACAAATAAATTGGAGCAACCATGTACAAAAGAAAAAAAACATACTTAACAGGTAAGCTGCCACATCATCACCAGCTAAGCTACCACGTGAGCTAAATAAAGTATAACCCAAATCAATACATAATAGAGTAACGCTGAGAACCCAAATCAATAAAAGAATTTTATTTGTGATGGTCATAATGAAATAAAAATTATAACCTCCCAAAAAGTAGACAATCTGGAAATACAGTATCACAGTTTTCATACAATCTCAAGGCCAGAGAAGGTGCACTAGCCAACCATATACATGAAACCGGATTTCGTAGTTGACTTACCTGTACATCAAAGACTTTGTTGTCCTTGGCAGAAACAATTCCAACCAATTTAGCAACGTTTGTTCTGAAAACTCCGCAACTGAAGTCTTTCAAAACCCATGTAGAAAACTTGAAACTTGCAAGGTTTCCCTGCTGCTTCCACTTAACGCCATCAACAGCAAATATACTATGGCCAAATAGGTATCTTATTATGTCTATATTTTATTGACCTTTCGTGTAGTTATCAAACTTTGTTTTTTAAGTATGTATTCCATATTACTAACATCTGTTATATATAATTCACTTTGATCAGGAGCAAAAAGCTTGTAAGTATGGTGTTTCCTGGCAAGATCAGTTAGGCCAGTACTTATAAGGGCCAGCTTCTTGGAGCTTCTTCCCTGCCACATCAGCATCACATAACCCAGGACTCCCCTCAGGACACTCACTGTCTATAAGGACAGCTTTTTCAGAACTCCTTCGCCACGTCATCAATTCTTTTATAGTTTTTTTATACCAAAAAAACACCATTCAAATATAACAAAAAAACACATTTCATTATTAAACAAACACATTACATTATTTAAAAATAAAAGACAACACATAATTAAAAAAGACAGTACATAATAAAAACACGAAATACATTAGTTTGCTACGATTACTCATCATCATCTTTTATTGACATTTTTCCTAAGCCACGGTAAGCGCTTTCGTCGAGCCACCACTTGTGGTGTTGCGGGCATTTGAAATCATCCGTTGTTTTGTCTTCTCCGCAATTGTCGTGGTATGATTCGGCCCAAGTGCATTGGTCATCCAACGTGTGACTGGCGTTAAAAACATTATCGACCACCCTCTTGACCTTCTTGATCTCATCCTGCAGAAACAAAGAATATGTCTCTTCGTGCTTCGAGACCTTGCGGCCTGGTGCTTGTATTGCCTCAACCTGTTGCTCGCATTGTCGTCTTTTCTCCCGTAGGTAACCCATGACCCCAGAGAGGGACTGAAAGTGTAATTAAATAATTTGAATTCGAACGTTGGAGGGACTGAAAGTGTAAATATTTTGAATTTTGAACGTTGGAGGAGCGTCTTTTACTTTACCTATATAAATACTGGCTTTTTATCAAACATTTCTGATCAAATCACAAACTTTTATACATCTTAAATGGCTTCTTCATCAAATGTTTCTAACCGAAAACCACCAATGACTGTCGATCAAGTGCAACAGAGTATCATGGCTGATATCCTCGACCACCAAAGGTTCAAAGAGGAACTTGTTGCAGTTGGTCGAAAACTAAAGGCGAAGAAGCAATGGTGTCGAGAACAGATCGATTATATACAAACCGGGTATTGTACTGATCTTGAGTGTCAATACTTTACTTATTTGCAGGGGAAGATCGACAAGATTCAAACTGCTATGGAACAACTTGCTTGTGCGGTCATCACCTTGGACCATTTGATCATAACTGCCAAAGCAGTTTATGAGATGAAGAAATAAGTTTGTATTTTAATAATGTGTTCTACGAACTATTATGTTGTATGTTTCTCTTTAATAAGTTTGTAATGTTTCTAAATTATGAATAAAAGTCTGTTGTTATTAAATTACAAAGTAGGCATTACAATACATAGAACACACTTAATTAAAATACTAGAACACACTTAATTAAAATACTAGAACACACTTAATTAAAATACGAAAACAGACTTAATTAAAAGTGGGCAACCGTGATAAGCTCCCTGAAACAATGCTCGTATCTGAAGCCCCTCCCATAATTCAACGGTACTCCTGATGCGCCGTTGCATAGAGTAACTCATCAGGTTGCCTCTGTGCATTCAACCTCGTATAGATTGCCTGAAACTGCTTACATTCATTGCGAATTTTGTTGAAGTGACCTAGTAGTTGAGATATGGTCCGTGGACCTTCAGTCGTGAGTCTGTTGAAGCTTTCAGATATGTTGGTCCAAGCAGTTTTTTGGGTTGGGTAAAGCATTTCACATCCTTGTATCCAACACCTGCATAACAAAAGATCTTCGGATTCAGTCCACATTTGTCTCGCCATTTTGAAATTGAATGGTTTGAGGAAGATAAAAATGAGTTGAAAGAAATTGTTAGTGATTTGAAATGGTTGTGTTAAGTTGAGAAAATGTTAGTGTTTAAATAGGAAAAAAAAATTTGAACGTTGGGGATAAAAAAAAAAAAAAAACAAAAACTTCAAACGGCTATAAAGGACCCACAGCGAGCGTTCTTGAACTTCTTCGTGGAGACTGAAGACCGAGACGCAGCCACAAGGACGATGGGTGTCAATAAGCTTCGAGCGTCCCATGGCCTCAAGACGCAAGCCATGGACGCTTATAAGCACCACCCTTATACATTGGAGTTGAAGTAAAAGAGTTGACCGAAGATGGTCCCAACAACTGGGGAGTATTTTCGGTTTGTGAGTGACTTTTTCCAACAAATATTTTTAGCATAAGGATTGAAACATTAATATATGTTAGAATTGCCTAGTTATCGGTATTCTTTTAAATCAACGATGGGTGTGAAATTGCCTAGTTATCGGTATTCTTTTAAATCAACGATTATTAGAAGAATTGTTCCTGGTTATTCTTATCCTTTTTTTCTCGCTGCATCAGATACAAAAGATGGTTTGAATGGAGGGAAGAGGTTCTAGAAGTTGAAATGGTAAAACAAAAGGAAATGTTTGTTTGTACTCAAAAAGTGATGATGAAAATGCCGGCTTTTAAGTTTCGTAGCAAGTGTTTGTCTACCTAACCTAACAAATATTCAGTTGAGATCTAGAAAGTCAACAAGTTACTCGTAAAAGAAAGACACGGGCGTAAACCCATGACCCACCCAAGTAAACAAACCCTATCCTCCTTCCTTCACTCATTTCTTCCATCCATTCATTCATAATACTTACATTTTCTCTCCCATCTCACTAAATGCTCATACTCTCAATCTTTCTCTCTAAAATTCTAGTTCATTTAATGTTGTTTCTAGAGGATTAATAACAAAATCATCATCCTTATTATCATTCTAGCATCATATCAAAAACCCAAGTTTCAAAGTGCAAGAAAAAGCTTCAACTAGGTCAAATTCGGGTTTGACTTTTTGTGGAGGTTTTGGTAAGTAATTTCTAGCTCAAATTCATCATTTCTAGTTATTTAACTTGTATTACACCTAAATCTAAGCACTCTTGGTCCTTATAGCTTCAAAATCCGAAATTAGGGTTTCTAGTTATCTAAATTAGGTCAAAAATCGATTTGGGTCAAAAGCCATGTTTTGGAATGGAACTATTGAGTGGGTTATGTTCAAATGAGTTACTATGTTCAAAAATGGGTCTCGAAGTTGTGCAAGTCGATTTCATGGCTTAAATGTTGAGATTTTAGGGTTTTGGGTCGTGTTTGTGTCAAGAACACCTGCTGGTGCATTGCTGGTCCAGAACAGGCGTAACTTACGCCCCTGTTGGCGTAACCTACGCCCCTCTCCATTTTCATTACGCCAAAACCTTACTGTTTACGCCCAAAACTCGTCCAAAATGCATGTTTCTGGAGCACCGTAGCCTACGCCCCTCTCCATTTTCATTACGCCAAAACCTTACTGTTTACGCCCAAAACTCGTCCAAAATGCATGTTTCTGGAGCACCGTAGCCTACGCCCCTCTCCATTTTCATTACGCCAAAACCTT
The DNA here is from genome assembly GCA_034093135.1 of Erigeron breviscapus. Lineage (NCBI taxonomy): Eukaryota > Viridiplantae > Streptophyta > Magnoliopsida > Asterales > Asteraceae > Erigeron > Erigeron breviscapus. The sequence continues at coordinate 145,801,343 of CM067170.1, read as the reverse complement.
ACTGTTTACGCCCAAAACTCGTCCAAAATGCATGTTTCTGGAGCACCGTAGCCTACGCCCCTCTCCATTTTCATTACGCCAAAACCTTACTGTTTACGCCCAAAACTCGTCCAAAATGCATGTTTCTGTAACAACCGTGCATTTCGACTTTTGACTATGGGTACGTTTCCTAAGTTTTTGATTAATCAATATATGTTCAAGTGCAATTTAAGGTTCATTTAAGTGCAATGTGTTCATATGGGTCAATTTATTGTACAATTAGAGACTTATGTGCAAGTTGAGACCATTAGTTAGTGCAAATCGACTTTTACTTAAATAACATCTAATTTAAACTAGTAAAAATGATATGGATCCTATCCATGGGTTATACCCAAACCCATGACCCACCCAAGTAAACAAACCCTATCCTCCTTCCTTCACTCATTTCTTCCATCCATTCATTCATAATACTTACATTTTCTCTCCCATCTCACTAAATGCTCATACTCTCAATCTTTCTCTCTAAAATTCTAGTTCATTTAATGTTGTTTCTAGAGGATTAATAACAAAATCATCATCCTTATTATCATTCTAGCATCATATCAAAAACCCAAGTTTCAAAGTGCAAGAAAAAGCTTCAACTAGGTCAAATTCGGGTTTGACTTTTTGTGGAGGTTTTGGTAAGTAATTTCTAGCTCAAATTCATCATTTCTAGTTATTTAACTTGTATTACACCTAAATCTAAGCACTCTTGGTCCTTATAGCTTCAAAATCCGAAATTAGGGTTTCTAGTTATCTAAATTAGGTCAAAAATCGATTTGGGTCAAAAGCCATGTTTTGGAATGGAACTATTGAGTGGGTTATGTTCAAATGAGTTTGTTATGTTCAAAAACGCGTTCAAGTCCCGGGTTAAATTCTAAAGTTCATAAAAGCTAAATGAGGACATGGTTGTATATATATTGATACGTACATGTACATTATGATAGGTTGTGATCGCTTGGCAATTAATTGACGTTCTAGTTCACTTTAACTTCGGTAAATCAAGGCAAAGGTGAGTTTTCGTAGCCTCCCCTACTCTTTTAAGAGTCGGGCTGAAAAGTGTACTTCGTGCATGATGATATTTTGTGACGTACATGTTGTGTGACGTTTTTGTTGATGTGAAATTTATGTGTTTAGTTGTATGGTTATTGTAAATTGTATATTGAGTTGTTATAGGTTAGTTGTGTATATATGGAGGACGGTAATGCCTTTGAAAGGTTGGAGATGTGGTGGGAAGGCTGCGGGTGACCCTATATATAAGCATCAAAGGCCTTTCAAAAGTAGTATCGTACGAAGTATATACATATGATGTTTGGTTATGTGTGGACATTGATGGTCATGGATGAGTACATTTACGTGCAATTGAGTACAATGAGTACATTTACGTGCAATTGAGTACAATGAGTACATTACGTGCAATTGAGTACAATGAGTACATTTACGTGCAATTGAGTACAATGAGTACATTACGTGCAATTGAGTACAATGAGTACATTACGTGCAATTGAGTACAATGAGTACATTTACGTGCAATTGAGTACAATGAGTACATTTACGTGCAATTGAGTACAATGAGTACATTTACGTGCAATTGAGTACAATGAGTACATTTACGTGCAATTGAGTACAATGAGTACATTACGTGCAATTGAGTACAATGAGTACATTTACGTGCAATTGAGTACAATGAGTACATTACGTGCAATTGAGTACAATGAGTACATTTACGTGCAATTGAGTACAATGAGTACATTTACGTGCAATTGAGTACAATGAGTACATTACGTGCAATTGAGTACAATGAGTACATTTACGTGCAATTGAGTACAATGAGTACATTACGTGCAATTGAGTACAATGAGTACATTACGTGCAATTGAGTACAATGAGTACATTACGTGCAATTGAGTACAATGAGTACATTTACGTGCAATTGAGTACAATGAGTACATTACGTGCAATTGAGTACAATGAGTACATTACGTGCAATTGAGTACAATGAGTACATTACGTGCAATTGAGTACAATGAGTACATTTACGTGCAATTGAGTACAATGAGTACATTACGTGCAATTGAGTACAATGAGTACATTTACGTGCAATTGAGTACAATGAGTACATTACGTGCAATTGAGTACAATGAGTACATTACGTGCAATTGAGTACAATGAGTACATTACGTGCAATTGAGTACAATGAGTACATTACGTGCAATTGAGTACAATGAGTACATTTACGTGCAATTGAGTACAATGAGTACATTACGTGCAATTGAGTACAATGAGTACATTACGTGCAATTGAGTACAATGAGTACATTACGTGCAATTGAGTACAATGAGTACATTACGTGCAATTGAGTACAATGAGTACATTTACGTGCAATTGAGTACAATGAGTACATTTACGTGCAATTGAGTACAATGAGTACATTTACGTGCAATTGAGTACAATGAGTACATTTACGTGCAATTGAGTACAATGAGTACATTACGTGCAATTGAGTACAATGAGTACATTTACGTGCAATTGAGTACAATGAGTACATTTACGTGCAATTGAGTACAATGAGTACATTACGTGCAATTATGTTTAACTATGTTCAAAAATGGGTCTCGAAGTTGTGCAAGTCGATTTCATGGCTTAAATGTTGAGATTTTAGGGTTTTGGGTCGTGTTTGTGTCAAGAACACCTGCTGGTGCATTGCTGGTCCAGAACAGGCGTAACTTACGCCCCTGTTGGCGTAACCTACGCCCCTCTCCATTTTCATTACGCCAAAACCTTACTGTTTACGCCCAAAACTCGTCCAAAATGCATGTTTCTGGAGCACCGTAGCCTACGCCCCTCTCTGGCGTAGGTTACGCCCCTTGAATTTTGCCCAGCGTAGCTTACGCCCAATCTCACCGTACCTTACGCCCATTGAGTTTCCTCCTAGCGTAACCTACGCCCCTCTCCATTTTCATTACGCCAAAACCTTACTGTTTACGCCCAAAACTCGTCCAAAATGCATGTTTCTGGAGCACCGTAGCCTACGCCCCTCTCCATTTTCATTACGCCAAAACCTTACTGTTTACGCCCAAAACTCGTCCAAAATGCATGTTTCTGGAGCACCGTAGCCTACGCCCCTCTCCATTTTCATTACGCCAAAACCTTACTGTTTACGCCCAAAACTCGTCCAAAATGCATGTTTCTGGAGCACCGTAGCCTACGCCCCTCTCCATTTTCATTACGCCAAAACCTTACTGTTTACGCCCAAAACTCGTCCAAAATGCATGTTTCTGGAGCACCGTAGCCTACGCCCCTCTCCATTTTCATTACGCCAAAACCTTACTGTTTACGCCCAAAACTCGTCCAAAATGCATGTTTCTGGAGCACCGTAGCCTACGCCCCTCTCCATTTTCATTACGCCAAAACCTTACTGTTTACGCCCAAAACTCGTCCAAAATGCATGTTTCTGGAGCACCGTAGCCTACGCCCCTCTCCATTTTCATTACGCCAAAACCTTACTGTTTACGCCCAAAACTCGTCCAAAATGCATGTTTCTGGAGCACCGTAGCCTACGCCCCTCTCCATTTTCATTACGCCAAAACCTTACTGTTTACGCCCAAAACTCGTCCAAAATGCATGTTTCTGGAGCACCGTAGCCTACGCCCCTCTCCATTTTCATTACGCCAAAACCTTACTGTTTACGCCCAAAACTCGTCCAAAATGCATGTTTCTGGAGCACCGTAGCCTACGCCCCTCTCCTTTTCGTATTACGCCAAAACCTTACTGTTTACGCCCAAAACTCGTCCAAAATGCAATTATTAGATCATGTTAATGCTAATTATGTATTGGTTGACATTGAAACGTGTTCTTGTTCATTCTTTCCTACGAACTCACCAACCTAGTGTTGACATTGTTTAGTACACTTTTCAGGTAACCAAGAGAACCCAAGAGCTTGATGCATTGCTAGATTGTTGGACTTGACCATGGATCCGTGATTCATTACCCGTTGTTGGGACTTGCTTAGGATCATGAGCCATCTTTTGAATTGTTATTGTGTAAACTTTTGATGGTTGAATGCTCCTTATGCTTTTGTGACATTGTAACTTAATTGTTGGGTTCCCGGAATCCTCTTATTTTCATATAGTCTCGTTCTACGATAATTCCATCTTGTGTCATGCTTTTCGGTACATTTCGAGCCTAGCTCGGGGTGTTACAGAATGGTGGCCCACGCATGGTCGTAGAGAATTAGGCGGATTGACCTAGACTACGGCTTAAGTAAAACTCTTCATATAGCATGCATGATTAGGAATCTTGTATGCAACGTGAACTATATGAGCATTATAAGTGTACATTTGGGTTTCGTAGGAGGGTTCATTATATGTGATAACATGAGTGCAATAGGTGCATTTGGGTACAATGAGTACATTTACGTGCAATTGAGTACTATGAGTACATTACGTGCAATTGAGTACAATGAGTACATTTACGTGCATTGAGTACAATGAGTACATTTACGTGCATTTGAGTACAATGAGTACATTTACGTGCATTTGGGTACAATGAGTACATTTACGTGCAATTGAGTACAATGAGTACATTTACGTGCAATTAGTACAATGAGTACATTTACGTGCAATTGAGTACAATGAGTACATTTACGTGCAATTGAGTACAATGAGTACATTTACGTGCAATTAGTACAATGAGTACATTTACGTGCAATTAGTACAATGAGTACATTTACGTGCAATTGAGTACAATGAGTACATTTACGTGCAATTGAGTACAATGAGTACATTACGTGCAATTGAGTACAATGAGTACATTTACGTGCAATTAGTACAATGAGTACATTTACGTGCAATTGAGTACAATGAGTACATTTACGTGCAATTAGTACAATGAGTACATTTACGTGCAATTGAGTACAATGAGTACATTTACGTGCAATTGGGTACAATGAGTACATTTACGTGCAATTAGTACAATGAGTACATTTACGTGCAATTGAGTACAATGAGTACATTTACGTGCAATTGAGTACAATGAGTACATTTACGTGCATTTGGGTACAATGAGTACATTTACGTGCAATTGAGTACAATGAGTACATTTACGTGCAATTAGTACAATGAGTACATTACGTGCAATTGAGTACAATGAGTACATTTACGTGCATTGTGTACAATGAGTACATTTACGTGCAATTGAGTACAATGAGTACATTTACGTGCATTTGAGTACAATGAGTACATTTACGTGCATTTGGGTACAATGAGTACATTTACGTGCAATTGAGTACTATGAGTACATTACGTGCAATTGAGTACAATGAGTACATTTACGTGCAATTAGTACAATGAGTACATTTACGTGCAATTGAGTACAATGAGTACATTACGTGCAATTGAGTACAATGAGTACATTTACGTGCAATTGAGTACAATGAGTACATTTACGTGCAATTAGTACAATGAGTACATTACGTGCATTTGGGTACAATGAGTACATTTACGTGCAATTGAGTACAATGAGTACATTTACGTGCATTTGGGTACAATGAGTACATTTACGTGCAATTGAGTACAATGAGTACATTTACGTGCAATTGAGTACAATGAGTACATTTACGTGCAATTGAGTACAATGAGTACATTTACGTGCAATTAGTACAATGAGTACATTTACGTGCAATTGAGTACAATGAGTACATTTACGTGCATTGTGTACAATGAGTACATTACGTGCATTTGGGTACGATGAGTACATTTACGTGCATTGTGTACAATGAGTACATTTACGTGTTTTATAGTAATGGTGAGGCCAAGAAGAGCCGGGACTACTTATAGAGAGCAAACTCCGGAACAACAACCGGAAGTTCAAGGAGAAGGTCGTGGTGGTGGTAGAGGTAGAGGTGGTGGTAGGGGTCAAGGGAGAGGTCAAGGTAGGGGTGAAGCACCAACACCCGACTTGGCAACCGTGATCGCTCAAGTGGTCACGAACATTATGCCTACCACCATGACGGAAGCCATAAACCGAGCCGGTAGTGTTACCGAGGACTTACTTAGAAGTGGTGAATTGAGCCAAGCATCATCATCAAAGAGGAAGGATGCACCCGAGTCAAGCGGGGTGAAGAAAATGGGTAGGTTTGACCCTAAACGTCCTAACAAAGGAAGGGTGTTTGCGGCGGTTGAACCGGCAAGGAAGGCTTATGTGGGTCCTTACCCATTTTGTAATAAGTGCTCCCGACATCATGTTCCCACCACTCCTTGTGGAACTTGTTTCAATTGTAATCAAGTTGGCCATCTTGCTAGAGATTGTAGGGCCCCGAGAGTGGCTCCTACTCATGCGGTTCCTCTCCGAGCACATCCTCCTCAAGCTAACAATCAAAGGGGTCAACGGGGTGGGTGTTATGAATGTGGAAGCACCGAACATTACCGTAATGCTTGTCCGCAATGGGTGGGACAAAATGTGCAAGTGGCGGTTCACCCAAATCAACTTCAAATCACCGGTCCTAACCAAAACCGTGGCCAACAAGGCCATCAAGTGCAACCAAGGGGAAGAGCCTTTGCGGTGAATGCAAATGAAGCCCGTAATGATCCTAATGTGGTGGCAGGTACATTTCTTCTTAACGGTCATTATGCCACGGTGTTGTTTGATTCCGGAGCCGATTATAGCTTCGTGTCCCATAGTTTTGTTCCTTTGATAGATGTTCATCCTTGTGCCTTAAACTATGTACTTGATATTGAGATGGTCAATGGTACCTTAACTAGACTTAGTCAAGTGCTTCGGGATTGTATCTTGACTTTAAACGACGTCGAATTTTATATTAATCTCATGCCTTTCGATATTGGAAGCTTCGACATCATTGTGGGTATGGATTGGATGACGGCGGTAAATGCGGTCATTGATTGTGGTGAAAGAGTGGTCAAAATACCGTTGTCAAATCAAGTTGGCCATCTTGCTAGAGATTGTAGGGCCCCGAGAGTGGCTCCTACTCATGCGGTTCCTCTCCGAGCACATCCTCCTCAAGCTAACAATCAAAGGGGTCAACGGGGTGGGTGTTATGAATGTGGAAGCACCGAACATTACCGTAATGCTTGTCCTCAATGGGTGGGACAAAATGTGCAAGTGGCGGTTCACCCAAATCAACTTCAAATCACCGGTCCTAACCAAAACCGTGGCCAACAAGGCCATCAAGTGCAACCAAGGGGAAGAGCCTTTGCGGTGAATGCAAATGAAGCCCGTAATGATCCTAATGTGGTGGCAGGTACATTTCTTCTTAACGGTCATTATGCCACGGTGTTGTTTGATTCCGGAGCCGATTATAGCTTCGTGTCCCATAGTTTTGTTCCTTTGATAGATGTTCATCCTTGTGCCTTAAACTATGTACTTGATATTGAGATGGTCAATGGTACCTTAACTAGACTTAGTCAAGTGCTTCGGGATTGTATCTTGACTTTAAACGACGTCGAATTTTATATTAATCTCATGCCTTTCGATATTGGAAGCTTCGACATCATTGTGGGTATGGATTGGATGACGGCGGTAAATGCGGTCATTGATTGTGGTGAAAGAGTGGTCAAAATACCGTTGTCAAACGGTGATATTCTTAGAGTCCAAGGTGAAACTTCCGATTCCTCTAGTTCCAAGGCTTTTAGTGCTACCGTCACAAAGGTAGAATTGAAAGCCGTTCCTATTGTTCGTGATTTTTCCGATGTTTTTCCGGATGACCTACCGGGTCTACCCCCGTCTCGTGAACTTGATTTTCGCATCAATTTGATTCCCGGGGCCGCACCCGTGGCTAAAGCTCCATATAGACTTGCCTTGACGGAAATGCAAGAGCTAGAATCCCAACTTAAAGAACTTCAAGAAAAAGGGTTCATTCGTCCTAGTCAATCGCCTTGGGGAGCTCCAATATTGTTTGTGAAGAAGAAAGATGGGTCCTTTAGGATGTGCATTGATTACCGAGAATTGAACAAGCTCACGGTGAAGAACCGGTATCCACTTCCTAGAATCGATGAGCTTTTTGATCGCTTGCAAGGTGCCAAGTATTTCTCAAAAATCGACCTCCGTTCGGGCTATCACCAACTTAGAGTTCATGAAGATGACATACCAAAGACGGCGTTTCGTACAAGGTATGGTCACTACGAGTTCACCGTTATGCCGTTTGGGTTGACTAATGCACCGGCGGTGTTCATGGATTTGATGAACCGGGTGTGTCGACCCTATTTGGACAAGTCGGTCATTGTCTTTATTGATGACATACTTGTCTACTCAAAAACAAAGGAAGATCATGCCGAGCATTTGCGTGAGATGCTAGGGTTGCTTAGAAAGGAGAAGTTGTATGCAAAATTTTCAAAGTGCGAATTTTGGTTGGAAGAAGTTCATTTCCTTGGTCACGTGATTAGCAAAGATGGAATTCATGTGGATCCTAGCAAGATTGAAGCGGTTAAGAATTGGAGGCGACCCGAAACACCATCCGAGATTCGCCAATTTCTCGGATTGGCGGGTTATTACCGAAGATTCATTGAAGGTTTCTCCAAGATAGCACAACCACTCACTCTCTTGACTCAAAAGGAAAGGAGGTTTGAGTGGGGCGAGAGACAAGAACTTGCCTTTCAAACTCTCAAGGACATGTTATGTGAAGCTCCTATCTTGAGCCTTCCGGATGGGATTGAAGATTTTGTGGTCTATTGTGACGCTTCGGGTCAAGGATTGGGGTGTGTACTTATGCAACGGGGCAAGGTCATTGCTTATGCCTCCCGACAACTTAAGGTGCATGAGAAGAATTACCCTACTCACGATTTAGAATTGGGAGCGGTTGTTTTCGCTTTGAAGTGTTGGAGACATTACCTTTATGGCACCAAATGCGTAATCTACACCGATCATAAAAGTCTCCAACACATTTTCAATCAAAATGAGTTGAATATGAGGCAACGAAGGTGGATTGAACTTTTTAGCGATTATGATTGTGACATTCGCTATCATCCGGGCAAAGCCAATGTCGTAGCCGATGCTTTAAGTAGAAAGGAAAGGGTCAAGCCGAGAAGATCAAGAGCCATGAGCCTCACGGTGGGACAAAGTATTCGGGACCGTATCATAGAAGCTCAAGTGCAAGCTACCTTACCGGAAAATTTTGGTAATGAAGGGCTAGATGGTATGGAGCAACTTTTTGACCGGAAGGAAGACAACGGGTTATATTTAGTTGGGAAGCTTTGGATCCCAATCTTTGGCAATTTAAGAACTTTCCTAATGAATGAAGCCCATAAGTCGCCTTATTCGGTCCACCCGGGGTCGGATAAGATGTACTTTGATTTAAAGGATTTCTATTGGTGGCCGGGCATGAAACGTGATGTGGCTAAATATGTGAGCGAGTGCCTTACTTGCTTACAAGTGAAAGCCGATCATAAGAAGCCACCCGGTTTGTTGGTACAACCGGTGATACCGGCATGGAAGTGGGAAAGGATTGCAATGGACTTCGTCACGAAGTTACCGAAGACAAGAAATGGCCGTGATACTATATGGGTGATTGTGGATCGATTGACAAAGTCGGCTCACTTTTTAGCCATTCGTGAGACCGATAAGTTCAACACCCTAGCGCGTTTGTACATTAAGGAAGTGGTGGCAAAACATGGAGTTCCGGTTTCTATTATCTCCGATAGAGATAGCCGGTTCAAATCAAAATTTTGGGAAGCTTTTCAACGTGCAATGGGTACTCAAATTGACATGAGTACGGCGTTCCATCCACAAACGGATGGGCAAACCGAAAGAACCATCCAAACGCTTGAAGATATGTTGAGGGCTTGTGCTATTGAATTTGGTGGAAGTTGGGAAGATCACCTACCGCTAGTGGAGTTCTCATATAACAATAGTTACCATGCGACTATCCAAATGGCCCCGTTTGAGGCGCTTTATGGTAGAAAGTGTCGTTCTCCACTCGCTTGGGCGGAAATAGGCGAGAGCCAACTTATTGGGCCGGAAGTAATAATTGAAACAACAAAAGTGATTTCAAAAATTAAGGAGAGATTACAAGTGGCCCGTGAAAGACAAAAGAAATACGCCGATGTGAGGCGTAGACCCTTGGAGTTCAATGTTGGTGATCATGTACTTTTGAAGGTCTCCCCGTGGAAGGGTGTTGTTCGTTTCATCAAGAGAGGCAAGCTTGCGCCAAGATACATAGGACCTTTTGAAATCATAGAACGTGTGGGCAAGGTGGCTTACCGGCTAAAGCTACCTCAAGAACTTAGTGGAGTGCACAACGTGTTCCATATTTGTAATTTAAGGAAGTGCTTGGCGGATCCTACTCATCACGTGCCCATGGACGAGATACAAGTAGACAAGAAGCTCAACTTTGTTGAAGAACCGGTAGAGATTGTGGATCGTGAATTCAAGAAGCTAAAGAAAAAGCGCTATACGATAGTCAAGGTTCGTTGGCATGCTAGACGTGGAGCCGAATTCACTTGGGAGCGGGAAGACTTCATGAAGTCAAAATATCCGCATTTGTTTAGTGATTAGGGTTCCATCGAATTTCGGGACGAAATTCCCTTAACGGGGGAATAATGTAACAACCGTGCATTTTGACTTTTGACTATGGGTACGTTTCCTAAGTTTTTGATTAATTAATATATGTTCAAGTGCAATTTAAGGTTCATTTAAGTGCAATGTGTTCATATGGGTCAATTTATTGTACAATTAGAGACTTATGTGCAAGTTGAGACCATTAGTTAGTGCAAATCGACTTTTACTTAAATAACATCTAATTTAAACTAGTAAATGATATGGATCCTATCCATGGGTTATACCCAAACCCATGACCCACCCAAGTAAACAAACCCTATCCTCCTTCCTTCACTCATTTCTTCCATCCATTCATTCATAATACTTACATTTTCTCTCCCATCTCACTAAATGCTCATACTCTCAATCTTTCTCTCTAAAATTCTAGTTCATTTAATGTTGTTTCTAGAGGATTAATAACAAAATCATCATCCTTATTATCATTCTAGCATCATATCAAAAACCCAAGTTTCAAGTGCAAGAAAAAGCTTCAACTAGGTCAAATTCGGGTTTGACTTTTTGTGGAGGTTTTGGTAAGTAATTTCTAGCTCAAATTCATCATTTCTAGTTATTAAACTTGTATTACACCTAAATCTAAGCACTCTTGGTCCTTATAGCTTCAAAATCCGAAATTAGGGTTTCTAGTTATCTAAATTAGGTCAAAAATCGATTTGGGTCAAAAGCCATGTTTTGGAATGGAACTATTGAGTGGGTTATGTTCAAATGAGTTTGTTATGTTCAAAAACGGGTCAAGGAACTCCTCAAAACGATTTATAAGTCAAAAACTAGGTTTTGGGTCAATTTTGTGTTCAAATGGGTCAAGATCGAATTTTAACAAGAAAATGTGTTAAAGGTTGGTTTTGGATGATGAAACATGTTTAGTTATGTTTAATTATGGGTACCTATGTTTAAAAATGAGTCTTGGAGTTGTGCAAGTCGATTTCATGGCTTAAATGTTGAGATTTTAGGGTTTTGGGTCGTGTTTGTGTCAAGAACACCTGCTGGTGCATTGCTGGTCCAGAACAGGCGTAACTTACGCCCCTGTTGGCGTAACCTACGCCCCTCTCCATTTTCATTACGCCAAAACCTTACTGTTTACGCCCAAAACTCGTCCAAAATGCATGTTTCTGGAGCACCGTAGCCTACGCCCCTCTCCATTTTCATTACGCCAAAACCTTACTGTTTACGCCCAAAACTCGTCCAAAATGCATGTTTCTGGAGCACCGTAGCCTACGCCCCTCTCCATTTTCATTACGCCAAAACCTTACTGTTTACGCCCAAAACTCGTCCAAAATGCATGTTTCTGGAGCACCGTAGCCTACGCCCCTCTCCATTTTCATTACGCCAAAACCTTACTGTTTACGCCCAAAACTCGTCCAAAATGCATGTTTCTGGAGCACCGTAGCCTACGCCCCTCTCCATTTTCATTACGCCAAAACCTTACTGTTTACGCCCAAAACTCGTCCAAAATGCATGTTTCTGGAGCACCGTAGCCTACGCCCCTCTCCATTTTCATTACGCCAAAACCTTACTGTTTACGCCCAAAACTCGTCCAAAATGCATGTTTCTGGAGCACCGTAGCCTACGCCCCTCTCCATTTTCATTACGCCAAAACCTTACTGTTTACGCCCAAAACTCGTCCAAAATGCATGTTTCTGGAGCACCGTAGCCTACGCCCCTCTCCATTTTCATTACGCCAAAACCTTACTGTTTACGCCCAAAACTCGTCCAAAATGCATGTTTCTGGAGCACCGTAGCCTACGCCCCTCTCCATTTTCATTACGCCAAAACCTTACTGTTTACGCCCAAAACTCGTCCAAAATGCATGTCATATGATGTTTGGTTATGTGTGGACATTGATGGTCATGGATGAGTACATTTACGTGCAATTGAGTACAATGAGTACATTTACGTGCAATTGAGTACAATGAGTACATTTACGTGCATTTGGGTACAATGAGTACATTTACGTGCAATTGAGTACAATGAGTACATTACGTGCAATTGAGTACAATGAGTACATTTACGTGCAATTGAGTACAATGAGTACATTTACGTGCAATTGAGTACAATGAGTACATTTACGTGCAATTGAGTACAATGAGTACATTTACGTGCAATTGAGTACAATGAGTACATTTACGTGCAATTGAGTACAATGAGTACATTTACGTGCAATTGAGTACAATGAGTACATTACGTGCAATTGAGTACAATGAGTACATTACGTGCAATTGAGTACAATGAGTACATTACGTGCAATTGAGTACAATGAGTACATTACGTGCAATTGAGTACAATGAGTACATTTACGTGCAATTGAGTACAATGAGTACATTTACGTGCAATTGAGTACAATGAGTACATTTACGTGCAATTGAGTACAATGAGTACATTTACGTGCAATTGAGTACAATGAGTACATTTACGTGCAATTGAGTACAATGAGTACATTTACGTGCAATTGAGTACAATGAGTACATTTACGTGCAATTGAGTACAATGAGTACATTTACGTGCAATTGAGTACAATGAGTACATTTACGTGCAATTGAGTACAATGAGTACATTTACGTGCAATTGAGTACAATGAGTACATTTACGTGCAATTGAGTACAATGAGTACATTTACGTGCAATTGAGTACAATGAGTACATTTACGTGCAATTGAGTACAATGAGTACATTTACGTGCAATTGAGTACAAAGGGTTCATTCGTCCTAGTCAATCGCCTTGGGGAGCTCCAATATTGTTTGTGAAGAAGAAAGATGGGTCCTTTAGGATGTGTATTGATTACCGAGAATTGAACAAGCTCACGGTGAAGAACCGGTATCCACTTCCTAGAATCGATGAGCTTTTTGATCGTTTGCAAGGTGCCAAGTATTTCTCAAAAATCGACCTCCGTTCGGGCTATCACCAACTTAGAGTTCATGAAGATGACATACCAAAGACGGCGTTTCGTACAAGGTATGGTCACTACGAGTTCACCGTTATGCCGTTTGGGTTGACTAATGCACCGGCGGTGTTCATGGATTTGATGAACCGGGTGTGTCGACCCTATTTGGACAAGTCGGTCATTGTCTTCATTGATGACATACTTGTCTATTCGAAAACAAAGGAAGATCATGCCGAGCATTTGCGTGAGATGCTAGGGTTGCTTAGAAAGGAGAAGTTGTATGCAAAATTTTCAAAGTGCGAATTTTGGTTGGAAGAAGTTCATTTCCTTGGTCACGTGATTAGCAAAGATGGGATTCATGTGGATCCTAGCAAGATTGAAGCGGTTAAGAATTGGAGGCGACCCGAAACACCATCCGAGATTCGCCAATTTCTCGGATTGGCGGGTTATTACCGAAGATTCATTGAAGGTTTCTCCAAGATAGCACAACCACTCACTCTCTTGACTCAAAAAGAGAGGAGGTTTGAGTGGGGCGAGAAGCAAGAAATTGCCTTTCAAACTCTCAAGGACATGTTATGTGATGCTCCTATCTTGAGCCTTCCGGATGGGATTGAAGATTTTGTGGTCTATTGTGATGCTTCGGGTCAAGGATTGGGGTGTGTACTTATGCAACGGGGCAAGGTCATTGCTTATGCCTCCCGACAACTTAAGGTGCATGAGAAGAATTACCCTACTCACGATTTAGAATTGGGAGCGGTTGTTTTCGCTTTGAAGTGTTGGAGACATTACCTTTATGGCACCAAATGCGTAATCTACACCGATCATAAAAGTCTCCAACACATTTTCAATCAAAATGAGTTGAATATGAGGCAACGAAGGTGGATTGAACTTTTTAGCGATTATGATTGTGACATTCGCTATCATCCGGGCAAAGCCAATGTCGTAGCCGATGCTTTAAGTAGAAAGGAAAGGGTCAAGCCGAGAAGATCAAGAGCCATGAGCCTCACGGTGGGACAAAGTATTCGGGACCGTATCATAGAAGCTCAAGTGCAAGCTACCTTACCGGAAAATTTTGGTAATGAAGGGCTAGATGGTATGGAGCAACTTTTTGACCGGAAGGAAGACAACGGGTTATATTTAGTTGGGAAGCTTTGGATTCCAATCTTTGGCAATTTAAGAACTTTCCTAATGAATGAAGCCCATAAGTCGCCTTATTCGGTCCACCCGGGGTCGGATAAGATGTACTTTGATTTAAAGGATTTCTATTGGTGGCCGGGCATGAAACGTGATGTGGCTAAATATGTGAGCGAGTGCCTTACTTGCTTACAAGTGAAAGCCGATCATAAGAAGCCACCCGGTTTGTTGGTACAACCGGTGATACCGGCATGGAAGTGGGAAAGGATTGCAATGGACTTCGTCACGAAGTTACCGAAGACAAGAAATGGCCGTGATACTATATGGGTGATTGTGGATCGATTGACAAAGTCGGCTCACTTTTTAGCCATTCGTGAGACCGATAAGTTCAACACCCTAGCGCGTTTGTACATTAAGGAAGTGGTGGCAAAACAAAAAAAAAAAAAAAAAAAAAAAAAAAAAAAAAAAAAAAAAAAAAAAAAAAAAAAAAAAAAAAAAAAAAAAAAAAAAAAAAAAAAAAAAAAAAAAAAAAAAAAAAAAAAAAAAAAAAAAAAAAAAAAAAAAAAAAAAAAAAAAAAAAAAAAAAAAAAAAAAAAAAAAAAAAAAAAAAAAAAAAAAAAAAAAAAAAAAAAAAAAAAAAAAAAAAAAAAAAAAAAAAAAAAAAAAAAAAAAAAAAAAAAAAAAAAAAAAAAAAAAAAAAAAAAAAAAAAAAAAAAAAAAAAAAAAAAAAAAAAAAAAAAAAAAAAAAAAAAAAAAAAAAAAAAAAAAAAAAAAAAAAAAAAAAAAAAAAAAAAAAAAAAAAAAAAAAAAAAAAAAAAAAAAAAAAAAAAAAAAAAAAAAAAAAAAAAAAAAAAAAAAAAAAAAAAAAAAAAAAAAAAAAAAAAAAAAAAAAAAAAAAAAAAAAAAAAAAAAAAAAAAAAAAAAAAAAAAAAAAAAAAAAAAAAAAAAAAAAAAAAAAAAAAAAAAAAAAAAAAAAAAAAAAAAAAAAAAAAAAAAAAAAAAAAAAAAAAAAAAAAAAAAAAAAAAAAAAAAAAAAAAAAAAAAAAAAAAAAAAAAAAAAAAAAAAAAAAAAAAAAAAAAAAAAAAAAAAAAAAAAAAAAAAAAAAAAAAAAAAAAAAAAAAAAAAAAAAAAAAAAAAAAAAAAAAAAAAAAAAAAAAAAAAAAAAAAAAAAAAAAAAAAAAAAAAAAAAAAAAAAAAAAAAAAAAAAAAAAAAAAAAAAAAAAAAAAAAAAAAAAAAAAAAAAAAAAAAAAAAAAAAAAAAAAAAAAAAAAAAAAAAAAAAAAAAAAAAAAAAAAAAAAAAAAAAAAAAAAAAAAAAAAAAAAAAAAAAAAAAAAAAAAAAAAAAAAAAAAAAAAAAAAAAAAAAAAAAAAAAAAAAAAAAAAAAAAAAAAAAAAAAAAAAAAAAAAAAAAAAAAAAAAAAAAAAAAAAAAAAAAAAAAAAAAAAAAAAAAAAAAAAAAAAAAAAAAAAAAAAAAAAAAAAAAAAAAAAAAAAAAAAAAAAAAAAAAAAAAAAAAAAAAAAAAAAAAAAAAAAAAAAAAAAAAAAAAAAAAAAAAAAAAAAAAAAAAAAAAAAAAAAAAAAAAAAAAAAAAAAAAAAAAAAAAAAAAAAAAAAAAAAAAAAAAAAAAAAAAAAAAAAAAAAAAAAAAAAAAAAAAAAAAAAAAAAAAAAAAAAAAAAAAAAAAAAAAAAAAAAAAAAAAAAAAAAAAAAAAAAAAAAAAAAAAAAAAAAAAAAAAAAAAAAAAAAAAAAAAAAAAAAAAAAAAAAAAAAAAAAAAAAAAAAAAAAAAAAAAAAAAAAAAAAAAAAAAAAAAAAAAAAAAAAAAAAAAAAAAAAAAAAAAAAAAAAAAAAAAAAAAAAAAAAAAAAAAAAAAAAAAAAAAAAAAAAAAAAAAAAAAAAAAAAAAAAAAAAAAAAAAAAAAAAAAAAAAAAAAAAAAAAAAAAAAAAAAAAAAAAAAAAAAAAAAAAAAAAAAAAAAAAAAAAAAAAAAAAAAAAAAAAAAAAAAAAAAAAAAAAAAAAAAAAAAAAAAAAAAAAAAAAAAAAAAAAAAAAAAAAAAAAAAAAAAAAAAAAAAAAAAAAAAAAAAAAAAAAAAAAAAAAAAAAAAAAAAAAAAAAAAAAAAAAAAAAAAAAAAAAAAAAAAAAAAAAAAAAAAAAAAAAAAAAAAAAAAAAAAAAAAAAAAAAAAAAAAAAAAAAAAAAAAAAAAAAAAAAAAAAAAAAAAAAAAAAAAAAAAAAAAAAAAAAAAAAAAAAAAAAAAAAAAAAAAAAAAAAAAAAAAAAAAAAAAAAAAAAAAAAAAAAAAAAAAAAAAAAAAAAAAAAAAAAAAAAAAAAAAAAAAAAAAAAAAAAAAAAAAAAAAAAAAAAAAAAAAAAAAAAAAAAAAAAAGAAAAATTAGTAGGCATAGAACGGAGGATACAGGATCTTGAGTCGTTCTTAGAGATCGGTTTGGATGATGTTCGCATGATAGGGATAAAGGGGATGGGAGGTACAGGTAAGACAACTTTGGCCAGGGCTATTTTTGATAAATTATCTACTCTGTTTGAAGCTAGAACCTTTGTTGAGAATGTCAGGGAAGTCTCAAAAGCTTCCCTTTCAGGCTTGAACTCGTTGCAAAAACAAGTTCTCACCGATGTATTAAAAGATCGATCCATAACCGCAAGTAGTGTTCATAATGGGATACATATGATGAAAATGAGGTTGGGTGGTAAAAAGGTTCTTGTTGTTCTAGATGATGTTGATCATATAAGCCAGCTTGAGGCATTAGCAGGTGATAATAGTTGGTTTAAACCAGGAAGTAGAATTATAATAACAACAAGAGATGAGCAAGTGTTGTTATCACACAGGGTGAGCTTGATTTACTATGTTGATCTTTTATCAGATGAGGAAGCGACACACCTCTTTAGTAGGTACGCATTTGGGAAAGATATCCCACTTAGAGAGTACGAAAAGGAATCTCTTGAAGTTGTACGTTATGCTGCTGGTCTTCCCTTAACAGCCAAAGTTTTGGGTTCGTTATTGTGTGGTAGAGACAAGCCTGAATGGATAGATACACTAGCAAGACTCAAAACAATTCCATTAGAAGAAACTGTTAAAAAACTCGAATTAAGCTATGAAAGCTTGGAGGATGAGCACAAGCAAATATTCCTGGATGTTGCATGCTTACTTAAAAATTGGAGAATAGAGGATGCAATAAGAATGCTTGATTCTTGTGGATTTCATGCTCGAAATGGTTTGAGAGTTCTTCAGAGAAAATCTCTCATTACCTTTGAAAAGGCAGATGAAATGAATATGATGAGTGTCATTACGACTTGCTTGATGAAAGTCAGCGTTATGAACAAATATGCATGCACGACCATATAGAAGAAATGGGCAAGAATATTGTACGTCGTCTGCATCCGGATGACTTGTGTAGACAGAGCCGATTGTGGGTTCAGGATGAAATCCAACATGTCTTGGCTAGTGACATTGTAAGAATCCATTTTACTTCTAATTTGTGATGAAATGACATATTTCTCATTAGTTTTGAAACAAGTTAATGGTTTTAATTTTTGAATTTCAGGGTACAGAAGAGACAAGATGTATTCGTATGGAACTGACACCCGATATTGATTGGACAAGTCTTCTAAAAATGAAGAAACTTAGAAGCCTTATTGTGAATTATGATACTGTAAGTAGTAGGTATTCAGACAATGTTAGGGCTGGTCATAAAGTTTGTAAATACCTCCCTAGTGCACTACGCTATCTATATTGGAGGAATTACCCCCATAGTTGTTTACCCAAAATATCTATAGCCAATAATCTCGTCGCACTGGAAATTTATAACAGCAAAATTGAACAACTTTGGGAAGGGCGAATGGATATGAAGCAACTCAAATACCTTGTATTGCATAATACACATCATCTAAGGACCTGTGACCTTGGGCTGTTTCCGAATCTTGAGAGATTATATCTTAAAGGATGTTGGGAGTTGGAACTTCGTGTTCCCTCTGGATGTCTAGAAAGGCTTGTCTACTTGGTTATATATTGTTGTACAAGACTAAGTAGATCTCTTTCATTTATCAAGCATTTAGTGTGACTTGAGGTTTTCAGGCTATCTACTGAGGGGGAGTCGGATTATAATAAATTCCCAGATATAATCCCATCGGACTCCAATAGTAGTTTGCAACACCTTTTTATCTATGGAAATGGAATGGTTGAGCTACCCTCATCAGTTGTAAAACTTCATAAGCTTGTTTATCTATATATCGAAGCATGCAGTGACCTCAAGAGTCTTCCAAGAAGTGTTTGTAGCTTACGATGTTTGAGAGTTCTTTGGCTTAAACGTTGTGGCATAGAGGAATTGCCTGGGGACTTTGGCAAATTGGAATATTTAGAGGAGTTATGTTTGAAATATTGTGACAATCTTAAACATCTCCCTGATAGCATTTGTAAGTTAAAACATCTAAAAACTCTTTCTCTTCATCGTTGTTTTGCTCTTGAGAAGTTACCGAGGATCTTGGCAAGTTAGAATCTTTGAAGGTATTGGATCTTTCAGAGTGCATAAGTATAGAAGATATACCGAGTAGCATTTGTAAGTTGAAGCGTCTCAAAAAGTTAGATTTAAGCTATTGTTACAAGCTGCGGAAATTGCCCAAGGAAGTAGGAGATTTACAATGTTTACAAGAGTTGAATGTTGAAAATTCATAAGAAAATGGAAACGGAAAAAAATAAAGGTACGCTCTTTTGTTATACTACTAGTCCTAATAATAAAATATTAATCTTAATGCACTCATATATGACCAGAGATTTCTATCAATATACCTTATTGAACAAAAAACTAAATCTAAATGATTAATTTTAATTAATCAACCAACTGTATAACCAGAATCAATATCAATTGATTTAATCAAACTAATCAAATCAATCACCACTGTAATCACTCAACTTGAATATGTTGAATGTGCTATTACAATATTAAGAATCAAAGAACCCTAAAATTATTATTACAGATGAATTGAATTTGGATAGAAAAAAGATGAGAGATATATTTGTCTGTATGTCGATACTCTCAAATAACTCAGATGGGTTATATTTATACTTGCAACTTATTGCATAATGACAGCTTCAGTCCTTGAGCATCTAGTCTTTACTTTGTCCATCTTTAGTCCTTCTTTCTTGAACTTTCGTATGCTTCAAGTCCTCTCTTTCTAGTCCTGTACAAACTAATCATATACTAAGCACCAACTAATATTATGGGAATAAGATTACAATCTTTTTAACACTTATTTACGAATTGATGAACACGTATAACATATTCAATAATAATTTTACAGAGTAATTGTACGTAAACACGAACACATCTAACAAATACTAAAAACAGTTAGATCTTAATCACCAAAGTCCAAACTTCAAGCTATTTTTAATTTTGTTCAAAAAAGTAAGAAAGAATAAAAAAAAAAAAAAAAAAAAAAAAAAAAAAAAAAAAAAAAAAAAAAAAAAAAAAAAAAAAAAAAAAAAAAAAAAAAAAAAAAAAAAAAAAAAAAAAAAAAAAAAAAAAAAAAAAAAAAAAAAAAAAAAAAAAAAAAAAAAAAAAAAAAAAAAAAAAAAAAAAAAAAAAAAAAAAAAAAAAAAAAAAAAAAAAAAAAAAAAAAAAAAAAAAAAAAAAAAAAAAAAAAAAAAAAAAAAAAAAAAAAAAAAAAAAAAAAAAAAAAAAAAAAAAAAAAAAAAAAAAAAAAAAAAAAAAAAAAAAAAAAAAAAAAAAAAAAAAAAAAAAAAAAAAAAAAAAAAAAAAAAAAAAAAAAAAAAAAAAAAAAAAAAAAAAAAAAAAAAAAAAAAAAAAAAAAAAAAAAAAAAAAAAAAAAAAAAAAAAAAAAAAAAAAAAAAAAAAAAAAAAAAAAAAAAAAAAAAAAAAAAAAAAAAAAAAAAAAAAAAAAAAAAAAAAAAAAAAAAAAAAAAAAAAAAAAAAAAAAAAAAAAAAAAAAAAAAAAAAAAAAAAAAAAAAAAAAAAAAAAAAAAAAAAAAAAAAAAAAAAAAAAAAAAAAAAAAAAAAAAAAAAAAAAAAAAAAAAAAAAAAAAAAAAAAAAAAAAAAAAAAAAAAAAAAAAAAAAAAAAAAAAAAAAAAAAAAAAAAAAAAAAAAAAAAAAAAAAAAAAAAAAAAAAAAAAAAAAAAAAAAAAAAAAAAAAAAAAAAAAAAAAAAAAAAAAAAAAAAAAAAAAAAAAAAAAAAAAAAAAAAAAAAAAAAAAAAAAAAAAAAAAAAAAAAAAAAAAAAAAAAAAAAAAAAAAAAAAAAAAAAAAAAAAAAAAAAAAAAAAAAAAAAAAAAAAAAAAAAAAAAAAAAAAAAAAAAAAAAAAAAAAAAAAAAAAAAAAAAAAAAAAAAAAAAAAAAAAAAAAAAAAAAAAAAAAAAAAAAAAAAAAAAAAAAAAAAAAAAAAAAAAAAAAAAAAAAAAAAAAAAAAAAAAAAAAAAAAAAAAAAAAAAAAAAAAAAAAAAAAAAAAAAAAAAAAAAAAAAAAAAAAAAAAAAAAAAAAAAAAAAAAAAAAAAAAAAAAAAAAAAAAAAAAAAAAAAAAAAAAAAAAAAAAAAAAAAAAAAAAAAAAAAAAAAAAAAAAAAAAAAAAAAAAAAAAAAAAAAAAAAAAAAAAAAAAAAAAAAAAAAAAAAAAAAAAAAAAAAAAAAAAAAAAAAAAAAAAAAAAAAAAAAAAAAAAAAAAAAAAAAAAAAAAAAAAAAAAAAAAAAAAAAAAAAAAAAAAAAAAAAAAAAAAAAAAAAAAAAAAAAAAAAAAAAAAAAAAAAAAAAAAAAAAAAAAAAAAAAAAAAAAAAAAAAAAAAAAAAAAAAAAAAAAAAAAAAAAAAAAAAAAAAAAAAAAAAAAAAAAAAAAAAAAAAAAAAAAAAAAAAAAAAAAAAAAAAAAAAAAAAAAAAAAAAAAAAAAAAAAAAAAAAAAAAAAAAAAAAAAAAAAAAAAAAAAAAAAAAAAAAAAAAAAAAAAAAAAAAAAAAAAAAAAAAAAAAAAAAAAAAAAAAAAAAAAAAAAAAAAAAAAAAAAAAAAAAAAAAAAAAAAAAAAAAAAAAAAAAAAAAAAAAAAAAAAAAAAAAAAAAAAAAAAAAAAAAAAAAAAAAAAAAAAAAAAAAAAAAAAAAAAAAAAAAAAAAAAAAAAAAAAAAAAAAAAAAAAAAAAAAAAAAAAAAAAAAAAAAAAAAAAAAAAAAAAAAAAAAAAAAAAAAAAAAAAAAAAAAAAAAAAAAAAAAAAAAAAAAAAAAAAAAAAAAAAAAAAAAAAAAAAAAAAAAAAAAAAAAAAAAAAAAAAAAAAAAAAAAAAAAAAAAAAAAAAAAAAAAAAAAAAAAAAAAAAAAAAAAAAAAAAAAAAAAAAAAAAAAAAAAAAAAAAAAAAAAAAAAAAAAAAAAAAAAAAAAAGAAGAATTTGTATCATAAATATAGTTTGATTCTAATTACTAAAATGATTATCCTAATTATAGTCTGATTACAATTACTAATAACAACAATATTACAATTAGTTTGATTACAATTGTAATCTCATTAAGTGCGAGGCTAATGAACAGTGCCACCGCCACGTGGCACTGTTCTATTAGTCCACCTACGCCCGCGTTACTACTCGGTTACTATTCGGATTTTACCATATTGGATCCCGTTAAGGGTTTTTTTCTTCTGGTTTTTCTTGGTTTGTTGCACAGTTTTTTTGCTTTTTTTTTTTTTTTTTTTTTTTTTTTTTTTTTTTTTTTTTTTTTTTTTTTTTTTTTTTTTTTTTTTTTTTTTTTTTTTTTTTTTTTTTTTTTTTTTTTTTTTTTTTTTTTTTTTTTTTTTTTTTTTTTTTTTTTTTTTTTTTTTTTTTTTTTTTTTTTTTTTTTTTTTTTTTTTTTTTTTTTTTTTTTTTTTTTTTTTTTTTTTTTTTTTTTTTTTTTTTTTTTTTTTTTTTTTTTTTTTTTTTTTTTTTTTTTTTTTTTTTTTTTTTTTTTTTTTTTTTTTTTTTTTTTTTTTTTTTTTTTTTTTTTTTTTTTTTTTTTTTTTTTTTTTTTTTTTTTTTTTTTTTTTTTTTTTTTTTTTTTTTTTTTTTTTTTTTTTTTTTTTTTTTTTTTTTTTTTTTTTTTTTTTTTTTTTTTTTTTTTTTTTTTTTTTTTTTTTTTTTTTTTTTTTTTTTTTTTTTTTTTTTTTTTTTTTTTTTTTTTTTTTTTTTTTTTTTTTTTTTTTTTTTTTTTTTTTTTTTTTTTTTTTTTTTTTTTTTTTTTTTTTTTTTTTTTTTTTTTTTTTTTTTTTTTTTTTTTTTTTTTTTTTTTTTTTTTTTTTTTTTTTTTTTTTTTTTTTTTTTTTTTTTTTTTTTTTTTTTTTTTTTTTTTTTTTTTTTTTTTTTTTTTTTTTTTTTTTTTTTTTTTTTTTTTTTTTTTTTTTTTTTTTTTTTTTTTTTTTTTTTTTTTTTTTTTTTTTTTTTTTTTTTTTTTTTTTTTTTTTTTTTTTTTTTTTTTTTTTTTTTTTTTTTTTTTTTTTTTTTTTTTTTTTTTTTTTTTTTTTTTTTTTTTTTTTTTTTTTTTTTTTTTTTTTTTTTTTTTTTTTTTTTTTTTTTTTTTTTTTTTTTTTTTTTTTTTTTTTTTTTTTTTTTTTTTTTTTTTTTTTTTTTTTTTTTTTTTTTTTTTTTTTTTTTTTTTTTTTTTTTTTTTTTTTTTTTTTTTTTTTTTTTTTTTTTTTTTTTTTTTTTTTTTTTTTTTTTTTTTTTTTTTTTTTTTTTTTTTTTTTTTTTTTTTTTTTTTTTTTTTTTTTTTTTTTTTTTTTTTTTTTTTTTTTTTTTTTTTTTTTTTTTTTTTTTTTTTTTTTTTTTTTTTTTTTTTTTTTTTTTTTTTTTTTTTTTTTTTTTTTTTTTTTTTTTTTTTTTTTTTTTTTTTTTTTTTTTTTTTTTTTTTTTTTTTTTTTTTTTTTTTTTTTTTTTTTTTTTTTTTTTTTTTTTTTTTTTTTTTTTTTTTTTTTTTTTTTTTTTTTTTTTTTTTTTTTTTTTTTTTTTTTTTTTTTTTTTTTTTTTTTTTTTTTTTTTTTTTTTTTTTTTTTTTTTTTTTTTTTTTTTTTTTTTTTTTTTTTTTTTTTTTTTTTTTTTTTTTTTTTTTTTTTTTTTTTTTTTTTTTTTTTTTTTTTTTTTTTTTTTTTTTTTTTTTTTTTTTTTTTTTTTTTTTTTTTTTTTTTTTTTTTTTTTTTTTTTTTTTTTTTTTTTTTTTTTTTTTTTTTTTTTTTTTTTTTTTTTTTTTTTTTTTTTTTTTTTTTTTTTTTTTTTTTTTTTTTTTTTTTTTTTTTTTTTTTTTTTTTTTTTTTTTTTTTTTTTTTTTTTTTTTTTTTTTTTTTTTTTTTTTTTTTTTTTTTTTTTTTTTTTTTTTTTTTTTTTTTTTTTTTTTTTTTTTTTTTTTTTTTTTTTTTTTTTTTTTTTCGTCTACTAGATTAAAAAGATGATAACATTGTTTTCTTTAAGTAATAAATAAATAGTTATTTTATTTAGAACAAATTTTCTAAAGTAATATTTATATATTACTATAAAAAATTGTATCAAAACAAATTTTCTAATATCTATAAATATCTTCTATATTAGAGCAATTTTTCTATAATTATACTAGGTTTATTACTCGCACGATGTGTGGTTGTTTAAAGTGTTGATTGAAGTGTTCCCAAAAAGTCTTGCAACAATCATGGAACAACCCTTTGATTTGCTATCATAAAACCGGAACAGATGCTCATGTGACATAACTATTAAAAAAAGGTTTACAATCATTCTGAAATGCCAAAAAAGTATGTGGTGGACTATTGCCTAAATTAATTTGGAGACAAAGAAATAAGAAAGTTTTCAGATCAAATTGCTAGCTAAGTGCCCGACTTATTTGATATAGTCCGGATGAGGTCCTGTCCTGTTATACTGCAAAATGCAAACATTCCAATGGTTTTATACTGACTTCTTTGCACGCAATAACTTTATATAACGTAAAGCATCAATAATTTTAATCATCCCGTTAGCTCCCTCTTGGTTTGGTCGCCAAAGAAGTGAATCAAGTGCTACTCTTTTTCGTTTGTCTGGTGTACCACCACATATAGGAGTTAGAATCGCAATAAACATACCCAAATCAACCCGGCCCGATTCTGGTTCATCTACAATCGTGAGGATTTTGTGGTTCATCGCCTTCACAGCTCCTATGAAAGTTTCGGGCTTCAAGAAAGTAAGTAGCCTTCTACGAACAGTCTCTAAAGACGCCTTATGTAAAGATTTTTCAGGCAAACCATTGCATGAATACACCAATGGAGTCTCGTTTTCGTTCATTTCCTTTTTAAGGGCATTAACATCACAATGGGTCAACCTTGTAGTTGTTTGAAAAGCCCAAATGTTAAGTGCAGTAGCCAGTTCTTGCCTCGATATTGTTTTCTTACCTGCAATGTTAACCCTCGATGGTTCCACTACAACAGATGCCCCATCACCAGTCCATTCCCCCTCCCTTTTACTTTCAATTTCTTTCTGTGAAGCTGTTTCAAATGAGAAATCACATCATACAACTCAATCCTATTAGTCATCTAAGTTCACGCAAACCATGGAGCCTTAGTTCACGTTTAACATCGATATCAGGACTGCTGAATTCCGTGAGACCCATTACACAACCGATACATTTTTCCAACTCTTATAAAAGGATAGAAAAAACCAATACTTCATTCTATAAAATCATAAATCACAAAGCAAAGGGTCTGAATTCATGTTTTGTTATAAGGAACTTACAGGTCAGCCCGTTTGGCTGCAATGGCTTCCAAGATTTTCTTTCTTTGTTCAAGGCTCTTAAAGGCTCGTACCCCTGGGTTGGGCCTTTTTTTCATAATTCAATACCCTCTCTAAGTTCCTTGCCATGCAGCTTGCTAAGTATCTCATAGGAATCCAAGTGCAGCTCTTCCTCACAAGAAAGCCCTTTTTTTAATGCTTCCTTAATTAAATTGAGCCAGTCACGATGATAACGTGTTATGATCCTATGGGGGAACGCCGTCTATCCCATGTTTCTCGCACTGCAGCTGTAATCTTTGCCCTTGTCTCACAACTACACCCAAAAAGAACAACACCACTAAGCAAGAAATTCCATTATGTAGAAAGAAAGTGCTTGCTTAACCATACTATCAAACAAACAATGTGTTATGTAGATCCATATGCTAATGATCAATGGAAAATAAACAAAACCTCGAGATAACTAAGAAGAAAACTGAACCAAAAATCATTGATATGTACACATGCTA
Source organism: Erigeron breviscapus (assembly GCA_034093135.1). NCBI lineage: Eukaryota > Viridiplantae > Streptophyta > Magnoliopsida > Asterales > Asteraceae > Erigeron > Erigeron breviscapus. Next base: position 145,775,527 of record CM067170.1, on the reverse strand, counting down.
TACTAATAAAAAATAAACAAAACCTCAATATAACTAAGCAAGAAAACTAAAAGGTTTTTGTACTTCCAATCAAGAAAGATTACAAACAAACATGAATCACATCTCAAAGGTTTGTTATTAGTTTTAACACTTATTATAAGAATGGTTGGTATTAGCTAAAAATGCACAGAAGTTACGGTTGAACTTCATGGGAAATCAACACAACTTTTTTGCCTTCAATTTATTAATTCTAGTGAAATTCATAAACAAAAGAAGATATAAAAATCTTCCCTTGCAAGACCAAAAAATGCAAGCTTCACTTCTGATTTGCAATAAGCAATAAACAGTAAGTTTTCTGCATCAATATTTCAGATATTTTTTCATTACCGAAGAGAAAAGAGAAGCAAAAAATATTATAAAATACTTATCAATAGATCAGCCCATTCATTCAAAATATAAAGAATCAAAATTCATCTTGAAACTGAAATATTAAGGATTGAAAACAGAAGAAGGATATAAATACCAGCCATTAAATGTCTATGTAACATCATCAAAAAAAAAATACAAAAAATCCAAAAAAAAAAAAAAAAACAACTAATGAAAAAAAAAAAAAAAAAAAAAATACCAAAAAGAAAAAAAAAAAAAGAAGGTGGAAAAAAAAAAAAAAAAAAAAAAAAAAAAAAAAAAAAAAAAAAAAAAAAAAAAAAAAAAAAAAAAAAAAAAAAAAAAAAAAAAAAAAAAAAAAAAAAAAAAAAAAAAAAAAAAAAAAAAAAAAAAAAAAAAAAAAAAAAAAAAAAAAAAAAAAAAAAAAAAAAAAAAAAAAAAAAAAAAAAAAAAAAAAAAAAAAAAAAAAAAAAAAAAAAAAAAAAAAAAAAAAAAAAAAAAAAAAAAAAAAAAAAAAAAAAAAAAAAAAAAAAAAAAAAAAAAAAAAAAAAAAAAAAAAAAAAAAAAAAAAAAAAAAAAAAAAAAAAAAAAAAAAAAAAAAAAAAAAAAAAAAAAAAAAAAAAAAAAAAAAAAAAAAAAAAAAAAAAAAAAAAAAAAAAAAAAAAAAAAAAAAAAAAAAAAAAAAAAAAAAAAAAAAAAAAAAAAAAAAAAAAAAAAAAAAAAAAAAAAAAAAAAAAAAAAAAAAAAAAAAAAAAAAAAAAAAAAAAAAAAAAAAAAAAAAAAAAAAAAAAAAAAAAAAAAAAAAAAAAAAAAAAAAAAAAAAAAAAAAAAAAAAAAAAAAAAAAAAAAAAAAAAAAAAAAAAAAAAAAAAAAAAAAAAAAAAAAAAAAAAAAAAAAAAAAAAAAAAAAAAAAAAAAAAAAAAAAAAAAAAAAAAAAAAAAAAAAAAAAAAAAAAAAAAAAAAAAAAAAAAAAAAAAAAAAAAAAAAAAAAAAAAAAAAAAAAAAAAAAAAAAAAAAAAAAAAAAAAAAAAAAAAAAAAAAAAAAAAAAAAAAAAAAAAAAAAAAAAAAAAAAAAAAAAAAAAAAAAAAAAAAAAAAAAAAAAAAAAAAAAAAAAAAAAAAAAAAAAAAAAAAAAAAAAAAAAAAAAAAAAAAAAAAAAAAAAAAAAAAAAAAAAAAAAAAAAAAAAAAAAAAAAAAAAAAAAAAAAAAAAAAAAAAAAAAAAAAAAAAAAAAAAAAAAAAAAAAAAAAAAAAAAAAAAAAAAAAAAAAAAAAAAAAAAAAAAAAAAAAAAAAAAAAAAAAAAAAAAAAAAAAAAAAAAAAAAAAAAAAAAAAAAAAAAAAAAAAAAAAAAAAAAAAAAAAAAAAAAAAAAAAAAAAAAAAAAAAAAAAAAAAAAAAAAAAAAAAAAAAAAAAAAAAAAAAAAAAAAAAAAAAAAAAAAAAAAAAAAAAAAAAAAAAAAAAAAAAAAAAAAAAAAAAAAAAAAAAAAAAAAAAAAAAAAAAAAAAAAAAAAAAAAAAAAAAAAAAAAAAAAAAAAAAAAAAAAAAAAAAAAAAAAAAAAAAAAAAAAAAAAAAAAAAAAAAAAAAAAAAAAAAAAAAAAAAAAAAAAAAAAAAAAAAAAAAAAAAAAAAAAAAAAAAAAAAAAAAAAAAAAAAAAAAAAAAAAAAAAAAAAAAAAAAAAAAAAAAAAAAAAAAAAAAAAAAAAAAAAAAAAAAAAAAAAAAAAAAAAAAAAAAAAAAAAAAAAAAAAAAAAAAAAAAAAAAAAAAAAAAAAAAAAAAAAAAAAAAAAAAAAAAAAAAAAAAAAAAAAAAAAAAAAAAAAAAAAAAAAAAAAAAAAAAAAAAAAAAAAAAAAAAAAAAAAAAAAAAAAAAAAAAAAAAAAAAAAAAAAAAAAAAAAAAAAAAAAAAAAAAAAAAAAAAAAAAAAAAAAAAAAAAAAAAAAAAAAAAAAAAAAAAAAAAAAAAAAAAAAAAAAAAAAAAAAAAAAAAAAAAAAAAAAAAAAAAAAAAAAAAAAAAAAAAAAAAAAAAAAAAAAAAAAAAAAAAAAAAAAAAAAAAAAAAAAAAAAAAAAAAAAAAAAAAAAAAAAAAAAAAAAAAAAAAAAAAAAAAAAAAAAAAAAAAAAAAAAAAAAAAAAAAAAAAAAAAAAAAAAAAAAAAAAAAAAAAAAAAAAAAAAAAAAAAAAAAAAAAAAAAAAAAAAAAAAAAAAAAAAAAAAAAAAAAAAAAAAAAAAAAAAAAAAAAAAAAAAAAAAAAAAAAAAAAAAAAAAAAAAAAAAAAAAAAAAAAAAAAAAAAAAAAAAAAAAAAAAAAAAAAAAAAAAAAAAAAAAAAAAAAAAAAAAAAAAAAAAAAAAAAAAAAAAAAAAAAAAAAAAAAAAAAAAAAAAAAAAAAAAAAAAAAAAAAAAAAAAAAAAAAAAAAAAAAAAAAAAAAAAAAAAAAAAAAAAAAAAAAAAAAAAAAAAAAAAAAAAAAAAAAAAAAAAAAAAAAAAAAAAAAAAAAAAAAAAAAAAAAAAAAAAAAAAAAAAAAAAAAAAAAAAAAAAAAAAAAAAAAAAAAAAAAAAAAAAAAAAAAAAAAAAAAAAAAAAAAAAAAAAAAAAAAAAAAAAAAAAAAAAAAAAAAAAAAAAAAAAAAAAAAAAAAAAAAAAAAAAAAAAAAAAAAAAAAAAAAAAAAAAAAAAAAAAAAAAAAAAAAAAAAAAAAAAAAAAAAAAAAAAAAAAAAAAAAAAAAAAAAAAAAAAAAAAAAAAAAAAAAAAAAAAAAAAAAAAAAAAAAAAAAAAAAAAAAAAAAAAAAAAAAAAAAAAAAAAAAAAAAAAAAAAAAAAAAAAAAAAAAAAAAAAAAAAAAAAAAAAAAAAAAAAAAAAAAAAAAAAAAAAAAAAAAAAAAAAAAAAAAAAAAAAAAAAAAAAAAAAAAAAAAAAAAAAAAAAAAAAAAAAAAAAAAAAAAAAAAAAAAAAAAAAAAAAAAAAAAAAAAAAAAAAAAAAAAAAAAAAAAAAAAAAAAAAAAAAAAAAAAAAAAAAAAAAAAAAAAAAAAAAAAAAAAAAAAAAAAAAAAAAAAAAAAAAAAAAAAAAAAAAAAAAAAAAAAAAAAAAAAAAAAAAAAAAAAAAAAAAAAAAAAAAAAAAAAAAAAAAAAAAAAAAAAAAAAAAAAAAAAAAAAAAAAAAAAAAAAAAAAAAAAAAAAAAAAAAAAAAAAAAAAAAAAAAAAAAAAAAAAAAAAAAAAAAAAAAAAAAAAAAAAAAAAAAAAAAAAAAAAAAAAAAAAAAAAAAAAAAAAAAAAAAAAAAAAAAAAAAAAAAAAAAAAAAAAAAAAAAAAAAAAAAAAAAAAAAAAAAAAAAAAAAAAAAAAAAAAAAAAAAAAAAAAAAAAAAAAAAAAAAAAAAAAAAAAAAAAAAAAAAAAAAAAAAAAAAAAAAAAAAAAAAAAAAAAAAAAAAAAAAAAAAAAAAAAAAAAAAAAAAAAAAAAAAAAAAAAAAAAAAAAAAAAAAAAAAAAAAAAAAAAAAAAAAAAAAAAAAAAAAAAAAAAAAAAAAAAAAAAAAAAAAAAAAAAAAAAAAAAAAAAAAAAAAAAAAAAAAAAAAAAAAAAAAAAAAAAAAAAAAAAAAAAAAAAAAAAAAAAAAAAAAAAAAAAAAAAAAAAAAAAAAAAAAAAAAAAAAAAAAAAAAAAAAAAAAAAAAAAAAAAAAAAAAAAAAAAAAAAAAAAAAAAAAAAAAAAAAAAAAAAAAAAAAAAAAAAAAAAAAAAAAAAAAAAAAAAAAAAAAAAAAAAAAAAAAAAAAAAAAAAAAAAAAAAAAAAAAAAAAAAAAAAAAAAAAAAAAAAAAAAAAAAAAAAAAAAAAAAAAAAAAAAAAAAAAAAAAAAAAAAAAAAAAAAAAAAAAAAAAAAAAAAAAAAAAAAAAAAAAAAAAAAAAAAAAAAAAAAAAAAAAAAAAAAAAAAAAAAAAAAAAAAAAAAAAAAAAAAAAAAAAAAAAAAAAAAAAAAAAAAAAAAAAAAAAAAAAAAAAAAAAAAAAAAAAAAAAAAAAAAAAAAAAAAAAAAAAAAAAAAAAAAAAAAAAAAAAAAAAAAAAAAAAAAAAAAAAAAAAAAAAAAAAAAAAAAAAAAAAAAAAAAAAAAAAAAAAAAAAAAAAAAAAAAAAAAAAAAAAAAAAAAAAAAAAAAAAAAAAAAAAAAAAAAAAAAAAAAAAAAAAAAAAAAAAAAAAAAAAAAAAAAAAAAAAAAAAAAAAAAAAAAAAAAAAAAAAAAAAAAAAAAAAAAAAAAAAAAAAAAAAAAAAAAAAAAAAAAAAAAAAAAAAAAAAAAAAAAAAAAAAAAAAAAAAAAAAAAAAAAAAAAAAAAAAAAAAAAAAAAAAAAAAAAAAAAAAAAAAAAAAAAAAAAAAAAAAAAAAAAAAAAAAAAAAAAAAAAAAAAAAAAAAAAAAAAAAAAAAAAAAAAAAAAAAAAAAAAAAAAAAAAAAAAAAAAAAAAAAAAAAAAAAAAAAAAAAAAAAAAAAAAAAAAAAAAAAAAAAAAAAAAAAAAAAAAAAAAAAAAAAAAAAAAAAAAAAAAAAAAAAAAAAAAAAAAAAAAAAAAAAAAAAAAAAAAAAAAAAAAAAAAAAAAAAAAAAAAAAAAAAAAAAAAAAAAAAAAAAAAAAAAAAAAAAAAAAAAAAAAAAAAAAAAAAAAAAAAAAAAAAAAAAAAAAAAAAAAAAAAAAAAAAAAAAAAAAAAAAAAAAAAAAAAAAAAAAAAAAAAAAAAAAAAAAAAAAAAAAAAAAAAAAAAAAAAAAAAAAAAAAAAAAACCTATTACTTATATTACTTATAATAAGTTATTAACATGAAGACTTCAAAATTTTGAGTTTACGATCTAAAATCACAAGGCTATTTGTCGTCATCGACTATGCTTACAAGTTCCGATTCTAATTGTAAAAATTCAAGGTAAATCCAAAACTCTAACTAAACAATATTATTATTTATCATTATTGTTTATTAGAATATAACTTCGATCATCGGTTTACTTTAACCATATTTATTTCATACTCACGAATCATGTATGAGGCATGTTCGAATTTCTTTATGATACAATCTATATAGCTACCGTACATCGTATGGGCATTAGGACTAGTTATATATAATAAACTCTGAGAATTACTGTTCATGAAAGTTCCTGTTCATGATTTAACTTACATTAATATAATAACTTAAATGTCCTTTTTTGTTATTTTAACTTTTACTTTTTAAAAAATATATATTTGCCAAATATTTAACTAGTTGATTATCTGATTATTGTGATATCAAACAACATAATCAAATTCAAACATTATTTTTTATAATTACGTTTTGTTACCTAATTATCTGATTCTGATTATTTGAAATGCATTATCAATTTTCAAAAAGTAATCCTAAACATCAATGTTTTCAAAACCGGACCGGAAGGCGAACCGGCGTCTTTACTGGTTACTGGTCGGATCGGTCGGATCGGTCGGACCGGATTAGAGAACCGGAAACATTAAAAATATAATAATAAATATGGAAAAAATTCGGAAAAAATACCAAATAATTAAAGAAGTCTAAAAGCAACCATTCATCGTTCAAAAGATCACTAGAATCACTTAGAAGTTAGAGTATTAAACATTTAAGATTTAAGAGCAAAACATAAAACTACAGATCATCGAATTCATCCTCAGTAGCTTCAACTTCATCATCATCATCGAGTAGAATCAAATCATCTTCTTCATTAATATCTTGGCCTAAATTTAACAAATGACAATGAAACTTAGGCATTTTATCAAACACCATAAGTGCATGAACTGATTTTACTAATAACATACTTTCTATGTAAACTTAAACCAACCAATTTATTAAACCATGAATATAGATGCACCTCATACAAGTATACAAGTTATACAACTTACAACTTTACAAAATCATGAAATAATTAAAATATATAAATATAATCGATTTTACGATTCTAAAAAAAAAAGAAAAAAAGAAGTGCATTACCTATTGAGAGGCTGCTTCAGTTAATGAGAGATTGAGAGCTTGGAAGAGGTGAAGATTCGATTGGAAGGACTTGAAGAAAGAAATTAATTAGAGTTAGGTTTTGAAAAAAAATTGGGATTTTCCATTGTTGATGATTTACTCATTTAGGTTCTTGAAAAGTAAAAAGGAAAATGAATTGAATAAGACTTGTGAAGTTGTGAGTCGTGAAAGTTGTGAAGACTGAAGATTGAGAGGCCACGTTTTTTTTTTTAAGATTGAACCGGAACCACCGGTTACCGGCCCAACAGCCGGTTACAGGACCAACCGGCCGGCCCATTGCAAGTTCGAACTAACAGCATGAACCGGACCGTTATACATACCGGGTCACGGCCCGCCCGGGTTAACCGGCCGGTCCGGTCCGGCCACAAAAAGTAATCCTAAACATCCTATAAAAAATGTTCTAATAACTTATTAAGGGGGTGTTTGGTACAATGGAATGGAAAGGGGGAAAGGGAATGAGAAAGATTTCTCATGTTTGGTTGCAATGAAGAATGAGAAAGAGAATCGAGAAGTGGGAATCGATTCCATTCTCTCCATTCTCTATAAATTGTAGAGAATGGATGAGAATGAATTTTTTTTTTGTTTTTTGTTATATGTATTAAATTTAATATTTTTTTTTTGTATTTTTTTTTTTTTTTTTTTTTTTTTTTTTTTTTTTTTTTTTTTTTTTTTTTTTTTTTTTTTTTTTTTTTTTTTTTTTTTTTTTTTTTTTTTTTTTTTTTTTTTTTTTTTTTTTTTTTTTTTTTTTTTTTTTTTTTTTTTTTTTTTTTTTTTTTTTTTTTTTTTTTTTTTTTTTTTTTTTTTTTTTTTTTTTTTTTTTTTTTTTTTTTTTTTTTTTTTTTTTTTTTTTTTTTTTTTTTTTTTTTTTTTTTTTTTTTTTTTTTTTTTTTTTTTTTTTTTTTTTTTTTTTTTTTTTTTTTTTTTTTTTTTTTTTTTTTTTTTTTTTTTTTTTTTTTTTTTTTTTTTTTTTTTTTTTTTTTTTTTTTTTTTTTTTTTTTTTTTTTTTTTTTTTTTTTTTTTTTTTTTTTTTTTTTTTTTTTTTTTTTTTTTTTTTTTTTTTTTTTTTTTTTTTTTTTTTTTTTTTTTTTTTTTTTTTTTTTTTTTTTTTTTTTTTTTTTTTTTTTTTTTTTTTTTTTTTTTTTTTTTTTTTTTTTTTTTTTTTTTTTTTTTTTTTTTTTTTTTTTTTTTTTTTTTTTTTTTTTTTTTTTTTTTTTTTTTTTTTTTTTTTTTTTTTTTTTTTTTTTTTTTTTTTTTTTTTTTTTTTTTTTTTTTTTTTTTTTTTTTTTTTTTTTTTTTTTTTTTTTTTTTTTTTTTTTTTTTTTTTTTTTTTTTTTTTTTTTTTTTTTTTTTTTTTTTTTTTTTTTTTTTTTTTTTTTTTTTTTTTTTTTTTTTTTTTTTTTTTTTTTTTTTTTTTTTTTTTTTTTTTTTTTTTTTTTTTTTTTTTTTTTTTTTTTTTTTTTTTTTTTTTTTTTTTTTTTTTTTTTTTTTTTTTTTTTTTTTTTTTTTTTTTTTTTTTTTTTTTTTTTTTTTTTTTTTTTTTTTTTTTTTTTTTTTTTTTTTTTTTTTTTTTTTTTTTTTTTTTTTTTTTTTTTTTTTTTTTTTTTTTTTTTTTTTTTTTTTTTTTTTTTTTTTTTTTTTTTTTTTTTTTTTTTTTTTTTTTTTTTTTTTTTTTTTTTTTTTTTTTTTTTTTTTTTTTTTTTTTTTTTTTTTTTTTTTTTTTTTTTTTTTTTTTTTTTTTTTTTTTTTTTTTTTTTTTTTTTTTTTTTTTTTTTTTTTTTTTTTTTTTTTTTTTTTTTTTTTTTTTTTTTTTTTTTTTTTTTTTTTTTTTTTTTTTTTTTTTTTTTTTTTTTTTTTTTTTTTTTTTTTTTTTTTTTTTTTTTTTTTTTTTTTTTTTTTTTTTTTTTTTTTTTTTTTTTTTTTTTTTTTTTTTTTTTTTTTTTTTTTTTTTTTTTTTTTTTTTTTTTTTTTTTTTTTTTTTTTTTTTTTTTTTTTTTTTTTTTTTTTTTTTTTTTTTTTTTTTTTTTTTTTTTTTTTTTTTTTTTTTTTTTTTTTTTTTTTTTTTTTTTTTTTTTTTTTTTTTTTTTTTTTTTTTTTTTTTTTTTTTTTTTTTTTTTTTTTTTTTTTTTTTTTTTTTTTTTTTTTTTTTTTTTTTTTTTTTTTTTTTTTTTTTTTTTTTTTTTTTTTTTTTTTTTTTTTTTTTTTTTTTTTTTTTTTTTTTTTTTTTTTTTTTTTTTTTTTTTTTTTTTTTTTTTTTTTTTTTTTTTTTTTTTTTTTTTTTTTTTTTTTTTTTTTTTTTTTTTTTTTTTTTTTTTTTTTTTTTTTTTTTTTTTTTTTTTTTTTTTTTTTTTTTTTTTTTTTTTTTTTTTTTTTTTTTTTTTTTTTTTTTTTTTTTTTTTTTTTTTTTTTTTTTTTTTTTTTTTTTTTTTTTTTTTTTTTTTTTTTTTTTTTTTTTTTTTTTTTTTTTTTTTTTTTTTTTTTTTTTTTTTTTTTTTTTTTTTTTTTTTTTTTTTTTTTTTTTTTTTTTTTTTTTTTTTTTTTTTTTTTTTTTTTTTTTTTTTTTTTTTTTTTTTTTTTTTTTTTTTTTTTTTTTTTTTTTTTTTTTTTTTTTTTTTTTTTTTTTTTTTTTTTTTTTTTTTTTTTTTTTTTTTTTTTTTTTTTTTTTTTTTTTTTTTTTTTTTTTTTTTTTTTTTTTTTTTTTTTTTTTTTTTTTTTTTTTTTTTTTTTTTTTTTTTTTTTTTTTTTTTTTTTTTTTTTTTTTTTTTTTTTTTTTTTTTTTTTTTTTTTTTTTTTTTTTTTTTTTTTTTTTTTTTTTTTTTTTTTTTTTTTTTTTTTTTTTTTTTTTTTTTTTTTTTTTTTTTTTTTTTTTTTTTTTTTTTTTTTTTTTTTTTTTTTTTTTTTTTTTTTTTTTTTTTTTTTTTTTTTTTTTTTTTTTTTTTTTTTTTTTTTTTTTTTTTTTTTTTTTTTTTTTTTTTTTTTTTTTTTTTTTTTTTTTTTTTTTTTTTTTTTTTTTTTTTTTTTTTTTTTTTTTTTTTTTTTTTTTTTTTTTTTTTTTTTTTTTTTTTTTTTTTTTTTTTTTTTTTTTTTTTTTTTTTTTTTTTTTTTTTTTTTTTTTTTTTTTTTTTTTTTTTTTTTTTTTTTTTTTTTTTTTTTTTTTTTTTTTTTTTTTTTTTTTTTTTTTTTTTTTTTTTTTTTTTTTTTTTTTTTTTTTTTTTTTTTTTTTTTTTTTTTTTTTTTTTTTTTTTTTTTTTTTTTTTTTTTTTTTTTTTTTTTTTTTTTTTTTTTTTTTTTTTTTTTTTTTTTTTTTTTTTTTTTTTTTTTTTTTTTTTTTTTTTTTTTTTTTTTTTTTTTTTTTTTTTTTTTTTTTTTTTTTTTTTTTTTTTTTTTTTTTTTTTTTTTTTTTTTTTTTTTTTTTTTTTTTTTTTTTTTTTTTTTTTTTTTTTTTTTTTTTTTTTTTTTTTTTTTTTTTTTTTTTTTTTTTTTTTTTTTTTTTTTTTTTTTTTTTTTTTTTTTTTTTTTTTTTTTTTTTTTTTTTTTTTTTTTTTTTTTTTTTTTTTTTTTTTTTTTTTTTTTTTTTTTTTTTTTTTTTTTTTTTTTTTTTTTTTTTTTTTTTTTTTTTTTTTTTTTTTTTTTTTTTTTTTTTTTTTTTTTTTTTTTTTTTTTTTTTTTTTTTTTTTTTTTTTTTTTTTTTTTTTTTTTTTTTTTTTTTTTTTTTTTTTTTTTTTTTTTTTTTTTTTTTTTTTTTTTTTTTTTTTTTTTTTTTTTTTTTTTTTTTTTTTTTTTTTTTTTTTTTTTTTTTTTTTTTTTTTTTTTTTTTTTTTTTTTTTTTTTTTTTTTTTTTTTTTTTTTTTTTTTTTTTTTTTTTTTTTTTTTTTTTTTTTTTTTTTTTTTTTTTTTTTTTTTTTTTTTTTTTTTCACTTTTTTTTTTTTTTTTTTTTTTTTTTTTTTTTTTTTTTTTTTTTTTTTCAAACACTATGAGAAAAGTCAACAAAAAGTTCAGAGAAAAACACAGTCATCGGGTGTAGCAAGTTGAAGTGTTCTCTACCAAACAAATTATATGCTCAAATATTATTGTTTCGAACAAATTAATATTGAGTTGACATCCAGAAAGTGAAAAGTCAACAAGTTAAAAGAAAGTCGCGGGGCAGAGCAAGAGAAAAACGAAACAAATTACCCACACTCTTAATATTGAGTTGGAGTATTTAGTTGCAGTTTCCAGGTAAGATTTTGTGTTAATTTTGCTTTAGAGTAATCTTTAAATTCAAATTTAATATAAGAATTGTTACAAGCTTAAAAAACTCATTAGAAATAACTAAATTACTCGTACTTTATTAGGTGACTTTTGTCCCTCGCTTAATTGCAAAAGAGAAAAAATTATAATGAAATTCAGCCATATTTACATTTCAAAAAATAATTACTTGATCAAATACATCTCAAACTACACATATATGTTGACATCTGAATTATTTATTTATTATCATCAGGGAAGCATACATTGAATGGCTTCTTCTTCGTCAACTACATCTGTTCACAAAAAGAGCTATTTATATGATGTATTTTTAAGCTTCAGTGGTGAAGACACACGTAGGACTTTCGTTGATCATCTATATTTTGCGCTTCACCAACAAGGCATTCGTACTTTTAAGGATGACCAGAGACTCGAGAAAGGAAAAAGGATCAATGACGAATTATTACAATCCATTGAAGACTCAAGATTGTACATCGTAGTATTTTCTAAGAACTATGCATCTTCATCCTGGTGCTTAAATGAGCTTTTGAAGATAATGGAGTGCCAGAAGAAGAAAGAGCAAATTGCTTACCCTGTATTTTATGATGTCGAACCAAAGGAAGTACGCAAACAAAGTGGATCAGTTGGAGAAGCACTTTCCAAACATAATAATGGATCAGAGGTTCAGATATGGAGAGAGGCTCTAACAAAGGCAGCCAATTTGTCTGGTTGGGATTTGAGAAATATTGCTGATGGGTAATTCCTCATTTGTTATTTTTATTAAATTTCCAGCTGTTCCGTTTTGCTTTTGTTGTGTGCGAGATGAAATATTTGTTTGTTCATGTTGGATCTTCTGTGACTTACAGACATGAAGCTCAAGTGATCAGATTGATTGTTGAAGAGGTTTCACGTGAGTTATGTTCGTTTACTTATGTGAATACCGATGAAAAATTAGTAGGCATAAAACAAAGGATGCAGGATCTCGAGTTGTTCCTAAATACCGGTTTGGATGATGTTCGCATGATAGGGATCAAGGGGATGGGAGGTGCTGGTAAGACAACTTTGGCTAGGGCTATTTTTGATAAATTATCTATTCAGTTTGAAGCTAGAACCTTTGTTGAGAATGTCAGGGAAGTCTCAAAGGCCTCTCTGTCAGGTTTAAACTCAATGCAAAAACAAATTCTCATTGATGTATTGAAAGATCAATGGATAACTGTAAGTAGTGTTCATGATGGAATCAATATGATGAAAATGAGGTTGAGTGGTAAAAAGGTTCTTGTTGTTCTAGATGATGTTGATCAACTAAGCCAACTTGAGGCATTAGCAGGTGATAATAGTTGGTTTAAACCCGGAAGTAGAATTATAATTACAACAAGAGATGAGCAAGTGTTATTGTCACACCGGGTAAGCTTGATTCATCATGTTGATCTTTTATCAGATGAGGAAGCGATGCACCTCTTCAGTAGGTACGCATTTGGGAAAGATGTCCCAGTTCGAGAGTATGAAAAGGAATCTCTTGAAGTTGTACGTTATGCTGCTGGTCTTCCTTTAACGGTCAAAGTTTTGGGTTCGTCATTATGTGGTAAAGACAAGCCTGAATGGATTGATACATTAGCAAGACTCAAAACAATTCCATTGGAGGAAACTATTAGAAAACTCGGAGTAAGCTATGAAAGCTTGGAGGATGAACACAAGAAAATATTCCTCGATGTTGCATGCTTACTAAAAAATTGGAAAATGGAGGATGCAATAAGAATGCTTGATGGTTGTGGATTTCATGCTCGAAATGGTTTAAGAGCTCTTCAGAGGAAATCTCTCATTACTATTGAAGAGGTATCTGAAACTCCATTTGATTTCTATTTGTGTGATGAAAGTCAGCGTTCTGAACAAATATGCATCCATGACCATATAGAAGAAATGGGCAAGAATATTGTACGCAGTCTACATCCGGATGACCCGAGCAGACATAGCAGATTGTGGGTACAGGAGGAGATCGAACTTGTTTTTGCTTGTCACATTGTAAGAATCCCTTTTACTTCTAATTCGTGATGAAATGACATATTTTGCATTACTTGTGAAACTAGTGTTATGGTTATTGTTTTTGCATTTCAGGGTGCGGAAGAGACAAGATGTGTTCGTATAGAACTCACACCTGATATTGATTTGGCAGGTCTTATACACATGAAGAAACTTAGATGCCTTATTGTGAATTATGATTCTGTAGCTAGTAATTATTTTGAGTTTGTTAGGGATGGTCATTCCGTTGGGGATGGTCATAAAGTTTGTGAGTACCTCCCGAATGCGCTACGATATTTGTATTGGAGGCGTTATCCTAATAGGTGTTTACCCAAAATATCTGGAACAAATAATCTCGTCACAGTTGAGATTTATAACAGCAGAATTGAACAACTTTGGGAAGGGGGAATAGATATGAAGAAACTCAAATACCTTGTATTGCATAATACACATCATCTGAAGACCTGTGACCTTGGGGTGTTTCCGAATCTTGAGAGGTTATATCTTAAAGGATGTAAGAAGTTGGTGGAACTTCGTATTCCCACAGCTGGATGCCTAAAAAGGCTTGTCTACTTAACTATATATAGCTGTAAAAGAATAAGATCTCTTTCATTTATCAAGCATTTAGAGTCACTTGAGTTTCTTAGACTATCAAGATTGAATCCTAAGGAGTTTCCAGATATAATCCCAACAGACGCCAACAGTAGTTTGCAACACCTTTATATCCGCAAAAGTGATATAGTTGAACTACCTTCCTCAATTAAAAAACTTTGTAAGCTTGTTTATCTAAATCTCGAACATTGCAAAAATCTCAAGAGTCTTCCAATAAGCTTTTGTAGCTTACAACATTTGAAAGTTCTTAGGCTTGTCTTTTGTGGCATAGAGGAATTGCCTGGGGACTTTGGCCAGTTGGAATATTTAGAGGAATTATATTTAGCATTTTGTACAAGTCTCAAACATCTCCCTGATAGCATTTGTAAGTTGAAACATCTGAAAACTCTCGCCCTTCATGTTTGTTCTGCTCTTCAAAAGTTACCTAAGGATATTGGCAAGTTAGAATCTTTGGAGGTATTGGATCTTTCATGGTGCGAGAGCATTGAAGATATTCCGAGCAGCATTTGTAAGTTGAAACATCTGAAAACTCTTGCGCTTCGTTTTTGTTCTGCTCTTGAAAAGTTACCCGATGATCTTGACAAGTTAGAATCTTTGGAGTTATTAGATCTTACACAATGCCATAGGATAAGAGATATTCCTCGTAGCATTTGTAAGTTAAAACATCTGAAAACTCTTGCTCTTCATCATTGTTCTGCTCTTCAAAAGTTACCTAAGGATATTGGCAAGTTAGAATCTTTGGAGGTATTGGATCTTTCATGGTGCGAGAGCATTGAAGATATTCCGAGCAGCATTTGTAAGTTGAAACGTCTCAAAAAGTTGGATTTAATGTTCTGTATGAAGCTTAGGAAATTGCCCGAGGAAGTAGGAGATTTAGAAAGTTTACGAGAATTGAATATTGAATGTACAAGCATAAGCCAACTTCCGCGGAGCATCTCATTGTTAAAAGGTTTAAAATTAAAACTGTAGCAGTGGAAAAAGGATTTAAAAAAGGTACATTCTTTCATTACTCCATATTATTTTTTGTAGTCTATATTAATGTTCATTGGCCTAAGAGTATTTCGTTTAGATCATCAACCAAGAGGTTGTGGGTGATTTAACATATAGTGTATTACATTTCATTGATTCTAAAGGAAATTTGTAAATTGCCGTATAGAAAATATAGTTTTTTACAAATATGACGTATGCATCAATTGTTAGATCCTTAGGCCGGGGATGACTACAATTCCTTGAAGTTAGATCTTGAAGGATCATGTCATTTGGTGGAACTTTGATCAATCACCCATTGGTTATCTGAAAGAACTTTTCTACTTAAAACTTAAAATCCTTTTCGTCTATATATCAAACAGTTGGAGTCTCTTGAGGTTCATTGTCTAACCCACTTAGATCTGATAGAGTTTCCAGGTATAATTCCAGGGCAGCACAACAGTTCAGCAAGAGCTACTATATATATGTAAAAGTCATGTATCTATGGCGATGAAGACCTCCATCAATGTGCAATGTAAACATTGTTTTATTAGTCACTTTTCTTGTTGTGTAGGCTAACTTGAAACAAAAGAAGTGAAGAAGAGAGATGGATGTGATCTTCATCTGACGGTAAGCAATGGACGTGATCATCATCTGACGGTAAGCGAAATCTCTCCCCAAACAAATTCTAGGACAAGCACGAGCCTGCAAAGAGGACTAAGCAATTACATATATTCCATCACCATCCCTAAGCATAGAACTTTCTTGCATCCAAACACACATAATTATAATGTAAATTACCTAGGATACTTTCTTGCAAGCAATTACTATCATAATATGAGTATTCAACCAGAAAAGGAATAGACACATATATGTACAGCAAATTGCATAGCATATGTGCTTTTCAGAAGAATGGCAACCAAACCAAATTGAAATGACAGAAAATTAGTTGAAACTCTCCATTATCATTGAGCCATTTCTCAGGCTTGAAATCTTCAGCATCATCTCCCTAAATGTAAGACGTTCTTCCCATAGCATACGAGTAGTATACCCCATTCCCTTATTTCAACTCATAACCATCAGGAAGAATATCATCTGTCTCTGCAACCCTTCCATCCTTACAAAACCCTAACACATATAAAAAGGTTTAGTACTTAAAATTTAAACTCAGCTTTGTGCAGATTTGCATATTTTACAGATTGACTATTACCCTAAGGCATGTTTATCATGGTCTCTCGCAAAAAAGTCTATTCTAACCATTCGATATCTATTCTGAGGCAGAACTTAGTGTCAGACTTTCAATTCTAAATTCAAGTAACAGATCATATGAGACAAAGTCACAAAAGGAGTACAATGTTACCATAGCAACTGCAGGATATAGTCTCAATGTCTCCGACAAGGCTACATGGATGTAATGTATTCCCTCAAGCACTTCATCATCAATTCAACATTCACCCTGTTTCCGTTATTGCCGATATGTGCTTCTATCTCTGACACAATTTTATCCTTGACTTTTGGATTCATGCAGAGCATGTAGCAGTATTTGCACTAGAATCTTTTCCAGCTTGGATGAAATTTAGAATGATATCCATCAAATATCGAACATTCATCTCCGAATCCTTCTTGATTTTTATCGAAAATCTTGACAGTATGTCCTGCTTCTCATTTTTCAAGATAATTGAGTCAGTAATACATAAGTCACACTTGGGGGATTAGTGGGTACCAAATGGTACATGGGATCAGAGGGTTTCCATCCAATTACCCTTTTTTTTTTACAATAGTTTGGAAATATATCAAGCAGTAATACTTGCATTATGTTGTTTTTCTAGTTCTCTTCTTTTTTTATCAGCTTGAGAACAAAACCATTGATCAGTTTGATGTTTACTCATGCGAAGCTTCACAACCAATGTTCTGAAATCGTTTCAGTTACATAATGGATCTACATAATGCCAGAATGTCAATGCGTTTGAATCATCAAATGCTTTGATAAATGAGTTCCTTTCTTTGTTAGATCCTTCTAGACAACTAGTTCTACACCAAAACCAACTTTAAATATTGAATCCAAGCCACATCTCATCAGCATTTCTGTAATTTAAGAAAAGAAAAAGGTTGAAGAATACAATCACCTAAAGAAATGTTCTGTCTATGCTGAAAATTAATTACACTTCACAGAGTGTGACGATTAAAACCTTGTTAATTTTAAAAAGTTTGCTAAAAATGAAGGGACAGAGAGCAACCAAAGTTGACGTATTCAAATGTTTATAACGTGCAACTTGTATCCAAATCTCCACAATATAGTATTATACTCATACAATTAATTCATCAAACTTTTATAAATTTCAAGGAAAGTGAACAAAAAGTGGTAGGAGGCAGCCTCTGCCTAGAACCCTTTCAAACCATTACCCAACCTGCCCATTTTGTCACCTCCTGTGATTATGGACAGTTTTGGATATCTCAATGCAAAAAACTCATCACACTTGGTGGGATTTGTCTAGATTGCTCTGTTGCATAGTTGAAATCTTTCTTTTTTCTTTTTTGATTGACCAAAGGTGCATTCGAAAGTATCAACACATAAATGAGTCAAGTTAAGAACCCAAATCAATAAAAAAAATATTATGTGCGATGGTATAAACGTAATAAAACATTATAACTTCCCAAAAAAATGGATAATCTGGATACAGTATCACAGTTTTCATACAATCTCAAGGCCAGAGAAGGTGCACTAGCCAACCATATACATGAAACCGGATTTCGTAGTTGACTTACCTGTACATCAAAGACTTTGTTGTCCTTGGCAAACTGAGACACAATTCCAACCAATTTCGCTGCTTTAGTTCACAACTGAAGTCTCTCAAAAGTCAAAACTATTGTAGAAAACTCCAAACTTGCAAGCTTTCTCTATTGCTTCCACTTAACGCCATCAACAGAAACTATTCCATATTTTTAACATCTGTTGTGTATAATTCACTTTGATCAGGATCCAGAAGCCTATACCTATGGTGTTTCCTGGCAAGATCAGTTAGGTAGTCATGGACAACTGGGGAGTATTTTGGATTTTTGATTGACTTTCCAGCATATATTTTTAGCATAACAACTGGGATGAAGTAGCTGTATGAATATTGCAACATGACCATATGTTAAATACAAAGGACGGTTTGAAGGGAGGGAAGCGCGGTTCTCGAAGTTGAAAAGGTAAAACAAAAAGAAAATGTTTGTGTGTTTGTACTAAGATGGCAAGTACAAAGGTATTTGGGAGTTTTTAACTCAAAGTTTAATTAGCTAATGATGCTGACGTTATTACGTTGTGGTACTCACTGGTACAATGAGATCCCCTCCATGACGATAGAATGAGTAACTCATAAGGTTATTTATGTTTAAAATTTATTCTCTTAAAATATGGATTATTATTAAGTTAAGCAACTTAATTGTTACAAATATTATTTAACTTAAAATGTTTATGTGCAGGACTATAAGTGACATGCTGCTAAAGCTGGAGGACCTGGATTGCTTCTTCTCATGATCTTAAGGACTGAAGCTGTAGAGAATAAAAGATCAAGGGCTGAAGAGTACTTATTTGCTTCTATATATTCAACCTAGTTGTCTACCTAGGTTTTCTAACATTCTCTGCCTCTTTCTAGCCGTTGTCAGTATTCCTCTTTTACAATGTAATCGTTTTTGTATCTGGGGCTTGAGTTTGTTCAAAAAACCTTTTCTATTTTCAAGAACTATTAGTAAGTATTTAGTTTTATTATCAATAAGATGAGTATTACAATTTATTGTTCGCTTATTATTGAATCATCTCGTATCATTATCAAGTTCTATATATATTTTAGATAGTTTTATCATGGTATCAGAGCCAACGTTGGCATATATCTCGATTCAGACTTGGGTCTGCTTCGATTGATTCTTCTGATTATCTTTTATTACGCTTAATATTTTTAGGGTTTTCTAAAAATTATATAATATATATCTTTATATTATTATATATATAATATATATATATATATAGGGGTGGGATAAATTGAGTCCAACTTAATTTGAGTCCAAAAAGGGTCCATGTAACTTACACATGTGTAAGTTGTAACACATGCGTAAGTTGTAAAACTTACACATGTGTAAGTTAACTTACACATGTGTAAGTCGTGATGGCGGTGGTCGCCGTCGCCGGAAAATCATGGTGGTGGTCGGAGATGATGGTGGTGGTGGTAGGAGGTGGTTGGAATTTGAGGAGATGGAAGAAAATCAATGGACTCAAATTGGACTCAAAATAAGCTGGACCCATTTTATCTTTTCCCTATATAGGGAAAAGATAAAATGAGTCCAGCCAATAAAAAAAGTCCAGGGTCCACTTCGTGATCGTCCGATCAGTTAATTTGAGCGGCTCAGATTATGTTTGAGCAAATGAACGCGCGTGCTATTCATAGGAGGGAGGGTACTTATGTAATTTACTATAAAACAAATATCCGATTAACCTCACATACAAATCCATTCTTCTTCCTTTCCCATCATTTTCTGTCTTCATCACCGTCAATTTCTTCTTTCAGTTCGCCTACTGGTCGGACATAAAAAAGGAACTGGATCATGCCCCCTCTCAATATCTCTGTCATTAACGTCTCAACCATCATTATTCATAGTGATTTCAGTTTATAACAGAATTTGGAGCTCAAAATTGGCAGCTTTGTTGCCGGATTTGGTGACGCCGGCGGTGATGCAACAGAGTGGCGGTGGTCGAAAACGGAGATATGCTAATTTTGAAGATAAATCTTCTAATTTTGTGTCTACTAGTAGCGCCATTGATTTGGTAAGCTTCAATTTAGTTTTATTTTTATTTAACTTAATTTATTTTTAATTAGGGTTTATATTGTACTGTATAGCATGAGTACATATAAAAGATATGTTATTGTGTATATTTACATACCAATTATGTGTCTTTTGAGCTTTTTGGGACAATTAGAATGGTGATTGAGTTTATATGATGAATTTGTATATGGATAGATTAATTTGAGTCCAAAAAGGGTCCATGTAACTTACACATGTGTAAGTTAACTTACACATGGGTAAGTTGTAAAATTTACACATGTGTAAGTTAACTTACACATGTGTAAGTTAACTTACACATGTGTAAGTTAACTTACACATGTGTAAGTTAACTTACACATGTGTAAGTTAACTTACAATATAACTTACACATGTGTAAGTTAACTTACACATGTGTAAGTCGTGATGGCGGTGGTCGCCGTCGCCGGAAAATCATGGTGGTGGTCGGAGATGATGGTGGTGGTGGTAGGAGGTGGTTGGAATTTGAGGAGATGGAAGAAAATCAATGGACTCAAATTGGACTCAAAATAAGCTGGACTCATTTTATCTTCTCCATCATCATCATGGTTCAAGAGACAGAATCAACCTCCACCACACATGATTCTCCTCCAAAATCAACCACCACAAATGCTCCTCTGCCTACGGGATTCAAACCCTTACATCCTTGCTACACCGTTACAAACATACAAACCAAAGTGAGTACTCTTGACGGGATCAAAATCACCTACAACTCATGGGTGAAGATGTTTCGCTTGCAAGCACGGGAGTACAAAGTCCTCGATCATATCGAGGACGTAACACCATCTGAAACAAATGAAGAAGAGTCATATGGGACACCATGGGATGAAGTCGATGCTGTCGTCACCCAGTGGATTCACGCAACAATTGCACAGGAATTCCTCATCCGGATTCTTGATGATAACACCACCGCTCGCCAAACATGGGATCAACTCGAAACAATCTTTCTCAACAACAAAGGATCACGAGCCGCCACACTAGATCAGAAGTTCTCAACCCTAACCTTAAGTGCTTGCTCATCCCTCGCTGACTACTGCCAAAAGCTCAAAGATATGGGCACTCAACTCGCGGACGTGGGACAAACCGGTTAGTGCAACACGCATGGTTTTACAACTCGCTCGGGGGTTACCTAGTGAATTTGATTTAGTGGCATCACTGATCAACCAACAACAGCCTAAATGGGATCTCGCGGTGGGCATGTTGGAACTAGAAGAGCAACGACAACAGCACCGACAACATCCTGCCTTGGTCACCACTCAACAGACCACCACCAGTGCTTCCTCTTCTACTACAGCGGCCGCAACTCAGCCACCAGCCCCGACCCCGAATCACACACCACAAGACAACGGTACAACACTATCTCATCCAAACAATTATAATCATTATGATAATAACAATTCACAGGGTGCTCGCGGTTATGGCCGTGGACGGGGACGTAGTCGGAATAATAATAACAACTACAACAACAATTATCGTGGTGGTCGCTCGGGACGTGGTCGTCCTTATCAAAACTATCAGAATTTTCAAATACAGCCAAACTACGGTTGGAATGCACCACCATGTCCCTATCCGACTCAACCGGCAGGCCCATGGAACAATAAACAAAACTGGAATCCTAGGCCTAATTATTACAATGGCCAACCACAGGCCCACTTTACTTACAATGGGCCACAGTACTCCTCCGATGGCATCAACCCACAGGACGTTGGAACAAGCTCTAACTGCTATGAATTTAAATGGACCAGACTCAAGTTGGTACATGGACTCGGGCGCAACAAATCATTTGACAAACGACCTGGGTAAAATTACTTCTCCTTTATCTTTTACTTCGCAAAGCAATATTTGTGTTGGTAATTAGTGTTTAACTTTGTGTAAATTTGTAATTCTTTATTTTTTCCAATACCTTTTGGTGATTTGTAAGTGGGTGGTGCAATTGGTGCATGTACGTTGTAAAAAGTCAGTCTAGTATTCTACTAGACTGCCTGTTTCTCCTTTTGATCTATAATATTATAACCAGGGGTGACGGCCTTTTACCGAAAATGGTAGCAAACTACCAATTTCGGGTTCTGGCTATGGCACACACACTGTGTCCAACAAATCATACAAACTCCGAAACCTACTTCATGCACCAACTATAATCAAAAACTTAATTTCTGTCCGTAAATTTACCCGTGATAACGATGTCTCTTTAGAATTTGACCCGTTTGGTTTCTCCTTGAAGGATCTCAAGACCGGTACTATCCTTTCCCGCCACAATAGCTCTGGAGATCTTTATCCGCTCACGCCACCAAACAAGTCACCAGCTTCATGTTTTGTCACCGTCTCTCAGAATAAATGGCATTCACGACTTGGTCATCCTGGAAGTCAAGTTTTAGAGTCTTTAAATTCTCGTCGTTTTATTTCTTGTAATAAGGATCATATTCCAAGTGTTTGCCATACTTGTCAAGTGTCAAATAGTAAAAGACTCCCTTTTTTTGATTCATTATCATTAACTTTTGCTCCTTTTGATATTGTTCATTGCGATTTGTGGACATCCCCGATAACTAGCAAAAGCGGGTATAAGTATTACATGGTCCTTATTGATAATTTTTCACAATATGTATGGATATACCCTTTGAAATACAAATCTGAAACTTTCCCAACTTTCACTAAGTTTCATAAACTTATAAAAACACAGTTTAACAAGCCAATTAAATCCTTTCAATGTGACCTTGGTGGGGAATTTGACAACAATCATTTTAAACAATTTGCCACTAATGAGGGACTTGTACTTCGGTTTTCATGCCCACAAACGTCCCAGCAAAATGGGAAAGCTGAACGTATGATTCGTCGACTTAACGACATCATACGTGCACTACTTATGCAAGCCCAATTACCACGGACTTATTGGGTTGAAGCCCTTCATACAGCGGCTTATTTACACAACATCTTACCCATCAAACGACTTCAATTTACATCACCAACATATCAATTGTATCACTGTCATCCTACATACGACCATCTACGTGTGTTTGGGTGCGCTTGTTAGCCTAATCTCTCTGCCACAACACCTCATAAACTTCATCCTCGCTCCGTCAGGTGCATCTTCCTTGGATACCCGGATAATTTCCGTGGCTACAGGTGCCTAGACTTAGCCACTGGGCGTGTTCATTTTTCGAGACATGTCATATTCGATGAGGACACCTTTCCTTTTTCCACCCAAATAACACCTCCCAGAGTCCCATCTTCTGACCCCTTACCTCCAGGACTCACCCAGCCACCCATTGTGGCAAATCGTTCCACCCAGGTCACGACCCAATCAACCCAACAGTCCACACCCGACATTACTCCCTCAGGGCTCGCTTCTGGTCAAAACAGTTCGCCAAGCCCATCCCCACAAAACTCACCAACACCCCAACATCCACTCCAATCACCTACCCCAAGCCCAACCGAAACTGCAGCACCTTCGGTTCAAACAGTACCTCCCCAAAACACACATGTCATGCAAACTCGAGCCAAATCCGGTATCCATAAACCACAACACAAATTAAACTTAACCGTCGTCCACACACCTCACATCTCTCCACTTCCTAAAAACTATACTGTGGCATTGTCAGACCCAAATTGGCTTCGCGCCATGACCGATGAATTTAACGCTTTGCAGGTAAACGATACATGGGAACTTGTTCCAAGGCCGTTAAATCAGCCGGTTATCAGGTGCATGTGGTTATTTAGACATAAATACAACTCGGATGGTACACTAGAACGCCATAAGGCTCGCTTGGTTGTTAACGGGAAATCACAGACAGTGGGCATAGATTGCCTTGACACATTTAGCCCGGTCATTAAACCAGCTACAGTCCGTACAGTTCTATCCATTGCAGTTTCTAAAGGGTGGCCGATCAATCAATTGGATGTGAAAAATGCTTTTCTCCATGAAGACTTGAATGAAACTGTTTTTATGCACCAACCACCGGGATTTGTTAATGCTCAACGACCTTTCATGTGTGCAGGTTGAAACGGTCTATATACGGCCTCAAACAAGCTCCACGGGCGTGGTATACCAGATTTTCTAATTTTCTTCTCTCAGGGATTCGTTGGTAGTGCGTGCGACACCTCGCTCTTTATTTATAAACAGGGACATCATGTGGCCTACCTGTTACTTTACGTTGATGATATTGTACTCACTGCTTCCACTACTGGTCTTCTTAACAACATCATTAAAACACTTTCATCCGAGTTTGCCATGAAACGACTGGAGTCACCTATGATCTGATCAATAGGGTGAGCTTTTGTCCATCTGGAGTATTGACCAGGATTGTTACTGACAACAATATCAGTGCAAGAATTCAGTTGAGTCTCCTCTGGAGATGCTTCTGGAGGAGGATCTTGCCAGATTACTTCAGTATCTTCATCTGAGTCATTTAAATCACGATTTGCATCATGAAATTCTTCATTTGAAGGCATTTCCTGGAGTACTTGTTCAGTTTGAAATTCTTCATAAGAAGACATTTCTGGTCTATTCTCAACTGACACTGATACTGGGGGAGTAGTACGCACATCTGAACCAATATTAATTTCAGAAGGTATTTGAAAATAATAGAGGGATAGAATGGAGTACTACTGGAGAGTTTCTTTTTCTGAACAGGTTCCAGATCAGGATGACTGGAAACTTTATCTTCTGAATCTTCTTTATTGTAGTTGATAAGATCAGATTCACAGAAGACAATTGGAGTTACTGGGGAGTGTCAAGGGCTGGTTTGTTGATTGCAGCATTTGATTCATCGAAAGTAACATGTATGGATTCTTGTACTTTCTCCAGTTTCTTGTTATAAACTCTGAAGGCTTTGCGAATGGCTGAATATCCTAAGAAATATCCTTCATCAGC
>CM067170.1:145579796-145750646 GCA_034093135.1 Erigeron breviscapus | reverse complement strand
TGATGAGTTTTGGTACACCGCTTCTCTTTCTTCCGACTGTTCTTCCATCACTTTCACATTAAAAGGTGGAACAGTCCGGTGTACCTTATCAGCAGATGTGTTGAGGGATGCTTTACACCTCAACTACTGGAGAGAGGGTGAATATCCAGTTGTCATCTCCCCAAACATTAATTTTCGCCAGGTCCTCCTTGATATGGGACATAAGGAGTGCCTGGAGAAAGGGGTTTTGAAAACTAAAGGTGCGATGACCATGAAGGGTCTTACACCTTCATGGAGGTATTTTTTCATCCACCTTGTGGAAAGTATGGGTGGGAGTTCTGGTGGACTTGACCAGATTAACTCCGCACAAGCAGAGATGGCATACTGCTTGTGGAATGGATTGAGAGTGGATTTTGCTGATATCCTTTTCAGAAGCCTGGTTCAAAAACTGAAGGGCACCAGGGGACTATGTATCCCCTTCTCCAGGTTTCTCTCTCTTTGTGTTCTACAAATTCTGGGCAGTGAAGCTTATTCAAGCACAGATTCACCTTACACTGTCCCAGATTTGTTGAGGAATCTTGACTCTCTAGTATCTGAAGCTGGAGAGGTTGAGATTCCATAAAGAATGCAGCTGGCATTCACTAAAACCGATGCACCAGTCCAAGGTGAGTCGGAAAGACAACTGGGCGGGCCTCAAAATAATGAGGGACCCACCAGTTCGTCTGCTGGAATTGTGACCATTGCCGAGCCCGGGCAACAGTCTAACCCCTCCAGCTCCAGCGTGTCTGTCCCCACAACCATTTTTCCTGGAGACCTCCCAACAGGTCTTTCAGGAGTTCCAAAGGCAACAAGAACACGTCGCATTAGGACCTTGTCAGCACTTGCCACTGACAGTAGAAACCTGACCATCCCTCCAGTTTCCTCCCAACAGGAACCTGGAGAAAGTCAAATGGGACAACCGCAAGCAGCCACCCTCGCAATTTCTGTAGGAGAGGGTGGTGAAGATGAAACTGGGCTACCCAACCCAGAATAGAGTTTGAGTCAACACAAAGTGTCCACGGCCTTTCTGACACTTCTATTGCACGAACTGACGAAGTCTCTGGCTAGTCACTACTGGAGACTGAGGTTCCCAACTCTTCGGCCGATGATGTTATGGTTGTGGATAGAGCAATTATAACTGAGGCAACCCCAGTGACCTCTATCCCTGGTGAAGATACCTCGGTATCTGATCCTCCAACAGATGCAACCTTCCAGGAAACTGGAGAAGGTCATCTGGAGACTGACCCATCTGGTCAGCCCTCAGTTACATTCATGGATCTGGACATGGGTGTTAATGACGAGGAAATCCTTATTGAGTCTTCGGATTCAGAAGGTACTGCATCAGACATTGAGATTTTTGAGTCTTCTGTACAAGATCAAAACCCTTCATCTCATGTCTCGCCTCCAGATGCTTCAATTTCACTTTCACAAACTCAAGAAAATGAGCCTACAAATATTCCTTTTCCCACTTATAACTATATGTCTGGAAACAGACGTATGGCACCATCACCATCTGGGCAATTCTCACTCCTTCGAGAAATGCCACCACCACCGCCGCCGTTGGACACACCTGAGCATTCTCAGCATGTCCAACAATTTGAATTTCCAGTCCTTTCTTCTACCACCACTCCTACTATTTCTTCAACTGCTGGAATGTCAACTGGGGAGGCTTCTCTCAATTTGCCTCGTCCAGTTGCTCCAGTAGTAGCTGCTGCTGGTCCAGTGACACGTTCTTCCCCGTCACTAGACACTCAATTTGCCTCCTTTCAAGCCGACATCCAAAATCTTATTCATAGGGTGGAGGATGTTCAAAAGGCAATTGACAAAAATACCAAGTTCCTCTCCAGATACAACAAAGATACAACAACAAATTCTAAGGTTGTTGATCTGAGGATAAACAAGTTTGCTGATAATGAGGGCTTAGTATTCAAGAAGCTCAATGAGCTGGTCGAGGGCTGTAACAATCTGGCTGTTTCTCTAAAGGAAGCCTTCGACCTTACTCAGTCAAGAGTCACTACTTCAATCTCTAACCTGCTGGGAAATACTGTAAGACAATCAGAGGTTGATTTGAAAGAGATTGAAAGGCAGGTAAAGGAATTGGTTGAAAAACCTGGCCTAAATGTGACTGAGCTTGGGCAGCAGTTGATGACTTCAGTTGGTCAGAGAATTGATGATACACTGGGTGCAAGGGAAACACAATTGATTGAAAAGGTGATAGCTGAGATCACCAAGCTGGCCACTCCTCAGGTTGATCTGGCCCCACTCACAAATGAGATCAACCAGTTGAGGGGCAGCGTTGATAATTTAAACACCCAGGTATCCATTCACTCTCAGTCTATTGACAAACTGACAACTGAAGTGGATAATTTGAAGAAAAAGGATGAAGAGGTGAAGGACAAGGTGGTTTCTGGTCTGGATGAAGATTCGAAGACCTTGAATGAACTGAAAACTGGTCAGGAACAAGTTGCAGCAAATGTTCTGACCCAGTCAAAAGAAACCAACCACCTATGGAGATCTTTCAGGATAATGTGCACCATATTCAAAGAATGCAAGAACATGCAATCGTGGCAGCCTCTTGACCGGTTGCCAACTCACCATTCTGAATGGGAAGTTTAGGGCAGGTCTAGATGCTGCCAAGGGGGAAAGAAGTGCAGTTCTTGCACAAATTCAAACTGAAAGTAATCCATCTGGAACTTAAACAGGTAGTGAAATGATTGTGGCTGCCAGTACTGAAGCTGGTGAGCAAAGAATTGATGAAACTGGTGATGTAAGTGATATGTTGAAAGAAATGCTTGATGTTGAATTAGACAGACACTATCCTGATGATGAATCTGAACTGGATGCCAGAAATTTTAATATATCAGTGGAGAAGGCAAAGGAGAACAGGGCCAGTGGATTTTGAAAAGGATTGAAAATGTAAAGAAGGTTGTGAAAAAGGTTTTGAATCCACCAAGGAGGAACCCTCAACCAAGAAGACCACTGACCAGAGATGCTGACCTTAGTACATTCATTGAACCAACTGGCGAGGTATCGAATGATGACATCAAGGCTGCTGGCTGGTGCTGGGACTATTAAAATCTCAAATGAATCTGAAGCTAGAAGTTATTATTCCCAGATCATGGCAACCAGAAAGCACAGTGGTGCTATCAATGGTGTTTTTGTTACAATCAAACCAGGCACTAAGTACTTCCATGTCGAAGTCAGTTATGCTAGGGGGCCACTAGTCAAAACTGACAATCCTGGTGTGATGCAATATGGGTTCTCTGAATGGGTGGAAATGGTGAACTTTTTGGAAGCAAAGGCACAAAAGAATAGATTTGAGAAAGCATGGGTCAACTTCTTGAAGGTCAAGATTCAACACAAAGAGAATCTGGAGCTGAAGTTGAACATTGATCCTGAAGACTCTGTAACACCCGTTTCGTAAAAATATGGATTTCCAAAAATTTTCGCCTAACGGCGTCAATAAAGCGGAAACAGTTTAGTTAAAAACCTCAACCAATGAAAACAGTTGAGAAACATAAGTGGTGTTACTAATAGCATCAAATCAGTAATAAAAGAAATCCATAAGATTGCCCAACATAAAGCAACCACAACATAGTCATTACAATAGTTCCATAAAGGAAATCATTAACATTAAGTCTATGCGAAGTTATTGGGTAAACTAAAGCCATCTTGATCATCTACCCATCTCTCGCCAAAGCTTCACACGACATCTCACTGCTTAACCTGAGGGGTGTCAACACATAAGAAGAAACAAGTGTTAGCTATAAAGCTAAGTAAGATAACACCAGGTTTAAGCAAAACATTTCATCCATTAAACACGTCACTTTAAAACATTACGTCATTTGATTAGGCTTTCATATCATCACATAAACATATCCACATCACATATAAGCATAGAGTTCATGACCCTAAGCGTGCCTAATCAATTTGATCATATCATCTCATTCGTTAAGTTGTGACTAGGTCACCGTTAAGTTGTAACCGAAGTTACCGTTAAGGAAAGACAATGTCGATCCATGAGTAGCACGTTATGTTCATGACATTAGGTGGGTCATCAGGCCACCCGAACTACTCGCCACATATGACTTGTTGCAAGGAGCCACCCGAGCAACCATTTTAACGTACCCTCCCACATACGGGCACTACGTACTCTCCCCACATGCGAGCACGACGTACTCTCCCACATACGAGCACGGTTTATACGTACCTATTACCACAGCCAGGCACGGGTTATGCATAACACTCATCATCTAATTAGCTCGAGCATTTACCACGTTTAGTTTAGGTTTCCACATTAATCCTAAACTAATCCACATCTATCATCTTTTCACGTTAGGGCCCTTAAAATGTGCACGTGTCATGGCAACCTAAAAAGGTCTAGTGTTCTAGATGAACAAGCCACATATACATGCACATATCAACATTACAACACGTCATTAACCACCGTTCATTATATCATATCACATCATATCATATCGTTAAGCATATCATCATCATTGCATATCATATCATAACCATGTGTACGGGGAAGCATTTTAGGCATAAACATCGTCATCATTAATCCCCGAGTACCTCCCATCTCAATCCAACCACATATGAGTTATACATTACCGTTTTGGAGGTTATAGTTTACAAACCATTTTCGTTGCACCCTCAGCGTGACAAAAGTAGTGTATCTTACCTCGTAGTAGTATGTGCGCGCAAACAAAAGCTAACAGTGCTTAATAGTAATCCCCGACACCTATCGTTCATTAACATATGAAATATAAGTCATTTGGGACCTTAAAACGACTCTCGTATGACCTTAGGACTGACTACGTAAAAGTCCAGATTACACCTTACGAAGTTAGGCCTTAACTTCGTTTACTCTGTTCTTACGAACTTGAGTATTAACTTCGTTACTTTACAACTTACGAATTTAGACCATAACTTCGTTTGGCTTCATTTTACGAAAATAGATTACGAACTTAATATTCGTTGGGTTTACTTCACGAAAAAATGGCTTAAACGAAGATAGTTTTTAACTCACGAATTTAACAAAACTCCTTCTTACGAACTTGGCCAACGAAAATAGCATTAGAACGACTTAACATAACTTACGAAGATAGTCATAAAACGAAGATTAACTTCGTTCGAACACTGGTTCGACTGTTTTTCAAAAACGACTAAGTTCCTCGATTTTTCAACCTTGGATTCATCTAGGCTTTTCCCAAAACATGATTTTGACACAATTAAACACATTTTGATCATCCGGATCGATTACAAACTCGTTTGACACCATTTTGTACGTTAACTCACCAAAACGCTTCTTTAACCTTAATCCTTTGACAAAACCTTTTGAAATCAGTTTTTGACTCACAATAGAACAACCCTAAATCTGAAAATATGATCAACAAACCGATCATTACCTGTAATTAACAATGGCCGATCGAAATCAAGCCCAAAAGACACCAACAATCTACGTAAAACTTGAAGAGATGCTTTAGAATTTCAAGAAGGATTGAAAGGTTGTTTAGGTTTGTTCTTTGAAGTGATTATGGCTGCTAAAGGAAGGAGATTAGGCTAATCCTAGCCCTAATCCCGTTTTTTCAACTTTCACTTTTGTCAAATTTAGTCCCTGGACTTCATATTAGCTTTATTACACCTTTAAACACCTAATGGGGATATACGTAACACATGGAAGCACTTTCGCACACTACATAGACCTTTTACACATCATTAAGTCTACTTTATTGTCACTCATTAAAGATAATTAAATCTCACATATAGGCACATAAACACATATTTTCCACATAAACATATCACGGACTTAGAATTTGACCTAACGACGTTAGTCAACATATACGTTTAAGTTTTGGGATGTTACAATTACCTCCCCCTTAAGAGGATTCCGTCCCCGGAATCACTTCAGCATCAAAAAGGTGGGGATAGGTCTCCCGCATTACGGACTCGGTCTCCCACGTCATACTTTCGCCGTGATTGTGTTTCCACTTAATGAGAACTAGATCGATAGTCTTTCGTCGTAACTTCTTTTGTTTCCTTCCCATTATAGCAACAGGTTCATCAACAATCTGCTTGTTTGGATCAATACTTATGTCCTCGAGTGGAATGACATCCGCTTCATTTGCATAGCATTTACGTAGATAACACACATGAAATGTGTTGTGAATTCCATGAAGTTCTGGAGGTAATTCCAGTTGAAATGCCTGTTCATTAACCTTTTTAATGATTTTAAAAGGTCCAATGAATCTAGGGCTTAACTTTCCTCGTTTGCCAAATCGTAACACACCTTTCCAAGGCGACACCTTGAGTAAAACCATTTCACCTTCTTTAAAATCAAACGGCCTCCTTTTCTTATCAGCATATGACTTTTGCCTTTCACGAGCAACACGCAAGGCTTCCTTTGCAACATTAACTTTATCGGCCGTAATTTGTACTACTTCGGGTCCAGCAAATTGCTTTTCCCCGGGCTCCAACCAACAACTAGGAGTCCGACACTTTCTACCATATAACATCTCATACGGTGGCATTCCAATGCTCGCATGATAACTATTGTTATACGCAAACTCAATAAGAGGTAGGTGTTTATCCCACGAACCACCATAATCCATCACACAAGCTCTGAGCATATCTTCGAGCATTTGAATAGTCCTTTCACTTTGCCCATCGGTCTGCGGATGATAGGCTGTGCTCAGACGAACTTGAGTACCAACTTCCCGTTGAAAACTCTTCCAAAAGTTGGAAACGAATCGAGCATCACGATCGACACAATCGATATCGGAACACCATGTTTAGTAACCACTTCATCAATATACAACGTAGCGAAGTTCTCCATAGGAGCAGTCTCACGAACTGGAGAAAGTGAGCACTCTTCGTTAATTGATCGACAATAACCCATATCATATCATGACCACGAGGCGTTCTTGGAAGCTTGGTTATAAAATCCATCGTAATACGATCCCATTTCCACTCAGGATCTCGAGTTGCTGAAACTTCCCGTAAGGCTTTTGATGTTCAGCTTTCACCTTCGCACACGTCAAACATTTCTGTACGTACATCATTACATCGTTCTTAATACTGGGCCACCAATAAATAGGCTTCAAATCTGCATGCATCTTTGTGGCACCAGGGTGTACAGAATACTTAGTCTTGTGAGCTTCGTCCATCACTAACTCATGATTGCCTCCATATAGAGGAACCCATATTCTACCTTTGTAAGTTCGAAGACCGCGACTATTTTCTTCCATTTCAAGTCTATTTTTCTTCTTTTTCCCAATAGACTCCTTTTTCACATTCTCCTCCTTCAACGCTTCAATTTGAGCTAATCGAATAGGTTCCATTAAGTTCGACTCAACCTTCGTAATCATTGCACATAACCTACTCTTCGCATATCCTTTGCGGCTTAAGGCATCAGCAACCACATTAGATTTGCCTGGGTGATATTTAATTTCACAATCGTAATCCTTTAATAACTCCATCCACCGCCGTTGTCTAACATTCATGTCCTTCTGAGTAAACACGTACCGTAAGCTCTTATGATCCGTATAAAGGGTACACTTTGTACCATACAGATAATGTCGCCACAACTTCAGGGCAAAAACAACCGCAGCCAGCTCAAGGTCATGAGTAGGATAGTTCCGCTCATGAGGCTTCAGCTGTCGAGAGGTGTAAGCGATAACTTTGTCTCGTTGCATTAATACACACCCTAACCCCGTGATGGATGCGTCACTATAGACCACTAAATCATCGGTTCCTTCGGGTAAAGCTAGAACCGGAGCTTCACACAACTTCTTTTCAACGTCGTGAAGGCTTTCTCTTGAGCATCGGTCCACACAAACTTCACACCTTTCTTCGTAAATTCAGTCATTGGCTTGGCAATGCGCGAGAAATCTTGAATAAAACGTCGATAATAGCCAGCCAAACCGAGAAAACTCTTAATTTCAGTAGGAGACTTAGGCTGCTCCCACTTCGACACCGCTTCTATCTTCGAAGGATCTACCTTTATACCATCAGAGGAGACGACATGGCCAAGGAAATGAACTTCCTTTAGCCAGAACTCGCACTTGGAGAACTTAGCATATAGCTTTTTCTCTCTGAGGACTTGAAGGACAGCTCTCAAATGCTCTCTATGTTCCTCTTCCGACTTTGAATACACAAGGATGTCATCGATAAAAACAATAACGAAATGATCCAAAAAAGGTCGACAGACACGGTTCATTAAATCCATGAACTTCGCTGGACCATTTGTCAAACCGAATGGCATGACAAGGAACTCATAGTGACCATAACGAGTTCGGAACGCTGTTTTGGCTACACTTTCTTCTTCAACCTTTAATTGATGATAGCCAGATCGTAAGTCAATCTTTGAAAAACAGGAAGCACCTTGAAGTTGATCGAACAAATCATCAATGCGAGGGAGTGGATATTTATTCTTCACCGTTCTTTTATTCAGCTCGCGATAATCGATACACATGCGCATGGATCCGTCTTTCTTCTTTACGAAAAGGATAGGAGCCCCCCATGGAGAGGAACTCGGACGAATGAAACCTTTATCTAAAAGTTCTTGAATTTGCGTCATTAACTCCTTCATCTCCGTCGGAGCTAATCGATAGGGAGCTTTGGCTACAGGAGTAGTACCAGGAATGAGATCAATAGAAAATTCAACCTCACGATCAGGAGGAAGACCTGGAAGATCTTCAGGGAAAACATCAGGAAACTCGGAAACATCCTCGACATCAGAGACTGTAGGCTTCGCGATACGAGAATCGATGACATAAGCTAGAAAATGTGACTTAGTTTGCCGTATACAACGAAGTGCTTTCATCATCGAGATCACCTTAACATTTCCAGGCTTCTTGTCACCATAGACACAAACACCTTTTCCGTCAGGGTAGCGATACGAACTATTTTCTTTGAACATAACACGACAGCATCATTCTTCGACATCCAGTCCATACCGAGAACAACATCAAAACTGATCGTCGTCTTTTGCCTCCTCGGCCGTCATCTGGAAAGCACGGGCTTTGGCTTTGGAAGCTTCCGCTTTCTTTCCCTCATCTTTCTTCATTTGGGACAATCGGCAATACGGTGCTTTGTATCTCCACATTTATAACATCTTGCTTTATCAGTGCATTCATCAAAAGTATGACCCTGCGTTCCACACCTATTGCACCTGCGGGTCTTAGCAGAACACTGACCAGAATGAAAAGCCTTGCAGCTAGAACACCATTTTCCATCCTTGTCTGTCTTTCCCTTATCAGAGGACGAAGATCCCTTGAACTTCTTACCAAAACGATTTGACCCACCAAACCTCCTCTTATCGCCAGACTTCTTCTCATCCTCTTTCTTTTCCACTTTCTTATCCGCAGCAAAATCATCATCAAGCTTCTTAGACTCTTTGATAGCTTCAGTTAGAGTCTTATGCTGCCTGCATATACCTCGATAACTCGGAGGCAAACCATCGACATAACAGGCAACTTGATCTGCATCAGTTCGGAATAAATGACCCACAAACTTCATTTTCTCCATAGAGGAACGAGCATAATCATTGACTTTACCAATTTCAGCCGTCAAAGCACGAAACTCTTTTTCCATCTTACGCTGTTCATGAGTCCCGATATACTCCTCAATAAACTTCTGCTTGAAGGTAGCCCATGTGATAGCAGATACCATATCTGGAGTCATCGAAATAGTAATGCTCTTCCACCAATCTCGAGCACCTTCTTTCAACATTCTACTCGCACACAACACCTTTTTATCCTCTGGACAGTCACAAGCTTCAAAGACCATCTCAGTATCATCAAGCCATTCCATGCAACCCACTGCATTAAGTGTTCCATAGAATTTCTGAGCTCCACACTTCTGGAAACTTTCAAACTTGAATTGAGGGGCGTGAACATCATTAGGAGGAACCACATTAACATTAGCAGGGGGAACGACAACATTATCCACTGGTGGCTCAGTGTGGTGAGATGGCACTGAGTAGTTGCCATCAGTTCCTTCAGCATTCTCAGCAAGAGCGTTGTTCAGTTGCTCTTGAGTCTGTGCTAACTGGGCTTGGAGAGTCAGCACAAGATTGTACAGTTCAGCTGCATTAGGGATTTGCTCCACCACTGCTTCGTTAACTCTAGGCGGATTGCCGGGAGGTGGAGGCATAGGACCTAATGGACTTGGCTGATTGACTTGCTGGGGGTTTCCTCGATTTCTATTCGCATTGGCTGCAACAGCAGCAGCATTGGCAGAATTACTAGCACCGGCACCTGGATGGACAGGTGGGGTAATGCTTGCAGTAACTCCATCGCGTCGTGAGTTGCCTTGACGAGTGTTAACCATCTTTCCTCCACTGAAAGATAGAGTCGATAAGCGCAAAGATAAGGCTAAAACATACTTCGTATCGTAAACATCTCATAAGCCCTATCACACTCGCACTCGTCCCAACCCATCCTATATCATCTTACGTTAAAGCTAAGGCATCCTACAAATACCTAGCATGCGCATCTTAAGTTTAAGTCCAAACCCTATGGTCAATAGGCCTTGGTTCACTTAAACTACTTCTCTGATACCAAATTGTAACACCCGTTTCGTAAAAATATGGATTTCCAAAAATTTTCGCCTAACGGCGTCAATAAAGCGGAAACAGTTTATTAAAAACCTCAACCAATGAAAACAGTTGAGAAACATAAGTGGTGTTACTAATAGCATCAAATCAGTAATAAAAGAAATCCATAAGATTGCCCAACATAAAGCAACCATAACATAGTCATTACAATAGTTCCATAAAGGAAATCATTAACATTAAGTCTATGCGAAGTTATTGGGTAAACTAAAGCCATCTTGATCATCTACCCATCTCTCGCCAAAGCTTCACACGACATCTCACTGCTTAACCTGAGGGGTGTCAACACATAAGAAGAAACAAGTGTTAGCTATAAAGCTAAGTAAGATAACACCAGGTTTAAGCAAAACATTTCATCCATTAAACACGTCACTTTAAAACATTACGTCATTTGATTAGGCTTTCATATCATCACATAAACATATCCACATCACATATAAGCATAGAGTTCATGACCCTAAGCGTGCCTAATCAATTTGATCATATCATCTCATTCGTTAAGTTGTGACTAGGTCACCGTTAAGTTGTAACCGAAGTTACCGTTAAGGAAAGACAATGTCGATCCATGAGTAGCACGTTATGTTCATAACATTAGGTGGGTCATCAGGCCACCCGAACTACTCGCCACATATGACTTGTTGCAAGGAGCCACGAGCAACCATTTTAACGTACCCTCCCACATACGGGCACTACGTACTCTCCCACATGCGAGCACGACGTACTCTCCCACATACGAGCACGGTTTATACGTACCTATTACCACAGCCAGGCACGGGTTATGCATAACACTCATCATCTAATTAGCTCGAGCATTTACCACGTTTAGTTTAGGTTTCCACATTAATCCTAACTAATCCACATCTATCATCTTTTCACGTTAGGGCCCTTAAAACGTGCACGTGTCATGGCAACCTAAAAAGGTCTAGTGTTCTAGATGAACAAGCCACATATACATGCACATATCAACATTACAACACGTCATTAACCACCGTTCATTATATCATATCACATCATATCATATCGTTAAGCATATCATCATCATTGCATATCATATCATAACCATGTGTACGGGGAAGCATTTTAGGCATAAACATCGTCATCATTAATCCCCGAGTACCTCCCATCTCAACCCAACCACATATGAGTTATACATTACCGTTTTGGAGGTTATAGTTTACAAACCATTTTCGTTGCACCCTCAGCGTGACAAAAGTAGTGTATCTTACCTCGTAGTAGTATGTGCGCGCAAACAAAAGCTAACAGTGCTTAATAGTAATCCCCGACACCTATCGTTCATTAACATATGAAATATAAGTCATTTGGGACCTTAAAACGACTCTCGTATGACCTTAGGACTGACTACGTAAAAGTCCAGATTACACCTTACGAAGTTAGGCCTTAACTTCGTTTACTCTGTTCTTACGAACTTGAGTATTAACTTCGTTACTTTACAACTTACGAATTTAGACCATAACTTCGTTTGGCTTCATTTTACGAAAATAGATTACGAACTTAATATTCGTTGGGTTTACTTCACGAAAAATGGCTTAAACGAAGATAGTTTTTAACTCACGAATTTAACAAAACTCCTTCTTACGAACTTGGCCAACGAAAATAGCATTAGAACGAACTTACGAAGATAGTCATAAAACGAAGATTAACTTCGTTCGAACACTGGTTCGACTGTTTTTCAAAAACGACTAAGTTCCTCGATTTTTCAACCTTGGATTCATCTAGGCTTTTCCCAAAACATGATTTTGACACAATTAAACACATTTTGATCATCCGGATCGATTACAAACTCGTTTGACACCATTTTGTACGTTAACTCACCAAAACGCTTCTTTAACCTTAATCCTTTGACAAAACCTTTTGAAATCAGTTTTTGACTCACAATAGAACAACCCTAAATCTGAAAATATGATCAACAAACCGATCATTACCTGTAATTAACAATGGCCGATCGAAATCAAGCCCAAAAGACACCAACAATCTACGTAAAACTTGAAGAGATGCTTTAGAATTTCAAGAAGGATTGAAAGGTTGTTTAGGTTTGTTCTTTGAAGTGATTATGGCTGCTAAAGGAAGGAGATTAGGCTAATCCTAGCCCTAATCCCGTTTTTCAACTTTCACTTTTGTCAAATTTAGTCCCTGGACTTCATATTAGCTTTATTACACCTTTAAACACCTAATGGGGATATACGTAACACATGGAAGCACTTTCGCACACTACATAGACCTTTTACACATCATTAAGTCTACTTTATTGTCACTCATTAAAGATAATTAAATCTCACATATAGGGCACATAAACACATATTTTCCACATAAACATATCACGGACTTAGAATTTGACCTAACGACGTTAGTCAACATATACGTTTAAGTTTTGGGATGTTACACTCACAACCTATCTCTTCAGTGTCAAAGAGAAGACGAACTGGCGAAGGGCCATCTAATTAAGTTCTCTTTTCAATTTATCTTCTTGTAATTTTATTTACATTCTGTAACTTGTGTAAATTTCATTTCCTTGTATAAATGAAGTTACCAGTTTGTAACCACAAGGTAGATAATAGATTAGATCTAACAAACTTAAAAAGAAAAACCCAAGGTATTTATTGATCTATAAAAATGCCTTGGAAAACTTAGATAGATTTAATCGAACAAGTCTCTCCAGTTCACACTTGTACAGATACAAGAACTGAAAAAGACTTGGCAATATTTCAGGACAAATAGGGGGAATTTGTTAGGACCAGTTTCAGTGAAACTGGCCAGTCTCTAGTTGCACCTGGAGACCAAGAAGATTTGTCCAGAAATATATTGAAGTCCAGTTGCATCGTACAGTCAACGCAACTGAAGACTTCCTCCAGTTGAGAACTGACCAGTTGAAGAATCCTTCCAGTTGGAGTCAAAGACAACAAGTGGAAAATAGATAATGATAATGGCAGCGAAGCCCAGTTGACATTCTAGTCAGTTACAAACTGGAGACCATCAGTGGAAAGCTCTTACAAAGTTTTACACTGATTACGAGGAATTGACTTTTATGCTTTATGTGCTATTACCCGATAATAAGATTTATCTTATTATTTAAGTACAAAAAGGTACATAAAGCTGGTTGAGTAAAGTTGCTTTATACTGCAACTTTACACAGCATTTTAAGGAATTAAATATTATTCCTTAAATGTTCTCAACCATATTTGTACGGCCAAAGTTAACATCTCAATGTTAACTTTGCCTATAAATACAAGTCATTGCACAACAAGAATAATAAGTGAGAACACTTCACACTTTGCATATCTGCAATATTCTTGGTGAACTTGTGCAATATTCTCTCAATCGTAAAAAGGAACATTTCACAACTTTAAGTGTTTTGATTGTTCAGAGAAATTCCAAGTGTAGATCAATTGTAGTTCATAGGTTGTTAGGATATTTACATACTTGTATTATCTTGGTTCCGCAACAACCTTGTAATTTATTTAAAGTTAATAAATAAATTACACTTGAAAATTACATATTGTCTCACCAATTTACTTTACAAGTATTTTATATTATTGCATTGTCTTTACTTATTGTCACTTAAATAAGTAATCTATCTAGAACTTGGTATATACTCTCTGTAACTGGTCGTCTCCAGTTCAGCGTTTATATTGCAAAGTAACTCCACCATCGACATAGAGGTGTCTTCAGGTAGTACCATCTATTGAGTTGGGACTTACATGGTCCATTTTTAACTTTCCGTCCATTTGCAACCGTTTCTAGCCCCATGTGCGTATCACGTGCGGGGTAGATTCGTACATTTAATGCTTTTGGACCAGTTTTGCAAAAAAAATACCAAAAAGTATTCTGTCCCACCCACCCTTTTATAAACCCATTTTCCTCCAAATTTCTTAATCATTTTCTTTTTTACTCTCCAAATTAAAATTCAAACACTAACAAAATACAATCGATCAAATGGTGATTTGTAGATGTGGCTCTACTTCTTTGTTACGCACCTCGTGGACTGAGAATAACACAGGAAGAAGATTTTATTGTTGTTTAAGAAAGGTAAAACATTTAATATTTTCTTATAATTCATTTTTATTTGACCTAAATTTTGGGGATTTTTTTTTGAGAAACAATAGGGTTCAAGACATGGGTTTATCAGTTGGCATGACCCACCTATGTGTAGTAGATCGATCGAAATCATCCTGGGGTTGTTGAGATCAATGAATAGGTTTGAAGAATCGTCAAGGGTTAATGAAATTCAAGCAAGAAGATACAAGAAATTGCTAGTAATAAGTTGGGTTTTTTTTGTACTATGGGTTATCTTTTTTTGAGAATTGTATGTTTGGATCGAGATTGCAATTGGTGTGATAACACATGACCAAAAATGCATTTTGTTCCAAAATCTATTAACTATTAACAGAGTTATTATTGTTGGGTTTAATCGCATAATTGATAAAACTATCTAAAATATATATAGAACTTGATAATGATACGAGATGATTCAATAATAAGCGAACAATAAATTGTAATACTCATCTTATTGATAATAAAACTAAATACTTACTAATAGTTCTTGAAAATATAAAAGGTTTTTTGAACAAACTCAAGCCCCAGATACAAAAACGATTACATTGTAAAAGAGGAATACTGACAACGGCTAGAAAGAGGCAGAGAATGTTAGAAAACCTAGGTAGACAACTAGGTTGAATATATAGAAGCAAATAAGTACTCTTCAGCCCTTGATCTTTTATTCTCTACAACTTCAGTCCTTAAGATCATCAGAAGAAGCAATCCAGGTCCTCCAGCTTTAGCAGCATGTCACTTATAGTCCTGCACATAAACATTTTAAGTTAAATAATATTTGTAACAATTAAGTTGCTTAACTTAATACCCTCCCACAACTTAATTGTGGAAGGGATCAAACAAACCAAGATTGTCACAGTGGGTCTTATGTTGTGAACAAGATAAGCCTTTGGTGAATATGTCTGCTACATTGTTTTCTGAAGCAGTTTTCACAATCTCAATAACTCCCATCATAACCTTTTCTCTAGTAAAAAACAAATCCAGTTCAAAGTGTTTGGTTTTTCATGAAAAACAGGATTGGCTGCAATTTGGATTGCAGCCTTACTGTCACATTTAATCTGCACACATTCATCATTATGAACACCAAGGTCTTTTAAGATTTTCAGTACCCAAATAATCTCACAAGTAACAGCAGCAAGGGCTCTAAATTCTGCCTCAGCAGATGACCTTGAGATTGTGGATTGTTTTTTGCTTTTCCAAGAGATTAAGGAACTACCAAGGAAGAGATTGTATCCAGTGATACTCTTCCTGGCAGAAACCTTCTTGGCCCAATTAGAATCTACAAAGGCATTAAGAGTAAGAGAGGTGTCCTCATTAAAGGGAACACCTTTACCTGGGGACCCTTTGAGATACCTAAGAACCCTGAAGGCAAGCTTTAGGTGTGACTCAAAGGGGTCATGCATAAACTGACTCAGGATATGCAGTGCATAAGCTATGTCAGGTCTAGTGAGAGTAAGGTAAATCAACTTACCAACCAATTTCTGATATTCAGTTACATTAGACAGAGGCTTATCAGTTTCATTCCTGCAAGAAAGATCAAGATTTTGCTCTATAGGGGTATGAGATGGTTTACATCCAAGCAAACCAAACTCGGAATTTAAGTCAAGGCAATATTTCCTTTGGGACAAGCACAAACCATGTTTAGTGTCAATTACCTCAATTCCAAGAAAATACCTCAGTTTTCCTAAATCTTTAATATAGAACTTGATAATGATACGAGATGATTCAATAATAAGCGAACAATAAATTGTAATACTCATCTTATTGATAATAAAACTAAATACTTACTAATAGTTCTTGAAAATATAAAAGGTTTTTTGAACAAACTCAAGCCCCAGATACAAAAACGATTACATTGTAAAAGAGGAATACTGACAACGGCTAGAAAGAGGCAGAGAATGTTAGAAAACCTAGGTAGACAACTAGGTTGAATATATAGAAGCAAATAAGTACTCTTCAGCCCTTGATCTTTTATTCTCTACAACTTCAGTCCTTAAGATCATCAGAAGAAGCAATCCAGGTCCTCCAGCTTTAGCAGCATGTCACTTATAGTCCTGCACATAAACATTTTAAGTTAAATAAT
The DNA here is from genome assembly GCA_034093135.1 of Erigeron breviscapus. Taxonomy (NCBI): domain Eukaryota; kingdom Viridiplantae; phylum Streptophyta; class Magnoliopsida; order Asterales; family Asteraceae; genus Erigeron; species Erigeron breviscapus. The sequence continues at coordinate 145,733,859 of CM067170.1, read as the reverse complement.
ATTTGTAACAATTAAGTTGCTTAACTTAATACCCTCCCACAACTTAATTGTGGAAGGGATCAAACAAACCAAGATTGTCACAGTGGGTCTTATGTTGTGAACAAGATAAGCCTTTGGTGAATATGTCTGCTACATTGTTTTCTGAAGCAGTTTTCACAATCTCAATAACTCCCATCATAACCTTTTCTCTAGTAAAAAACAAATCCAGTTCAAAGTGTTTGGTTTTTCATGAAAAACAGGATTGGCTGCAATTTGGATTGCAGCCTTACTGTCACATTTAATCTGCACACATTCATCATTATGAACACCAAGGTCTTTTAAGATTTTCAGTACCCAAATAATCTCACAAGTAACAGCAGCAAGGGCTCTAAATTCTGCCTCAGCAGATGACCTTGAGATTGTGGATTGTTTTTTGCTTTTCCAAGAGATTAAGGAACTACCAAGGAAGAGATTGTATCCAGTGATACTCTTCCTGGCAGAAACCTTCTTGGCCCAATTAGAATCTACAAAGGCATTAAGAGTAAGAGAGGTGTCCTCATTAAAGGGAACACCTTTACCTGGGGACCCTTTGAGATACCTAAGAACCCTGAAGGCAAGCTTTAGGTGTGACTCAAAGGGGTCATGCATAAACTGACTCAGGATATGCAGTGCATAAGCTATGTCAGGTCTAGTGAGAGTAAGGTAAATCAACTTACCAACCAATTTCTGATATTCAGTTACATTAGACAGAGGCTTATCAGTTTCATTCCTGCAAGAAAGATCAAGATTTTGCTCTATAGGGGTATGAGATGGTTTACATCCAAGCAAACCAAACTCGGAATTTAAGTCAAGGCAATATTTCCTTTGGGACAAGCACAAACCATGTTTAGTGTCAATTACCTCAATTCCAAGAAAATACCTCAGTTTTCCTAAATCTTTAATAGAGAATTTAGTATTCAGAAACTGTTTACAGTGTTCAATTTCATCATGACAAATTCCAGTGATGACAATGTCATCAACATAAACAAGAAGAACAACAAAGGCTTTATTAGTGGTCTTAGTAAATAAAGAGTAGTCACTTTTACTCTGGATAAAGCCAAACTCAATTAAAGAACATGTAAGTTTCTCATTCCACTTTCTTGGGGCTTGTTTAAGCCCATACAAAGATTTGATTAATCTACAAACCCTAGGGTCAGAATCAGAATGATAGCCAGGGGGAGGTAACATATAAACAATTTCATCAAGGTCCCCATAAAGGAAGGCATTGTTCACATCAAGTTGGAAAATAGGCCAATGGTTTTTAACAGCCACAGTAACAAGACACCTAATAGTGACCATTTTCACCACTGGTGAGAAGGTCTCATCAAAGTCAATTCCCACCCTTTGGGAATACCCTTTAGCAACAAGTCTAGCCTTGTATCTATCCACTTCACCAGTGGACTTATATTTGATCTTATAAACCCATTTGCACCCAATAGGTTCTCTATTGGGTGGCAAATCAGTCAACTCCCAAGTACCATTCTCATATAAGGCCTCCATCTCAGTATTCATGGCTTCAACCCAAAGAGGGTTCTTACTAGCTTCATTGTAAGATGAAGGCTCATGAAGACTATTTAAATTAGAGACAAAACAGAAGTTTTCAGGATTCAAATTGGAATAACAAACAAAGTTAGCAATGTTGTGCTTGGTTTTGTTACCAAGAACAAAGTCATTCAGGTTTCTAGGGGTTTTAGAAATTCTGGAAGACCTTCTAAGATCAACAGGTATGGATTTGTCAACCCTTTGAGTTAATTGAGTGGTTTCATTGTTATTGTTGCCCTCAGAATCACTTGCACTATCATCAGTTGGTGTTGCAGGTGCTGAATGATCCCTAGCAGCCACAACTGGGCCACCAGAGGGATCATCATTGTTGCCAACACCTTCTGATATATGAGCTCCCCTTTCATCATTGGGTCTTAGGGCATTATTAGTTGGGTTTTCATTATCTAAAAACATAGGATTAAGAGGATTAAAAAGACTTCTATCTTTATCAAGAGAAACAGGTTTGTGAGAATCATTAACCATCTTTAATGGAAAAACATTTTCATAGAACTTTACATCACTTGAAAAAAGAACAGTTTTGTTATCTAAACTAAATAATTTGTAACCTTTCTTTTCATTTGAATAACCAATAAGAATGCACTTTTCAGACCTACTAGAAAACTTGTCATGATTGTTTAATATTATAGAAAAACAAAGACAACCAAAAGCCCTTAAATAGGAGAGATTGGGTTCACTTTTGAAAATTAACTCATAGGGTGATTTTCCAGATAAGAAAACTGAGGGTAACCTGTTGATCAAGTAAGTGGCAGTCAGAATGCAATCAGACCATAAGAACAGAGGCAACCGCCCTTGAAACATAAGAGCTCTTGCTACATTGAGAAAGTGCCTATGTTTCCTCTCAACAACCCCATTCTGTTGGGGAGTGTACACACAAGAGGTCTGATGAATAATACCATGTTCATTCATGAAAGGTTCATTTTTTGATTTATGAATTCACTGCCATTGTCACTCCTAACAACTTTAATCCTTTTCTTAAACTGATTTTCAATTAGTTTGTAAAAATTGACAAAGTTATCATAGGTTTCATCCTTGGATTTCAAAAGATATACCCAAACAGCCCTTGTGTGGTCATCAACAACAGTGAGAAAGGATTTATATCCTTCTCTACTTTGGACTTTATATGGCCCCCAAAGATCAAGGTGAACAAGGTCACCTAAAGACTTAGTGTTGTGTTTACTCAAAGGAAAAGAATCCCTTGTTTGTTTGGCCTTATGGCAGACTTCACAAGGTGTGGTGACAGCATTATCACCCAGATTTAATTTGTTTTTTAAGGTCAAAAGAACAGAATCTGAAGGGTGTCCCAATCTATTATGCCAAACATGTGTAGACAAGTGACACTTAATCTTAATATGACTGCTAAAAGGTTGATTACCTTTAGACAAATTTTTGAAAAAATACAGTCCCCCATTTTGATTACCACTCCCAATCACTTTCTTTGTTTGTGAGTCCTGTATAACAAATCTATTTTGGTCAAAACTAATAAAAGCCTTACTATCTCTTGTCAAACTATAAACAGATAGCAAGTTCACACAATACTCAATCACATAAAGAACACCAAACAGGATAATATTATCATTCAATCTCAAATCACCAATTTTCATAATCTTGGCTTGAGTCCCATTGGGATGCCCAACAGTAAGACCAAGGTCAGAAATATCATGCACATTAATCAAACAGGAATCATTACATGTCATATGAGTGTTAGCACCATAATCAGTGATCCACCCGTATTCATACATGGTAGTTTTATTTTTCAAACTAGAACAGAAAAACTTATCAAAGTTGGTATTAAAGAAGCAGTTTGAGTTGAATATAATACCTGCCATATTGGCTTGCAACCCTTTAGAGGGTGTTTTTTCATTCAACAAGTTCAAAAGTTTTGCATATTGATCAGAAGTGAGAGTAATGGTGGAACTAGACTCAGAACCAGAATTAGAACTAGAAGGCACATTGGCAGAAGAACCTTCACTCAGCATAGCATTGTTGTTAGACCTATAAAAAGATTGTGGAGAAGTTCTTCTACTAAAAGAATCTCTCCCATAACCAGGAGGGTAACCAACAACCTCAAAACATTTATCCAAAGTATGACCATATTTATGACATCCAGAACACTGAAGAGAAGTGTTTGGGCCTCTTCTCTCAGGTGCCCTGTTGTTTTCAAAATGCTTAACATGTTCAAGATTTTTGTTACTTTCAAAGTTTCTATTGTTAAAGTTTCTGTTTCCTCCAAAAAATTTCTTTCCATTACCATAAAACTTAGCAGCAAAAACAGTATTTTGTGGCTTTAAGGAAGTCTCACCAGAAGGTATGCCTCTGTGAGACTCCTCTCTAGAAATGAGTGCAAAGGCATCTTTGACAGAGGGTAGAGGGTCTCTTGTAAGAATATTGCTTCTTATAGGTAAATACACATCATCCAAACCCATCAAAAATTGCATTAGTTTCAAAAGATTGTGATGTTCTTGTATCTCCTTAGCTGCATTGCATGTGCAGGTGGGGAGTTTAGCTAAAGCATCAACTTGTTTCCAAAGAGAGTTCAAGTTGTGATAATACTCAGAATTAGGCCTTCCACCTTGAGTCAAAGAGTGTATTTTATGATGAAGATTAAAAGTAATTGACCCATCCACCTTGTCATAGGTTTCTTTCAACTCTTCCCAAACAGTTTTTGCATTTTTAGAAAAAATTTGCCCTAAATACAATTCCTCAGTAATAGATTCAAGAATCCAAGATAAAACCACAGAATTACATCTATCCCATTGCTTAGCCAACACATCATTATCTTGAAGAACAACAAAGGCTTTATTAGTGGTCTTAGTAAATAAAGAGTAGTCACTTTTACTCTGGATAAAGCCAAACTCAATTAAAGAACATGTAAGTTTCTCATTCCACTTTCTTGGGGCTTGTTTAAGCCCATACAAAGATTTGATTAATCTACAAACCCTAGGGTCAGAATCAGAATGATAGCCAGGGGGAGGTAACATATAAACAATTTCATCAAGGTCCCCATAAAGGAAGGCATTGTTCACATCAAGTTGGAAAATAGGCCAATGGTTTTTAACAGCCACAGTAACAAGACACCTAATAGTGACCATTTTCACCACTGGTGAGAAGGTCTCATCAAAGTCAATTCCCACCCTTTGGGAATACCCTTTAGCAACAAGTCTAGCCTTGTATCTATCCACTTCACCAGTGGACTTATATTTGATCTTATAAACCCATTTGCACCCAATAGGTTCTCTATTGGGTGGCAAATCAGTCAACTCCCAAGTACCATTCTCATATAAGGCCTCCATCTCAGTATTCATGGCTTCAACCCAAAGAGGGTTCTTACTAGCTTCATTGTAAGATGAAGGCTCATGAAGACTATTTAAATTAGAGACAAAACAGAAGTTCACCCATAGTGGAAGCACAAACAAAGAGCAAATAAGAAGCAGATAAGCAGACAATAAAAAAGAGACCAGAGAAACAAACAAGACCTAAAGAGTGACCAAACAGGGACCAGATTCAAGAACACTGATGTGTCTTGACAAGCCTTATTTGGAGACTCTCTCTTCTACCAAGAAGGGTTAGTACAATATATAAAAAAGGATTACAATAAAAATGATAAACACATATGAAGCACACAGAACAAACAACAGTTTAGCCAAGAACCACTTAGTACAAATAAGATAGAAAAGGGATCCCAACCTATAGGCCAAACACTTCACACTTAGAGCACTCCAAATGTGAAGGAATTTGCTACAGAGAGGGTAGGATAGTAGAATTACAGTGGGGTCTCCAACAGTAATTCCTTAACAAGAGAAGGGACAATATAGACTCTACAATGATCAAACCCAGTTCCAAGAGGAAGGGTCCAATACAGATAAGCAAAGAGAATATCTACTACAAGTGGCAAGGTCACAAGCCTTTAGAAGGAAGAACCCTACACACGAGCAGATAAAGGATATGAAGAATCAATCATACAATACTCAACACTTATGAACAAGGAATGACTAAAGGTGAGAAAACTGAGATAATCAATCGAAAAAAGTACAACCCTAGAAAGAGTAATACCCAGATCGAGATAATAAAACAAAATATAAATAATATTTGAGAAATAAACTATTTGATATGATAAAGATTGTTGATAATAAACCCTAAGAGAGTAAAAACCCCAAATCAAAATGTAACAGTCGTGACTTTTGACCCATTGACTTTTTGTACAATTTGACTAACAATTTAGTTAGTAAAATATTTGATGACATTTTTTTTGGAGATCAATTGTGAACATGTGCTTATTTGGTCGTTATATTTGGTCATTTGATGATAGTCGAAAATTAAATGGACTAGAAATGTGAAACGATTATCCGTGGATCCGACCCATGACCCACAAGGCTAAAACCAACCCTATCCTTTTCCTTCTCCCACCCACCACTCATCCATTCATTCATTTTTCTCTTCCACTTCTCTTTCTAGATTTCAAGAACACACACACACATACTCTCTCTCTCTCTATCTAGCAAATTATTATCATTTAATGTTGTTTAAACTAAATTAGTGCAAGAAACATCATCATCATCATTACATCTTCATCATATCGAAATTTCGGGTTTCATAGTCCAAGAAATCACCAATTGTAGCTCAATTTTGGATTTCACTTTTTGGAGGCAATTTTGGTAAGTGAAACTATATTTTATTGAGTATATTGTGTTTGTAAACTTAGATAATAGTCAAACTATAAGAAATTCGGGTCAAATTCAGCTCAAAAGGTCAAATGGCCCGTTTAGGGTTTTCTAGGGTTCATATGAACTCAAAACCGATTTTATTATAAAAAAAGAGTGTTATGGATCGTGTTTTTGACTTGGGTTGTGTTTATTTAAGTCCATATATGTCTCAAAATAAGTTCCAGATCCTCCTTAGTGGAATTAAGGTCCAAAACTTGGTTTGAAATCGAAATGGGTCATTTTTGGCGCTTCTTGCTGCTGCTGCTGTTCGATTTCCTGCAGATGTGGCGTCTCATACGCCACTGCTGGTGTTTTGGCTGGGCGCTGGTTACGGTGGCTAGGAGTGTAGCCTACGCTGGTGGTGGTGTGGTGGCGTACATTACGGTATGAGCACCTACCTTACAGTGCTCTCTAACACTCATACGCTGAATTGTCCCTGTTTACGCTGACCCTTGAGTTCCAGATGCCAAAAGTGAAGAAACCAAGCCACCGTAAGCTACGGTGGTGTGGGGCGTACCTTACGGTGCCCTGGATCCTTGTTTTTCCTGTTTTCATTCTAGGTCGACTTCTATCTTCCTTGGAACCCATCGAGCTTTCATGCAAACCTTGTCTCAGCGCCTCTAATGCTATACACGAGTCACAAGTATGAATCAAATTTAGGAGTCGCATCTAAATCCTAAGTTGGAATTATTGTGACCAAATTAAATATGTACATATGAATGTTAAACCTAATGATCGGTTTGGACGTGTGACGATTCTTGAACGACCTTAAATTGGGTTCAAATTGTTACTCGAACCCTCAACTACCTTGTCGAGTCTCGAGGATCCTTTTTAAGTCTTAGATCATATTAAAACCCTAATTAGGGTTTTGTCACAGAAGAAATAATATGTAATTAATACATATATTGTGCATAATGATAGGTTGTGGACACGTGGCGGATGTTGAACGTTTGTAATCTCATCTTAGATCAATCTTAACTTCTTATTGCCGATCAAGGTGAGTTCCGTAGCTCCCTACTCAATTGAGATTCGGGCTGAAAAGTGTACAAGTTTTGTGTGTTGACTTGCTTGATGGTGCAATTATATGTTTTCCCTGATTAATGAGGTAGTTTGATTGTGCATTGGATGACATGTCTTATTGGAACATTGATTGAGTATGGATTGATTGATTTATGATTAGGATAGTTGTAGACACATGGAAGATGATGATACATTTAATGAGTTGTAGATGTGGTGGGAAGGCTGCGGGTGACCCTATATATAAGCATCTATGATTCCTTAATGTAAAGTCGTCTGAAATATATGTGCATTGTGTTTTGGTTGAGTTGTTGGATATTGGACTTGTGATTGAGTTGGATGACATGTCTTATTGGAACATTGATTGAGTATGGATTGACTGATTTATGATTAGGATAGTTGTACACACATGGAAGATGATGATACATTTAATGAGTTGTGGATGTGGTAGGAAGGCTGCGGGTGACCCTATATATAAGCATCTATGATTCCTTAATGTAAAGTCGTCTGAAATATATGTGCATTGTGTTTTGGTTGAGTTGTTGGATATTGGACTTGTGATTGAGTTGGATGACATGTCTTATTGGAACATTGATTGAGTATGGATTGACTGATTTATGATTAGGATAGTTGTAGACACATGGAAGATGATGATACATTTAATGAGTTGTAGATGTGGTGGGAAGGCTGCGGGTGACCCTATATATAAGCATCTATGATTCCTTAAATGTAAAGTCGTATGAAATGTATGTGCATTGTGGATAGTTGAGTTGATGGACATGATGACATTAAACGGGTACTATACGTACTTGATGACATTATACGGGTACTTTACGTACTTGATGACATTTGGATGACATGAGAACAATTGAGGGAACATTGATGGACTTGTTTGACATTATAGAACTTACATGATACTTATTATTATCGTCATTACTTGTTCTTGTTTATTATGCTTATTCTAACTACCTTGAGTAGCTCATTTTGTGAATACATGTGTGGTGGACATTGTGAGTCATTAATGGACATTTGTGGTATGTTGAGGGACATTGATGGATATGATAGGCATGATGACATATAACTGGGTACTCTAAGTACTTGACGACATTTGGATGACATGAGAACATTAGTGAGGCATGGATGGACATGTTTGAGGTCATAGTACTTGTTTGATACTTATTGTTATCGACATTATTTGTTCTTGCTCATTATACGTATTCTAGCTATTGTATAGTTCGTTTAATGGATACGTGTGTGATTAGGTTGTGCTAGGAGCCAACCTAAATTGAGTACTTGTGCCTTTTAAGGACTTACTATAAGTGTATTACTTGCTCATTATCCTTGTTCATATTGTGAGCGGCATTGGCATTAGATCCTGGTCATTCTTTCCTACGAACTCACCAACCTAGTGTTGACCTAACGTGTCTGTTAAATCTATGGAAGATTTAATGCTTATGTGTGGTTAACGTAGTTTATGTGGGAGACTTGGATGTCTAATTGATGGATGTAGTAATGTGTTAAAGATGTAGTTTTATGCCTTTTAGAGGTGTTCAAAGTGTGTATCAAGTTGTATATAGTCCATAGAGGTGTTTTGGGCTAATAATATGATCTTATGAAGCCTAGGGACCAAATTTGACATGTGGTGAAAGTCAAAAACGGGATTAAGGTTTAGGAAGGAGTCATTAGATGATCAAATGCAGAAAAATAACCTTCCTCTCAAGCCCTAGCCGCCCCCATGATTCCCTGCCGAAAATCCTTCAAAATGTGTGATTCAAGTGTGTTTGATCAAGTTTATTGCATCCTCTTTGAGATCTACAGGTAGGAAAGGTATATTATCATTAATTTTATATCTTTTCAATCATATGAGTCGTTTGAAATCAGATCTAGGTCTTTGAGGATCAATTGATGTCGAATTAACGTTTGTTTTAATGATGCAAATCATGTGTGGTTTAATAAAGAAGATAATTGCATTTTAATGATCTAAAAATGAAGGATTTTGATGTATCAAGGTCTGGTAATTGACTTGGAGTCGTTTGGATCTGGTTTGGGGGTGAAATCGATCGATGTTGTGCAGATTCGCGTCGAGTTGCGGCGCAACTGGATTTCAGAATTATAAGTTGCGGCGCAACATGGCATGTTGCGGCGCAACTAAAGGCTGGAGCTGCGGCGCAACGGGTTGGTTGCGGCGCAATTGAAATGCAGGATTATAAGTTGCGGCGCAATGGAGATTTAAGTTGCGGCGCAACTGGATCAGAATTATAAGTTGCGGCGCAACTGGTTGCAGAATTATAAGTTGCGGCGCAACTGGTCAGAATTATAAGTTGCGGCGCAACTGGTCAGAATTATAAGTTGCGGCGCAACTGGCAGAATTTAAGTTGCGGCGCAACTGTAATGCAGAATTATAAGTTGCGGCGCAACTGGTCAGAATTATAAGTTGCGGCGCAACTGGCAGAATTATAAGTTGCGGCGCAACTGGTTGCAGAATTTAAGTTGCGGCGCAACTGGTCAGAATTATAAGTTGCGGCGCAACTGGTCAGAATTATAAGTTGCGGCGCAACTGGTCAGAATTATAAGTTGCGGCGCAACTGGTTGCAGAATTATAAGTTGCGGCGCAACTGGTCAGAATTATAAGTTGCGGCGCAACTGGCAGAATTATAAGTTGCGGCGCAACTGGTCAGAATTATAAGTTGCGGCGCAACTGGTCAGAATTATAAGTTGCGGCGCAACTGGTTGCAGAATTTAAGTTGCGGCGCAACTGGTCAGAATTATAAGTTGCGGCGCAACTGGTTGCAGAATTATAAGTTGCGGCGCAACTGGTCAGAATTATAAGTTGCGGCGCAACTGGTTGCAGAATTATAAGTTGCGGCGCAACTGGTCAGAATTATAAGTTGCGGCGCAACTGTTGCAGAATTATAAGTTGCGGCGCAACTGGTCAGAATTTAAGTTGCGGCGCAACTGGTAATGCAGAATTAGATAAGTTGCGGCGCAACTGGTTGCAGAATTATAAGTTGCGGCGCAACTGGTCAGAATTATAAGTTGCGGCGCAACTGGTCAGAATTTAAGTTGCGGCGCAACTGGTTGCAGAATTATAAGTTGCGGCGCAACTGGTCAGAATTATAAGTTGCGGCGCAACTGGTCAGAATTATAAGTTGCGGCGCAACTGGTTGCAGAATTATAAGTTGCGGCGCAACTGGTCAGAATTATAAGTTGCGGCGCAACTGGCAGAATTATAAGTTGCGGCGCAACTGGTCAGAATTATAAGTTGCGGCGCAACTGGTCAGAATTATAAGTTGCGGCGCAACTGGTTGCAGAATTTAAGTTGCGGCGCAACTGGTCAGAATTATAAGTTGCGGCGCAACTGGTTGCAGAATTATAAGTTGCGGCGCAACTGGTCAGAATTATAAGTTGCGGCGCAACTGGTTGCAGAATTATAAGTTGCGGCGCAACTGGTTGCAGAATTATAAGTTGCGGCGCAACTGGTCAGAATTATAAGTTGCGGCGCAACTGGCAGAATTTAAGTTGCGGCGCAACTGTAATGCAGAATTATAAGTTGCGGCGCAACTGGTCAGAATTATAAGTTGCGGCGCAACTGGTCAGAATTATAAGTTGCGGCGCAACTGGTCAGAATTTAAGTTGCGGCGCAACTGGTTGCAGAATTATAAGTTGCGGCGCAACTGGTCAGAATTTAAGTTGCGGCGCAACTGGTTGCAGAATTATAAGTTGCGGCGCAACTGGTCAGAATTATAAGTTGCGGCGCAACTGGTCAGAATTATAAGTTGCGGCGCAACTGCAGAATTATAAGTTGCGGCGCAACTGGTCAGAATTATAAGTTGCGGCGCAACTGGTCAGAATTATAAGTTGCGGCGCAACTGGTTGCAGAATTTAAGTTGCGGCGCAACTGGTCAGAATTATAAGTTGCGGCGCAACTGGTTGCAGAATAAGTTGCGGCGCAACTGGATCAGAATTATAAGTTGCGGCGCAACTGGTTGCAGAATTATAAGTTGCGGCGCAACTGGTCAGAATTATAAGTTGCGGCGCAACTGGATTGCAGAATATAAGTTGCGGCGCAACTGGATTTGCAGAATAAGTTGCGGCGCAACTGATGTGTGCGAATTTAGGTTGTGTGTTGCCTAAACTAATAATGTGTGAAACCGAGCTCGTAAAATTGATATGCAGGAAAGTGTTAAGCTTAACCCGTACTTGCCCTAGCCCGGCGGGTGCGTGAACGTGAGGTTGCTTGGGTGGCTCCTTGCAACATGGTCATTGAAACGCAGTTTGAGTAATACGAGGGGTCTGACCCGCCTCCACATACGGATTACTCCGGGATTGGCTTGCCATTCCTTAACGACGTATGATGACTAGCTTTTGGTTGCTCATCTAGTCGGGTGTGACTTATGTTACACTTAAATGCAGTTAACGAAGATATGTGTGTAAATGTGTGAACTAAATGAAGAATAGGCACATTTAGGGTGATTCATCCTAAGTTGATATGCAGTTTATTCGTGTGTGTATTAAGTGTGTTGTGCCTTAACGTTTTGTCAATAAAGTAGAAGCGTTTTAATTGGACAAAGCTTTATAACCTTGGTGTTATCTTACTTAGCTAATTCGTTAGCTAACACTTGTTTCTTGAAATGTGTGATTCCCTCAGGTTTAGCGTAGCCGAGGTTGTTGACGAAGAAGTGTGAGGAATGGGTAGAATGCTTGATGTAGTCCTTAGCTACCCATAGATGCTGAACTCTTATAGACAATCGTTTATGTTTGTCGTTTATGAAGTACTATGTAGACGGTTGTTTTGTGTTGGGCAACCGTTGGGTTTTCATTTAGACATTTTAATGGTATTGCATGTAACACCAATAAATGCAGAAACCGAACTGTTTTTATCGGTTTTGAACTTTTAAAGTTTCCTTCCGCATCTTTTAACACCGTTAGGTGAAATTTTTTGAAAACCCATGTTTTTAAATGTCGGGTGTTACAAACGGCCCTTTAGGCAGGAAAGCCAATAGCAAAGAAGAATTATAAGGGACAAGTGCAGGGTAGATAAGAGAGCAATTTGTAATGCCCGATGAGAAAAGGGAGAAGAAACAACACACACCCATATATATGCATTCATACGTTAGTTAGTTGACTGTTTAGCTAGGCAGGGGAGATGACCATTTGACCGGGTTCTTCTATACAGAACATCATTGGGAGAGGAGGAAAAGGGGGGGTTGACCGGGAATCCGGATACCTTGGTTACACTGAGTACATCTGATCTGGGTCAATGGCTCTCCCTTTCTAGGTAACCTCAACAAGGAAAACCTTATATGTTTACATATAGTGTACTTGAACATGATAGAGATACATAACTGTTTCATTTTCATCATTTTAAAGTACTTACATAAAATTTGCGAGAGATTTGGTAGAATGTAGAGGTTTTAGCTACAATTGATATGTGTGGACTCTAACCATCATCAGAAATCTTAGAAAACAAAAGACACATGTAGTTTGGGGAAACGACAGCCCACTAACCTCAAAAAACGACTTATACTCCATTGCAGTGAGTGGCAATCAATATACCGATTTGGGTTTTTCTTTTTCTAGAGTTGTGTCTAAATCATGGAATTTAGAACCGTATGAATGTGGATTCATGGGCCAAATAGGCTTCACATAACCAGATTCCCACGGAAGTCTGAAGTATGGTACACTCCATCTTAATCCCTTTACAAATTTACTATATTCAATCGGCTATGCATTTGATACATTTTTATAAAAATTTGATACATTTTATTGGAAAAAAAAAGCTAGTATGGACATTGGCTAGTAACTAACATATCAGAACTATTTCTCATGTTTTGAACATAATTACCTTTTTTTTGCTTAACACTCCCTTCTTCAACATTAATTGTTGTAGCTTTCTTCTACCCAGGAACTAAATTTGAAATTTAAGTGGCATCAGCATAATCTTAGGAATAAGAAGTTCACATACCCGGATAGACAATGTGAAAAGTGTCGGAGATCAACAAACATGGTTTTTAAGCCAGAGGGAGCACAGTTTTTAGAAATGAGAACTTTACATCTAGAAGATAAAGTAAATGATTTTGAAGATGTAATGTGCATAGATAGTGCTAAACAAAGGTACCCAACATATACTTATATTAAGATGTGATTCTGATGCCAAATTACTCCGCATTCAGAAAGAAGCAAAAAAATTAATTCCAAGAACTGATTAAGACCATATTTAGACCCACTGACATTTATACGCTCTTCCTGGACCACAAAGACTAGCTTCCAAATAATACATGTCCTTAAAAACCATACGAAGATATGCATTATCTATAAGAAGTTGACATAGCACAACCAATTAATAATGCACCAGCAATCAGCCAACCACACCCTACTCGGGTCATTTAGCTACCAGGATTAATGCTAGCTTCATAATACCTTTTAATATGCTTAAGAGTATCGTTAGATATCAATCTGGCTGTAAGTCAAGCGAGAGATCTACTCTGGATAAGGATCAGTGGTCCCTAATCTCATTTCACCTAGATGTGCACACTGTTGGTTCTTAATCGTGTTCCTACTGGGTATAAAACTTTGATCTCTCCTGGAGATTTCTCATTAACCACCACGGTATATATAATACAAGGCATTCCTATTTAATCTCCATAATTTAAGGGGAGATTATCTTTTCTATACATAAAATATAATGACTATAAATAATACAAATAATATATCGTCTAATACGCCCCCGCAGTTCGAGCAGGGGGTGGCAGAATGCCTAAACTGTCTCGAAATGAAGTGAACAGCTGACGTGGGAGCCCTTTGGTGAAGATGTCAGCATACTGATAGGAAGCTGGAATGTGGAGGACCCGAACATGTCCTAATCGAACTTTCTCTCGCACGAAGTGAATATCGATCTCAATGTGTTTTGTCCGCTGATGATGAACCGGATTTTGAGTCATATATACTGCAGAGACATTGTCACAGAACACAACAGTAGCTCGTGTGAGCGGTACATGTAGTTCAACTAATAAGTTACGAATCCAAGTGGCTTCAGCAACTACATTAGCCACAGCTCTGTATTCTGCTTCGGCACTAGAGCGGGAGATGGTATTCTGACATTTAGAGGACCATGAGACAAGATTGTCGCCTAAATAAACACAATAGCCGGAGGTAGACCTGCGAGAGTCCGGGCAACCGCCCCAGTCAGCGTCGGAATAGGCTGTGAGTGACGTGACTGGGGACGAAGTAATTCGAATGCCAAGTTCTGTTGTGCCTTGAAGGTACCGGATAATGCGTTTAACAAAGTTCATGTGTGGCTCGCGTGGTGCATGCATAAATAGACATACCTGCTGGACCGCAACGAAATATCGGGTCGTGTAAAGGTGAGATACTGGAGAGCACCTGCTAAGGTGCGATACAGAGACCCGTCTTCCAATAACTTTCCTTCAGTTGCACTAAGTTTTGAAGTAGTATCCACCGGAGTTACAGTACTTTTACACGTTGTCATGCCAGCCCGTTGAATGATTTCTTTGGCATATTGGGACTGAGTCAAAAACAAACTATGTTGGTCTCGTGAGACTTTAATGCCCAGAAAGTGATGAAGCGCCCCCAAATCTTTCATGGCAAACTCGGATGAAAGTGTTTTAATGATGTTGTTAAGAAGACCAGTAGTGGAAGCAGTGAGTACAATATCATCAACGTAAAGTAACAGGTAGGCCACATGATGTCCCTGTTTATAAATAAAGAGCGAGGTGTCGCACGCACTACCAACGAATCCCTGAGAGAAGAAAATTAGAAAATCTGGTATACCACGCCCGTGGAGCTTGTTTGAGGCCGTATATAGACCGTTTCAACCTGCACACATGAAAGGTCGTTGAGCATTAACAAATCCCGGTGGTTGGTGCATAAAAACAGTTTCATTCAAGTCTTCATGGAGAAAAGCATTTTTCACATCCAATTGATTGATCGGCCACCCTTTAGAAACTGCAATGGATAGAACTGTACGGACTGTAGCTGGTTTAATGACCGGGCTAAATGTGTCAAGGCAATCTATGCCCACTGTCTGTGATTTCCCGTTAACAACCAAGCGAGCCTTATGGCGTTCTAGTGTACCATCCGAGTTGTATTTATGTCTAAATAACCACATGCACCTGATAACCGGCTGATTTAACGGCCTTGGAACAAGTTCCCATGTATCGTTTACCTGCAAAGCGTTAAATTCATCGGTCATGGCGCGAAGCCAATTTGGGTCTGACAATGCCACAGTATAGTTTTTAGGAAGTGGAGAGATGTGAGGTGTGTGGACGACGGTTAAGTTTAATTTGTGTTGTGGTTTATGGATACCGGATTTGGCTCGAGTTTGCATGACATGTGTGTTTTGGGGAGGTACTGTTTGAACCGAAGGTGCTGCAGTTTCGGTTGGGCTTGGGGTAGGTGATTGGAGTGGATGTTGGGGTGTTGGTGAGTTTTGTGGGGATGGGCTTGGCGAACTGTTTTGACCAGAAGCGAGCCCTGAGGGAGTAATGTCGGGTGTGGACTGTTGGGTTGATTGGGTCGTGACCTGGGTGGAACGATTTGCCACAATGGGTGGCTGGGTGAGTCCTGGAGGTAAGGGGTCAGAAGATGGGACTCTGGGAGGTGTTATTTGGGTGGAAAAAGGAAAGGTGTCCTCATCGAATATGACATGTCTCGAAAAATGAACACGCCCAGTGGCTAAGTCTAGGCACCTGTAGCCACGGAAATTATCCGGGTATCCAAGGAAGATGCACCTGACGGAGCGAGGATGAAGTTTATGAGGTGTTGTGGCAGAGAGATTAGGCTAACAAGCGCACCCAAACACACGTAGATGGTCGTATGTAGGATGACAGTGATACAATTGATATGTTGGTGATGTAAATTGAAGTCGTTTGATGGGTAAGATGTTGTGTAAATAAGCCGCTGTATGAAGGGCTTCAACCCAATAAGTCGGTGGTAATTGGGCTTGCATAAGTAGTGCACGTATGATGTCGTTAAGTCGACGAATCATACGTTCAGCTTTCCCATTTTGCTGGGACGTTTGTGGGCATGAAAACCGAAGTACAAGTCCCTCATTAGTGGCAAATTGTTTAAAATGATTGTTGTCAAATTCCCCACCAAGGTCACATTGAAAGGATTTAATTGGCTTGTTAAACTGTGTTTTTATAAGTTTATGAAACTTAGTGAAAGTTGGGAAAGTTTCAGATTTGTATTTCAAAGGGTATATCCATACATATTGTGAAAAATTATCAATAAGGACCATGTAATACTTATACCCGCTTTTGCTAGTTATCGGGGATGTCCACAAATCGCAATGAACAATATCAAAAGGAGCAAAAGTTAATGATAATGAATCAAAAAAAGGGAGTCTTTTACTATTTGACACTTGACAAGTATGGCAAACACTTGGAATATGATCCTTATTACAAGAAATAAAACGACGAGAATTTAAAGACTCTAAAACTTGACTTCCAGGATGACCAAGTCGTGAATGCCATTTATTCTGAGAGACGGTGACAAAACATGAAGCTGGTGACTTGTTTGGTGGCGTGAGCGGATAAAGATCTCCAGAGCTATTGTGGCGGGAAAGGATAGTACCGGTCTTGAGATCCTTCAAGGAGAAACCAAACGGGTCAAATTCTAAAGAGACATCGTTATCACGGGTAAATTTACGGACAGAAATTAAGTTTTTGATTATAGTTGGTGCATGAAGTAGGTTTCGGAGTTTGTATGATTTGTTGGACACAGTGTGTGTGCCATAGCCAGAACCCGAAATTGGTAGTTTGCTCTTTTCGGTAAAAGGCCGTCACCCCTGGTTATAATATTATAGATCAAAAGGAGAAACAGGCAGTCTAGTAGAATACTAGACTGACTTTTTACAACGTACATGCACCAATTGCACCACCCACTTACAAATCACCAAAAGGTATTGGAAAAAATAAAGAATTACAAATTTACACAAAGTTAAACACTAACCAACACAAATATTGCTTTGCGAAGTAAAAGATAAAGGAGAAGTAATTTTACCCAGGTCGTTTGTCAAATGATTTGTTGCGCCCGAGTCCATGTACCAACTTGAGTCTGGTCCATTTAAATTCATAGCAGTTAGAGCTGTTCCAACGTCCTGTGGGTTGATGCCATCGGAGGAGTACTGTGGCCCATTGTAAGTAAAGTGGGCCTGTGGTTGGCCATTGTAATAATTAGGCCTAGGATTCCAGTTTTGTCTATTGTTCCATGGGCCTGCCGGTTGAGTCGGATAGGGACATGGTGGTGCATTCCAACCGTAGTTTGGCTGTATTTGAAAATTCTGATAGTTTTGATAAGGACGACCACGTCCCGAGCGACCACCACGATAATTGTTGTTGTAGTTGTTATTATTATTCCGACTACGTCCCCGTCCACGGCCATAACCGCGAGCACCCTGTGAATTGTTATTATCATAATGATTATAATTGTTTGGATGAGATAGTGTTGTACCGTTGTCTTGTGGTGTGTGATTCGGGGTCGGGGCTGGTGGCTGAGTTGCGGCCGCTGTAGTAGAAGAGGAAGCACTGGTGGTGGTCTGTTGAGTGGTGACCAAGGCAGGATGTTGTCGGTGCTGTTGTCGTTGCTCTTCTAGTTCCAACATGCCCACCGCGAGATCCCATTTAGGCTGTTGTTGGTTGATTAGTGATGCCACTAAATCATATTCACTAGGTAACCCCCGAGCGAGTTGTAAAACCATGCGTGTTGCACTAACCGGTTTGTCCCACGTCCGCGAGTTGAGTGCCCATATCTTTGAGCTTTTGGCAGTAGTCAGCGAGGGATGAGCAAGCACTTAAGGTTAGGGTTGAGAACTTCTGATCTAGTGTGGCGGCTCGTGATCCTTTGTTGTTGAGAAAGATTGTTTCGAGTTGATCCCATGTTTGGCGAGCGGTGGTGTTATCATCAAGAATCCGGATGAGGAATTCCTGTGCAATTGTTGCGTGAATCCACTGGGTGACGACAGCATCGACTTCATCCCATGGTGTCCCATATGACTCTTCTTCATTTGTTTCAGATGGTGTTACGTCCTCGATATGATCGAGGACTTTGTACTCCCGTGCTTGCAAGCGAAACATCTTCACCCATGAGTTGTAGGTGATTTTGATCCCGTCAAGAGTACTCACTTTGGTTTGTATGTTTGTAACGGTGTAGCAAGGATGTAAGGGTTTGAATCCCGTAGGCAGAGGAGCATTTGTGGTGGTTGATTTTGGAGGAGAATCATGTGTGGTGGAGGTTGATTCTGTCTCTTGAACCATGATGATGATGGAGAAAGAAAAGAAAAAAAAAATTGGCTGTTTAGATGGTGGTTAAAGGTTGATGGCAAGAGAAAAGAAAGGGGTGAAACCCTAGCTCTGATACCATATAAAACTTAACCACCACGGTATATATAATACAAGGCATTCCTATTTAATCTCCATAATTTAAGGGGAGATTATCTTTTCTATACATAAAATATAATGACTATAAATAATACAAATAATATATCGTCTAATACGGGTTAATTCAATTCTAATGGAAAACTTTGAGATATACCATACTCATAGCACCCATACCGACAACCGTAGATAATGATTAAACGTACCTAATCTTAGTTTATATATTCCTTGTTGAAAATCTCTTACATATCAGGTTGAACACTTAAACATAGACATTGACCTAGCTACAAAATATGTTAATGGAGTAAAACCACCACTACATTGGCATAAGCGATAAACGATATTAGAGGACAACAGACACCTTCATGGTAGCAGCTATGCCCTGGATATGCATTCTGATACATTTATAAGGAAAGTTATTGACACAATTTGTGAAACAAACAACATGGTATGGAAATTAGCTATGCATTAGATACATTTTTAAACATCATCATAATAAAATGTTGATACATTTTATTATTGGTAGATACACCAATCCTATTCAAGTTGATCTATAGACTCAAATTAATCTATCCATATACAAATTCATCATATAAACTCAATCACCATTCTAATTGTCCCAAAAAGCTCAAAAGACACATAATTGGTATGTAAATATACACAATAACATATCTTTTATATGTACTCATGCTATACAGTACAATATAAACCCTAATTAAAAAATAAATTAAGTTAAATAAAAACAAAACTAAATTGAAGCTTACCAAATCAATGGCGCTACTAGTAGACACAAAATTAGAAGATTTATCTTCAAAATTAGCATATCTCCGTTTTCGACCACCGCCACTCTGTTGCATCACCGCCGGCGTCACCAAATCCGGCAACAAAGCTGCCAATTTTGAGCTCCAAATTCTGTTATAAACTGAAATCACTATGAATAATGATGGTTGAGACGTTAATGACAGAGATATTGAGAGGGGGCATGATCCAGTTCCTTTTTTATGTCCGACCAGTAGGCGAACTGAAAGAAGAAATTGACGGTGATGAAGACAGAAAATGATGGGAAAGGAAGAAGAATGGATTTGTATGTGAGGTTAATCGGATATTTGTTTTATAGTAAATTACATAAGTACCCTCCCTCCTATGAATAGCACGCGCGTTCATTTGCTCAAACATAATCTGAGCCGCTCAAATTAACTGATCGGACGATCACGAAGTGGACCCTGGACTTTTTTTATTGGCTGGACTCATTTTATCTTTTCCCTATATAGGGAAAAGATAAAATGGGTCCAGCTTATTTTGAGTCCAATTTGAGTCCATTGATTTTCTTCCATCTCCTCAAATTCCAACCACCTCCTACCACCACCACCATCATCTCCGACCACCACCATGATTTTCCGGCGACGGCGACCACCGCCATCACGACTTACACATGTGTAAGTTAACTTACACATGTGTAAGTTAACTTACACATGTGTAAGTTAACTTACACATGTGTAAGTTACATGGACCCTTTTTGGACTCAAATTAAGTTGGACTCAATTTATCCCACCCCTATATATATATATATAATAAATATATAATAGATATATAATATATTATATAATATATATAATTTTTAGAAAACCCTAAAAATATTAAGCGTAATAAAAGATAATCAGAAGAATCAATCGAAGCAGACCCAAGTCTGAATCGAGATATATGCCAACGTTGGCTCTGATACCATGATAAAACTATCTAAAATATATATAGAACTTGATAATGATACGAGATGATTCAATAATAAGCGAACAATAAATTGTAATACTCATCTTATTGATAATAAAACTAAATACTTACTAATAGTTCTTGAAAATAGAAAAGGTTTTTTGAACAAACTCAAGCCCCAGATACAAAAACGATTACATTGTAAAAGAGGAATACTGACAACGGCTAGAAAGAGGCAGAGAATGTTAGAAAACCTAGGTAGACAACTAGGTTGAATATATAGAAGCAAATAAGTACTCTTCAGCCCTTGATCTTTTATTCTCTACAGCTTCAGTCCTTAAGATCATGAGAAGAAGCAATCCAGGTCCTCCAGCTTTAGCAGCATGTCACTTATAGTCCTGCACATAAACATTTTAAGTTAAATAATATTTGTAACAATTAAGTTGCTTAACTTAATAATAATCCATATTTTAAGAGAATAAATTTTAAACATAAATAACCTTATGAGTTACTCATTCTATCGTCATGGAGGGGATCTCATTGTACCAGTGAGTACCACAACGTAATAACGTCAGCATCATTAGCTAATTAAACTTTGAGTTAAAAACTCCCAAATACCTTTGTACTTGCCATCTTAGTACAAACACACAAACATTTTCTTTTTGTTTTACCTTTTCAACTTCGAGAACCGCGCTTCCCTCCCTTCAAACCGTCCTTTGTATTTAACATATGGTCATGTTGCAATATTCATACAGCTACTTCATCCCAGTTGTTATGCTAAAAATATATGCTGGAAAGTCAATCAAAAATCCAAAATACTCCCCAGTTGTCCATGACTACCTAACTGATCTTGCCAGGAAACACCATAGGTATAGGCTTCTGGATCCTGATCAAAGTGAATTATACACAACAGATGTTAAAAATATGGAATAGTTTCTGTTGATGGCGTTAAGTGGAAGCAATAGAGAAAGCTTGCAAGTTTGGAGTTTTCTACAATAGTTTTGACTTTTGAGAGACTTCAGTTGTGAACTAAAGCAGCGAAATTGGTTGGAATTGTGTCTCAGTTTGCCAAGGACAACAAAGTCTTTGATGTACAGGTAAGTCAACTACGAAATCCGGTTTCATGTATATGGTTGGCTAGTGCACCTTCTCTGGCCTTGAGATTGTATGAAAACTGTGATACTGTATCCAGATTATCCATTTTTTTGGGAAGTTATAATGTTTTATTACGTTTATACCATCGCACATAATATTTTTTTTATTGATTTGGGTTCTTAACTTGACTCATTTATGTGTTGATACTTTCGAATGCACCTTTGGTCAATCAAAAAAGAAAAAAGAAAGATTTCAACTATGCAACAGAGCAATCTAGACAAATCCCACCAAGTGTGATGAGTTTTTTGCATTGAGATATCCAAAACTGTCCATAATCACAGGAGGTGACAAAATGGGCAGGTTGGGTAATGGTTTGAAAGGGTTCTAGGCAGAGGCTGCCTCCTACCACTTTTTGTTCACTTTCCTTGAAATTTATAAAAGTTTGATGAATTAATTGTATGAGTATAATACTATATTGTGGAGATTTGGATACAAGTTGCACGTTATAAACATTTGAATACGTCAACTTTGGTTGCTCTCTGTCCCTTCATTTTTAGCAAACTTTTTAAAATTAACAAGGTTTTAATCGTCACACTCTGTGAAGTGTAATTAACTTTCAGCATAGACAGAACATTTCTTTAGGTGATTGTATTCTTCAACCTTTTTCTTTTCTTAAATTACAGAAATGCTGATGAGATGTGGCTTGGATTCAATATTTAAAGTTGGTTTTGGTGTAGAACTAGTTGTCTAGAAGGATCTAACAAAGAAAGGAACTCATTTATCAAAGCATTTGATGATTCAAACGCATTGACATTCTGGCATTATGTAGATCCATTATGTAACTGAAACGATTTCAGAACATTGGTTGTGAAGCTTCGCATGAGTAAACATCAAACTGATCAATGGTTTTGTTCTCAAGCTGATAAAAAAAGAAGAGAACTAGAAAAACAACATAATGCAAGTATTACTGCTTGATATATTTCCAAACTATTGTAAAAAAAAAGGGTAATTGGATGGAAACCCTCTGATCCCATGTACCATTTGGTACCCACTAATCCCCCAAGTGTGACTTATGTATTACTGACTCAATTATCTTGAAAAATGAGAAGCAGGACATACTGTCAAGATTTTCGATAAAAATCAAGAAGGATTCGGAGATGAATGTTCGATATTTGATGGATATCATTCTAAATTTCATCCAAGCTGGAAAAGATTCTAGTGCAAATACTGCTACATGCTCTGCATGAATCCAAAAGTCAAGGATAAAATTGTGTCAGAGATAGAAGCACATATCGGCAATAACGGAAACAGGGTGAATGTTGAATTGATGATGAAGTGCTTGAGGGAATACATTACATCCATGCAGCCTTGTCGGAGACATTGAGACTATATCCTGCAGTTGCTATGGTAACATTGTACTCCTTTTGTGACTTTGTCTCATATGATCTGTTACTTGAATTTAGAATTGAAAGTCTGACACTAAGTTCTGCCTCAGAATAGATATCGAATGGTTAGAATAGACTTTTTTGCGAGAGACCATGATAAACATGCCTTAGGGTAATAGTCAATCTGTAAAATATGCAAATCTGCACAAAGCTGAGTTTAAATTTTAAGTACTAAACCTTTTTATATGTGTTAGGGTTTTGTAAGGATGGAAGGGTTGCAGAGACAGATGATATTCTTCCTGATGGTTATGAGTTGAAATAAGGGAATGGGGTATACTACTCGTATGCTATGGGAAGAACGTCTTACATTTAGGGAGATGATGCTGAAGATTTCAAGCCTGAGAAATGGCTCAATGATAATGGAGAGTTTCAACTAATTTTCTGTCATTTCAATTTGGTTTGGTTGCCATTCTTCTGAAAAGCACATATGCTATGCAATTTGCTGTACATATATGTGTCTATTCCTTTTCTGGTTGAATACTCATATTATGATAGTAATTGCTTGCAAGAAAGTATCCTAGGTAATTTACATTATAATTATGTGTGTTTGGATGCAAGAAAGTTCTATGCTTAGGGATGGTGATGGAATATATGTAATTGCTTAGTCCTCTTTGCAGGCTCGTGCTTGTCCTAGAATTTGTTTGGGGAGAGATTTCGCTTACCGTCAGATGATGATCACGTCCATTGCTTACCGTCAGATGAAGATCACATCCATCTCTCTTCTTCACTTCTTTTGTTTCAAGTTAGCCTACACAACAAGAAAAGTGACTAATAAAACAATGTTTACATTGCACATTGATGGAGGTCTTCATCGCCATAGATACATGACTTTTACATATATATAGTAGCTCTTGCTGAACTGTTGTGCTGCCCTGGAATTATACCTGGAAACTCTATCAGATCTAAGTGGGTTAGACAATGAACCTCAAGAGACTCCAACTGTTTGATATATAGACGAAAAGGATTTTAAGTTTTAAGTAGAAAAGTTCTTTCAGATAACCAATGGGTGATTGATCAAAGTTCCACCAAATGACATGATCCTTCAAGATCTAACTTCAAGGAATTGTAGTCATCCCCGGCCTAAGGATCTAACAATTGATGCATACGTCATATTTGTAAAAAACTATATTTTCTATACGGCAATTTACAAATTTCCTTTAGAATCAATGAAATGTAATACACTATATGTTAAATCACCCACAACCTCTTGGTTGATGATCTAAACGAAATACTCTTAGGCCAATGAACATTAATATAGACTACAAAAAATAATATGGAGTAATGAAAGAATGTACCTTTTTTAAATCCTTTTTCCACTGCTACAGTTTTAATTTTAAACCTTTTAACAATGAGATGCTCCGCGGAAGTTGGCTTATGCTTGTACATTCAATATTCAATTCTCGTAAACTTTCTAAATCTCCTACTTCCTCGGGCAATTTCCTAAGCTTCATACAGAACATTAAATCCAACTTTTTGAGACGTTTCAACTTACAAATGCTGCTCGGAATATCTTCAATGCTCTCGCACCATGAAAGATCCAATACCTCCAAAGATTCTAACTTGCCAATATCCTTAGGTAACTTTTGAAGAGCAGAACAATGATGAAGAGCAAGAGTTTTCAGATGTTTTAACTTACAAATGCTACGAGGAATATCTCTTATCCTATGGCATTGTGTAAGATCTAATAACTCCAAAGATTCTAACTTGTCAAGATCATCGGGTAACTTTTCAAGAGCAGAACAAAAACGAAGCGCAAGAGTTTTCAGATGTTTCAACTTACAAATACTACCAGGAATATCTCTTATCCTATACGTCCGCAAAAAATTTAATACCTCCAAAAATTCTAACTTGTCAAGATCTTCAGGTAACCTTTCAAGGGCAGAACAAACATGAAGGGCGAGAGTTTTCAGATGTTTCAACTTACAAATGCTATCAGGGAGATGTTTGAGACTTGTACAAAATGCTAAATATAATTCCTCTAAATATTCCAACTGGCCAAAGTCCCCAGGCAATTCCTCTATGCCACAAAAGACAAGCCTAAGAACTTTCAAATGTTGTAAGCTACAAAAGCTTATTGGAAGACTCTTGAGATTTTTGCAATGTTCGAGATTTAGATAAACAAGCTTACAAAGTTTTTTAATTGAGGAAGGTAGTTCAACTATATCACTTTTGCGGATATAAAGGTGTTGCAAACTACTGTTGGCGTCTGTTGGGATTATATCTGGGAACTCCTTAGGATTCAATCTTGATAGTCTAAGAAAGCTCAAGTGACTCTAAATGCTTGATAAATGAAAGAGATCTTATTCTTTTACAGCTATATATAGTTAAGTAGACAAGCCTTTTTAGGCATCCAGCTGTGGGAATACGAAGTTCCACCAACTTCTTACATCCTTTAAGATATAACCTCTCAAGATTCGGAAACACCCCAAGGTCACAGGTCTTCAGATGATGTGTATTATGCAATACAAGGTATTTGAGTTTCTTCATATCTATTCCCCCTTCCCAAAGTTGTTCAATTCTGCTGTTATAAATCTCAACTGTGACGAGATTATTTGTTCCAGATATTTTGGGTAAACACCTATTAGGATAACGCCTCCAATACAAATATCGTAGCGCATTCGGGAGGTACTCACAAACTTTATGACCATCCCCAACGGAATGACCATCCCTAACAAACTCAAAATAATTACTAGCTACAGAATCATAATTCACAATAAGGCATCTAAGTTTCTTCATGTGTATAAGACCTGCCAAATCAATATCAGGTGTGAGTTCTATACGAACACATCTTGTCTCTTCCGCACCCTGAAATGCAAAAACAATAACCATAACACTAGTTTCACAAGTAATGCAAAATATGTCATTTCATCACGAATTAGAAGTAAAAGGGATTCTTACAATGTGACAAGCAAAAACAAGTTCGATCTCCTCCTGTACCCACAATCTGCTATGTCTGCTCGGGTCATCCGGATGTAGACTGCGTACAATATTCTTGCCCATTTCTTCTATATGGTCATGGATGCATATTTGTTCAGAACGCTGACTTTCATCACACAAATAGAAATCAAATGGAGTTTCAGATACCTCTTCAATAGTAATGAGAGATTTCCTCTGAAGAGCTCTTAAACCATTTCGAGCATGAAATCCACAACCATCAAGCATTCTTATTGCATCCTCCATTTTCCAATTTTTTAGTAAGCATGCAACATCGAGGAATATTTTCTTGTGTTCATCCTCCAAGCTTTCATAGCTTACTCCGAGTTTTCTAATAGTTTCCTCCAATGGAATTGTTTTGAGTCTTGCTAATGTATCAATCCATTCAGGCTTGTCTTTACCACATAATGACGAACCCAAAACTTTGACCGTTAAAGGAAGACCAGCAGCATAACGTACAACTTCAAGAGATTCCTTTTCATACTCTCGAACTGGGACATCTTTCCCAAATGCGTACCTACTGAAGAGGTGCATCGCTTCCTCATCTGATAAAAGATCAACATGATGAATCAAGCTTACCCGGTGTGACAATAACACTTGCTCATCTCTTGTTGTAATTATAATTCTACTTCCGGGTTTAAACCAACTATTATCACCTGCTAATGCCTCAAGTTGGCTTAGTTGATCAACATCATCTAGAACAACAAGAACCTTTTTACCACTCAACCTCATTTTCATCATATTGATTCCATCATGAACACTACTTACAGTTATCCATTGATCTTTCAATACATCAATGAGAATTTGTTTTTGCATTGAGTTTAAACCTGACAGAGAGGCCTTTGAGACTTCCCTGACATTCTCAACAAAGGTTCTAGCTTCAAACTGAATAGATAATTTATCAAAAATAGCCCTAGCCAAAGTTGTCTTACCAGCACCTCCCATCCCCTTGATCCCTATCATGCGAACATCATCCAAACCGGTATATAGGAACAACTCGAGATCCTGCATCCTTTGTTTTATGCCTACTAATTTTTCATCAGTATTCACATAAGTAAACGAACATAACTCACGTGAAACCTCTTCAACAATCAATCTGATCACTTGAGCTTCATGTCTGTAAGTCACAGAAGATCCAACATGAACAAACAAATATTTCATCTCGCACACAACAAAAGCAAAACGGAACAGCTGGAAATTTAATAAAAATAACAAATGAGGAATTACCCATCAGCAATATTTCTCAAATCCCAACCAGACAAATTGGCTGCCTTTGTTAGAGCCTCTCTCCATATCTGAACCTCTGATCCATTATTATGTTTGGAAAGTGCTTCTCCAACTGATCCACTTTGTTTGCGTACTTCCTTTGGTTCGACATCATAAAATACAGGGTAAGCAATTTGCTCTTTCTTCTTCTGGCACTCCATTATCTTCAAAAGCTCATTTAAGCACCAGGATGAAGATGCATAGTTCTTAGAAAATACTACGATGTACAATCTTGAGTCTTCAATGGATTGTAATAATTCGTCATTGATCCTTTTTCCTTTCTCGAGTCTCTTGTCATCCTTAAAAGTACGAATGCCTTGTTGGTCAAGAGCAACATAAAGATGATCAACGAAAGTCCTACGTGTGTCTTCACCACTGAAGCTTAAAAATACATCATATAGGTAGCTCTTCTTGTGAACAAATGAAGTCGACGAAGAAGATTCCATTCAATATGAATTGATTACCCAAAATACCCCTCTCCTTTATTCACTAATTTAAAATTTTCACCTAATATACCTATAATATCCTTAATGAAATAATTTACAACATAAATCCCTCAACCCTTAAAATAACTACACTACCTCCTTTAACATTAATTACTTTTGCATTACCACCATTGCCGCCCCCAGTCCCCCACCACCCCACGTCACCGTTGCCGACACCCGCACCACCTGTCGCCGCCACCACCACCCCACACCGCTACAACCATCGACGCTGCATTGCGTGGACTTTTGTCTAGTATAAAAACGCATGTGAAGATAAAAAATACTATTCACTCCGATGGAAATTAATATATTATATATTATATATAATGCATTTATTACTTAAAAAGACCAATGTTATTGTCTTTTTAATTTAGTAGGCCACAAAACAACAATAATAAAAGAGCATACCTTTCAACACTTTTAAACCTTTTAACAATGAAATGTTCCGCGGAGGTTGTATGCTTGTATATAGAATTATCAACTTTTTGAGACGTTTCAACTCACAAATGCTGCTCGGAATATCTCTTATACTCTTGCAGGATGAAAGATCCAATACCTCCGAAGATTCTAACTTGCCAAGATCCCCAGGTAACTTTTCAAGAGCATTACAATTATTAAGATTCAACTTTTTGAGATGTTTCAACTCACAAACGCTGCTCGGAATATCTCTTATACTCTTGCAATACATAAGATCCAATACCTCCAAAGATTCTAACTTGCCAAGATCCCCAGGTAACTTTTCAAGAGCATTACAATTATTAAGATTTAACTTTTTGAGATGTTTCAAGTTACAAATACTGCTCGGAATATCTATAATACTCACGCAGGATGAAAGATCCAATACCTCCAAAGATTCTAACTTTCCAAGATCCCCAGGTAACTTTTCAAGAACATTACAATTATTAAGATTCAACCTTTTGAGATATTTCAACTCACAAAGGCTACCCGGAATATCTCTTATACTCTTGCAGGATGAAAGATCCAATACCACCAAAGATTCTAACTTGCCAAGATCCCCAGGTAACATTGCAAGATCATTACAATTTTTAAGATTCAACTTTTTGAGTTGTTTCAATTGACATATACTACCCGGAATATCTCTTATACTCTTGCAGGATGAAAGATCCAATACCTCCAAAGATTCTAACTTTCCAAGATCCCCAGGTAACTTTTCAAAAGCATTACAATTATTAAGATTTAACTTTTTGAGATATTTTAACTCACAAATGCTACCCGGAATATCTCTTATACTCTTGCAGGATGAAAGATCCAATACCTCCAAAGATTCTAACTTGCCAAGATCCCCAGGTAACATTTCAAGAGCATTACAATTATTAAGATTTAACTTTTTGAGATATTTTAACTCACAAATGCTACCCGGAATATCTCTTATACTCTTGCAGGATGAAAGATCCAATACCACCAAAGATTCTAATTTGCCAAGATTCCCAGGTAACATTTCAAGATCATTACAATGATTAAGATTCAACTTTTTGAGTTGTTTCAACTGACAAATGTTGCCTGGAATTTCTCTTATACTCTCGCATGATGAAAGATCCAATACCACCAAAGATTGTAACTTGCCAAGATCCCCTGGTAACATTTCAAGATCATTACAATTATTAAGATTCAAACTTTTGAGATGTTTCAACTGACAAATGCTACCCGGAATATCTCTTATACTCTTGCAGGATGAAAGATCCAATACCTCCAAAGATTCTAACTTGCCAAGATCCCCAGGTAACTTTTCAAGAGCATTACAATTATTAAGATTCAACTTTTTGAGATGTTTCAACTTACAAATGCTGCTCGGAATATCTCTTATACTCTTGCAGGATGAAAGATCCAATACCTCCAAAGATTCTAACTTGCCAAGATCCCCAGGTAACTTTCAAGAGCATTACAATTATTAAGATTCAACTTTTTGAGATGTTTCAACTTACAAATGCTGCTCGGAATATCTCTTATACTCTTGCAGGATGAAAGATCCAATACCTCCGAAGATTCTAACTTGCCAAGATCCCCAGGTAACTTTTCAAGAGCATTACAATTATTAAGATTCAACTTTTTGAGATGTTTCAACTTACAAATGCTGCTCGGAATATCTCTTATACTCTTGCAGGATGAAAGATCCAATACCTCCGAAGATTCTAACTTGCCAAGATCCCCAGGTAACTTTTCAAGAGCATTACAATTATTAAGATTCAACCTTTTGAGATTTCTCAACTTACAAATGTTGCTAGGAATTATTCTTATACTCTTGCAGGATGAAAGATCCAATACCTCCAAAGATTTTAACTTGCCAAGATCCCCATGTAACTTTTCAAGAGCATTACAATTATTAAGATTCAACTTTTTGAGATGTTTCAACTTACAAATGCTGCTTGGAATATCTCTTATACTCTTGCAAGATGAAAGATCCAATATCTCCAAAGATTCTAAGTCGCCAAGATCCTCAGGTAACTTCTCAAGAAAATGACAACAAAGAGACAAAGTTTTCACATGTTTCAACTTACAAATGCTATCAGGGAGAGGTTTGTAACGTGTTGCAAAATCGAAAAATAACTCCTCTAAATATTCCAACTGGTCAAAGTCCTCAGGCAATTCCTCTATGTCACAACAGTGAAGCCGAAGAACTTTCAAACTTTGTATGCTACAAAAGCTTCTTGGAAGACTCTTGAAATTTTCACAAGAATATAATAGAAGGTATTTGAGTTTCTTCATATCCATCTCTCCTTCCCAAAGTCGTTCAATTTTGCTGTGATAAAGTTCAAGTGTGACGAGATTATTTGCTCCAGATATTTTGGGTAAACAGCTATGAGGGTAATTACCCCAAAACAGACATCGTAGTGCATTCGGGAGGTATTTGCAAAATTTATGACCATCCCAAACATAGTCAGGATCAGTAATAATATTACCAATATTCACAATAAGGCATCTAAGTTTCTTCATGTTTAGAAGACCTGTCAAATCAATATCAGGTGTGAGTTCCATACGAATACATCTTGTCTCTTCCGTACCCTGAAATTCAAAAACGAAAACCATAAAACTTGTTTCACAACTATGAAAAATTCATTTCATCACCGTTTTAGAAGTAAAATGGATTCTTACAATGTCACGAGCCAGGACATATTCGATTTCATCCTGAACCCACAATCGGCTATGTCTACACGGGTCATGTGGATGCAGACGACGTACAATATTCTTGCCCATTTCTTCTATATGGTCATGCATGCATATTCGTTCATAACGCTCCCTTACACTTTCATCATCCATGACGTAATGAATACCATATTCAGATACCACTTCAATGGTAATGAGAGATTTTCTCTGAAGAACTCTTAAACCATTTCGTGCATGATATCCACAACCATCAAGCATTCTTATTGCTTCCCCTATTCTCCAACTTTTGAGTAAGCATGTAACATCTAGGAATATTTCCTTGTGCTCATCCTCCAAGCTTTCATAACTTATTTCGAGTTTTTTAACAGTTTCCTCCAATGGAATTGTTTTGAGTCTTGCTAGTGTATCTATCCATTCAGGCTTGCCTTTACCACACAATAACGAACCCAAAACTTTAAGTGTTAAGGGAAGACCAGCAGCATAACGTACAACTTTGAAAGATTCCTTTTCATACTCTTTAGGTGGGATATCTTTCCCAAATGCGTACCTACTGAAGAGGCGCGTCGCTTCCTCATCTAATAACAGATCAACATTATGGATCAAGCTCACCCCCCCGTGTGACAACAACACTTGCTCATCTCTTGTTGTAATTATAATTCTACTTCCTGGTTTAAACCAACTATTATCACCTGCTAATGCCTCAAGCTGGCTTATATGATCAACATCATCTAGAACAACAAGAACCTTTTTACCACCCAACCTCATTTTCATCATGTTTATCCCATCATGAACACTACTTACGGGTATGGATCGATTTTTTAATACGTCGGCGAGAACTTGTTGCAACTACTTCAAGCCCGACAAGGAGGCTTTTGAGACTTCCCTGACATTCTCAACAAAGGTTCTATCTTCAAACTGAGTAGATAGTTTACCAAAAATAGCCCTGGCCAAAGTTGTTTTACCAGCACCTCCCATCCCCTTGATCCCTATCATGCGAACATCATCCAAACCGATCTTTAAGAACAGCTCAAGATCCTGTATCCTCTGTTCTATGCCTACTAATTTTTCATCAATGTTCACATAATTAAATGAACATAACTCACGTGAAACCTCTTCAACAATCGATCTGATCACTTGAGCTTCATGTCTGTAAATCACGGAAGATCAGATTAGCTTGTGGAAGAACCAACATGAACCATCAAATTATTTCATCCCATACACAACATAAACCAGATTGGAATAAATTGAAAGAAAAATTTCAAGAATAACGAATGAAGAATTACCCATCAGCAATCTTTCTCAAATCCCAACCAGCCAAATTGGCTGCCTCTTTCAGAGCCTCTCTCCATTTTCCAACCTCTGATTCATTCCTATGTACGGAAAGTGCTTCTCCAACTGATCCACTTTGTTTGCGGACTTCAGTTGGTTCGACATCATAAAATACAGGGTAAGCAATTTGCTCTTTCTTCTTCTGGCACTCCATTATCTTCAAAAGCTCGTTTAAGCACCATGAAGAAGATGCATACTTGTTAGAAAAAACTATGATGTACAATCTTGAGTCTTCAATGGATTGTAATAATTCGTCATTGATCCTTTTTCCTTTCTCGAGTCTCTGGTCATCCTTAAAAGTACGAATGCCTTGTTGGTGAAGCGCAAAATATAGATGATCAACGAAAGTCCTACGTGTGTCTTCACCACTGAAGCTTAAAAATACATCATATAAATAGCTCTTTTTGTGAACAGATGTAGTTGACGAAGAAGAAGCCATTCAATGTATGCTTCCCTGATGATAATAAATAAATAATTCAGATGTCAACATATATGTGTAGTTTGAGATGTATTTGATCAAGTAATTATTTTTTGAAATGTAAATATGGCTGAATTTCATTATAATTTTTTCTCTTTTGCAATTAAGCGAGGGACAAAAGTCACCTAATAAAGTACGAGTAATTTAGTTATTTCTAATGAGTTTTTTAAGCTTGTAACAATTCTTATATTAAATTTGAATTTAAAGATTACTCTAAAGCAAAATTAACACAAAATCTTACCTGGAAACTGCAACTAAATACTCCAACTCAATATTAAGAGTGTGGGTAATTTGTTTCGTTTTTCTCTTGCTCTGCCCCGCGACTTTCTTTTAACTTGTTGACTTTTCACTTTCTGGATGTCAACTCAATATTAATTTGTTCGAAACAATAATATTTGAGCATATAATTTGTTTGGTAGAGAACACTTCAACTTGCTACACCCGATGACTGTGTTTTTCTCTGAACTTTTTGTTGACTTTTCTCATAGTGTTTGAAAACTGATTTTTCATATTTGTGGTATCTAAGTTTTATAACATCCAACTTCTGCAAATCTTATTATAGCTTGAGTATCTTAATATCTTATTGTGACTATCCAATAACACATAACCAAAGATAAAATGCATGTCCAAACACCCAAGATAATACTCTCATCGAGCCTCATCTCTATAGCTCGTGAAATTTCGTTAAAAAGACTATCATCATACATGGGTGGTAAAACTTGATATCGCAGATTTACGACCAGTTTGGATATCAAAAGACATGCATTAGCCACTTGCTCTCTTAAATGGCTCCAATCTTTTATCCATTGCACATTGTTAGTATAAACTCTTTCACTACCATTATGCACTTACAATTCTAATTAGCAAGACAAAAAAGAACATAAAAAAATAAGCTATGTATGCAATTAAAGAAATTTTCAACATTCTTACTAGCATGTTATAACTATAGGTGCAAACTTCAAACCATTTGATTGAGAAAGATTGACTTAGGTTGTAGTTTATCAACTATCTCAAACGGGTGAAGGGAAAGGAAAAAAAAACAGGTTAAAGGAGAACGGGACATACTCCTTTAGGCCCCACCTCCCGCTCGTCTTGCTCTTCTTCCACACAACGTCCCAGTCCGTGACGCCTCCTTGCCATCCACGTCGTGGGAAGATGCGCCCAAGAATACCCCCATGACGTGTGGATGGGAGAGGCCTAAGTTGTTTTCATTGGGGATTTGTATCAAACAGTTGGTGCGCATAACCTTTTTTTTCATCCTTATACAACACTATATATGGTAAACAAAGATGATGTTGCGGGTACAAAGTGTTTCAAAAACAATCCCACCCACACAGATATGCTACTACCAAGATTACCAAAGCTAAAACCAACCACAACATCCTAGATTCCTAGATTCCTGTCTAATGCTTGGGTCTGTTGCGCAACCCTTTCCTCCACAGTAACATCCCCGGAGGTCATGCTGTCGATGTCAGAGAGGGCTAAACTTTTGGGATCCTGCAAAATAACAAACGGATTAGAACTGCATATGTCGGACCAATGAGTATATGATATCAGTTGTTACCTCACAAGGCTAGCTTGTAGTGTTCGTGTTCAGGATATTTTCAAATTTTACCACGGTTAATGGTATAAAATGGTAGTAAATAAGTTTCAATCCTAATTGTCTTGAGACGCAATTTAAAACTTGACTCAAGGTAATACAAGTATAAAACCGTAAGGGTTGTTTGGTAGGAGTGAATCAAAAGAATGGAAATGTAATAGAAATGAATATAGTGGGAAAGAGAATGAGTATTTGGAAAGAGAATAGATTCCGTCGTTTGGTACAAGCAGAGAATGAATATATGAAAAATACAAAAATTTAAATAATAATTAAATTTAATACATATAACATCATTAAAAAAAAAAATTCATTCTCATCCATTCTCTACAATTTATAGAGAATGGAGGGAATGGAATCGATTCCCACTTCTCGATTCTCTTTCTCATTCTTCATTGCAACCAAACATGAGAAATCTTTCTCATTCCCTTTCCCCCTTTCCATTCCATTGTACCAAACACCCCCTTAATAAGTTATTAGAACATTTTTTATAGGATGTTTAGGATTACTTTTTGAAAATTGATAATGCATTTCAAATAATCAGAATCAGATAATTAGGTAACAAAACGTAATTATAAAAAATAATGTTTGAATTTGATTATGTTGTTTGATATCACAATAATCAGATAATCAACTAGTTAAATATTTGGCAAATATATATTTTTTAAAAAGTAAAAGTTAAAATAACAAAAAAGGACATTTAAGTTATTATATTAATGTAAGTTAAATCATGAACAGGAACTTTCATGAACAGTAATTCTCAGAGTTTATTATATATAACTAGTCCTAATGCCCATACGATGTACGGTAGCTATATAGATTGTATCATAAAGAAATTCGAACATGCCTCATACATGATTCGTGAGTATGAAATAAATTATGGTTAAAGTAAACCGATGATCGAAGTTATATTCTAATAAACAATAATGATAAATAATAATATTGTTTAGTTAGAGTTTTGGATTTACCTTGAATTTTTACAATTAGAATCGGAACTTGTAAGCATAGTCGATGACGACAAATAGCCTTGTGATTTTAGATCGTAAACTCAAAATTTTGAAGTCTTCATGTTAATAACTTATTATAAGTAATATAAGTAATAGGAGTTGAATAATGAGAAAGAAAAATAGACAATTTTATTAATGAGAAAACGATTAATCAAATAAGGTTATAATGTGTTTTGTATCTATAAGTCAAGAGTTAGAATTTAATTATGAGTCTAATAAGGAAATTGAATCTATATATATAATTAAAAAGCTAATTTAAAAAAAATTAATAAATTAAAAGGACACGTGTCGATAAAGGATTACGCCACATGTTGTTTCAAAAATATATCAATCATGTTTTAGTTTATTAGTAGATATCTTTAAGCAAATTATAAATAATATTAGCTTTAGAAGGAGTGGTTCATGTGTTGGGTATATATGTGTTGGGTCTTGGTTTTGAACCCCAGCCCCTTTTTTTTTCTTTATTTGTAAATTTAAATTTACCTTTTATTGCTTTGTTATGCTTTAGATTTCACCCTTTTTATTTGGTTTCTTTTTTGTAAGTTTTTTTGCATGAGTGGTTCGAGCTTTGCATACTGTCCAATTGGATGTTACTGTGGTGTTTCGAATGATAACTGCTAACTAATAACTATTAACTTGCTTTAAATATAGATATAACTAGTATGTATAAATAGGTTTTAGGTAAAATAAAATAAATATTAAAGTAAAACAAATAAAACAATAGGGTTTTTTTTACTGAAAATCACCGTGCATCATGAAAATCATCGTGCATCAATTGCTTTATGAATCTTTGTGCATCAATTTAACCAAAATCTTAGGGTCAATATTCTATCCTATTTGTTTTACTTTAATACTTGTTTTACAATACCCAACCCCTAAATAAATATTAATATTATCATTGAAATAATTTAACTTTATTTCTCATTCATGTATATTTTTTAAAAATAATCAACCTTTATGTATATTTTTATAAAACATTTATATGATGGTGTGCTTGTGATATTGTCTTCAAAACAAAAAATAGATATAGGGTTTAGAATGCTTTAGATTTTTTTTCCAACATTTTCTTTTGCGCTTTTTTTTGAAACCGGATCAACAACAAACGTAAACACGATAACTCGGGCCCCGTAATGCGGGGCTTATACCTACTAGTTTAAGTTATTATGACTACTAACAAGCAAGGGTGGATCTCTTTTGGGGCCCGAGGGGGCCCGGGCCCCCGCCGTTTTTCCGATCATTAGTATAGTTTTCTCCGTAATTTGTTTGAAAAATTATTTTTCTTAGTGCTATTTTTGTGTTCTCATGACTTTCGGTCCCCTCTGATTTTTTTTCTTAGTGTTATATTTTAGTCACGTAACTTTCGGCCCCTTCTACTAAATCGGTCAAGATCCGCCAACAAGACATAATGTAAGTTTTCTCTGTTGTTGCGTTCTTAAACATTCATGTGTGTATTGCATCCCTTATAAAATCGTAAAATTAAGGGTGCCAAATTATGGTTTTTTAAGTTCAAGTGCAGAATCTTATGTTGACCCATTTACCCTTGGAATGAAAAGTTGCCTGTAACAAAAACTAACAATCTTTAAAATGGAAAGCACTCTTTTAAAAAGAGTTCATAAGTCATAACAATAGACACAATGCACACACTCATGTGATTTCGAAACTCAATAATCAAAAAATTCATAAAAATCAATCCCAAACATCCCCTTATAGTATAGTAATATCTGCTATATACTTATTGAAACAGTAGTTAACCGAACGATTCCAAAAACTCTTCAACTTAAAACTTGCTTATAACACTGCCACATAAGATTTAATCCTATGTGTCATCTTCTTAATTAATTTGAATTATTAAATAAAAAAGAGTTAAATGCAAGAATGGTCCCTGTGGTTTGTCCGTTTTTGCAAATGCAGTCCCTCTCTTGAATTTTTAGCAACGATGGTCCCTGAAGACATGTTTCAGTTGCAACGGCAGTCCCTCTCTAACGGATCCGTTAATTAATGTCGTTAAGTTTCCCATGTGAGTAGCACGTGAGGGGTATTAATGTCTTTCCACCTACACAAACCTAGGATGTTCAAAACTATCCATATGCGAACCTGTTATCCGAAAATCTGATCCGATTTTCTTCGAAAAGTCGGATATCCTATATTTAATGCTTAAATTCGGATAGTGACTTTTGAAAAAGTTTAAGAATTTCAATATTTTTTTTAAATCCGAAAATATCCAAAAATGTCAAAAAAATATCGAAAAAGATTATTTTCAATATCCGAAAATATTCTAAACTTTACGAAAATATCTAAAACTTAGTCTCAATACGAAAATATCTAGGATGTTTATTTTTTTTCTAAAATTCGGATACTTCGGATATCCGAAAACTTCGAATATCCAAAATTTTGAATATGTTCGGATATTGAAATCCTTTGTCCGAAATTTTGGGGGGATATCCAAGTTTCAGCTATCCGATTTTTGGATATTCGAACTTTCGCATAGTGAATTTCAATATCCAAACTTTTCGGATATTCTTGGATATTTTCGAATGCCCGAGATTTTCAAAAATCATTATCCGGATCCGAAATTTAGGATATCCGAAGTTCGAATATCCGACTTTTCATATAAAATCAGATCGGATTTTCATATTACAGGGTCGGATACGGATACTTTTGAACACCCTATGTTTGTGTAGGTAAAAGGACATTAATACCCCTCACGTGCTACTCACATGGAAAACTTAACGACACTAATTAACGGCTCCGTTAGAGAGGGACCGCTGTTGCAACTGAAACATGTCTTCAGGGACCACCGTTGCTAAAAAATCAAGAGAGGGACTGTCGTTGCAAAAAGGAACAAACCACGGGGACCGTTCTTGCATATTAAAACCCGCGGACCTAACCCGGTTCTTAAACTGGATTATTTTCTTCCCTTCGATTATCCCCTTCTTCTGTGTAAACTTTTCTTATTTTTCTAAAAAAATGGTATTTGGGTAGGAACCAAATAGTCCCATGTACCATATTGGTACCATGCCGCACTACCGCATATTGGCATCCCGGTGAATTCCCCAAAGAACTAGGGGAGTTCTCTTCAAAGCTTTCAACCAGAGTCGAACCCACGTCTTGTAACCACCTAGGACTTTTGCGAAGGGGGCGGTGGCTACTGGGCTATTAACCCGGTGGTTATCGACACACACAAATACACAATAAGGTATGTGAATCTTTTATCAAATCTTATTATTTCTATCTATCTCCCTGTTAAATTTCTTTCAATTCAAATCTTACTGTTCTCATCTTCATAGCAACAATTATTCAATTATTATTTTTCTTTGATTGTATAATAACAACAATTATTCAATTGAAATTTGTAGAATTTTTTTCATTAGTTGTTTTTTAGGTTTTTTTTTTCCACTGGATTTTTAGATGTATTTTTTTTTTTTGATGATGTTACATAGACATTTAATGGCTGGTATTTATATCCTTCTTCTTTTTTCAATCCTTAATATTTCAGTTTCAAGATGAATTTTGATTCTTTATATTTTGAATGAATGGGCTGATCTATTGATAAGTATTTTATAATATTTTTTGCTTCTCTTTTCTCTTCGGTAATGAAAAAATATCTGAAATATTGATGCAGAAAACTTACTGGTTATTGCTTATTGCAAATCAGAAGTGAAGCTTGCATTTTTTGGTCTTGCAAGGGAAGATTTTTATATCTTCTTTTGTTTATGAATTTCACTAGAATTAATAAATTGAAGGCAAAAAAGTTGTGTTGATTTCCCATGAAGTTCAACCGTAACTTCTGTGCATTTTTAGCTAATACCAACCATTCTTATAATAAGTGTTAAAACTAATAACAAACCTTTGAGATGTGATTCATGTTTGTTTGTAATCTTTCTTGATTGGAAGTACAAAAACCTTTTAGTTTTCTTGCTTAGTTATATTGAGGTTTTGTTTATTTTTTATTAGTATAGCATGTGTACATATCAATGATTTTTGGTTCAGTTTTCTTCTTAGTTATCTCGAGGTTTTGTTTATTTTCCATTGATCATTAGCATATGGATCTACATAACACATTGTTTGTTTGATAGTATGGTTAAGCAAGCACTTTCTTTCTACATAATGGAATTTCTTGCTTAGTGGTGTTGTTCTTTTTGGGTGTAGTTGTGAGACAAGGGCAAAGATTACAGCTGCAGTGCGAGAAACATGGGATAGACGGCGTTCCCCCATAGGATCATAACACGTTATCATCGTGACTGGCTCAATTTAATTAAGGAAGCATTAAAAAAAGGGCTTTCTTGTGAGGAAGAGCTGCACTTGGATTCCTATGAGATACTTAGCAAGCTGCATGGCAAGGAACTTAGAGAGGGTATTGAATTATGAAAAAAAGGCCCAACCCAGGGGTACGAGCCTTTAAGAGCCTTGAACAAAGAAAGAAAATCTTGGAAGCCATTGCAGCCAAACGGGCTGACCTGTAAGTTCCTTATAACAAAACATGAATTCAGACCCTTTGCTTTGTGATTTATGATTTTATGGAATGAAGTATTGGTTTTTTCTATCCTTTTATAAGAGTTGGAAAAATGTATCGGTTGTGTAATGGGTCTCACGGAATTCAGCAGTCCTGATATCGATGTTAAACGTGAACTAAGGCTCCATGGTTTGCGTGAACTTAGATGACTAATAGGATTGAGTTGTATGATGTGATTTCTCATTTGAAACAGCTTCACAGAAAGAAATTGAAAGAAAAAGGGAGGGGGAATGGACTGGTGATGGGGCATCTGTTGTAGTGGAACCATCGAGGGTTAACATTGCAGGTAAGAAAACAATATCGAGGCAAGAACTGGCTACTGCACTTAACATTTGGGCTTTTCAAACAACTACAAGGTTGACCCATTGTGATGTTAATGCCCTTAAAAAGGAAATGAACGAAAACGAGACTCCATTGGTGTATTCATGCAATGGTTTGCCTGAAAAATCTTTACATAAGGCGTCTTTAGAGACTGTTCGTAGAAGGCTACTTACTTTCTTGAAGCCCGAAACTTTCATAGGAGCTGTGAAGGCGATGAACCACAAAATCCTCACGATTGTAGATGAACCAGAATCGGGCCGGGTTGATTTGGGTATGTTTATTGCGATTCTAACTCCTATATGTGGTGGTACACCAGACAAACGAAAAAGAGTAGCACTTGATTCACTTCTTTGGCGACCAAACCAAGAGGGAGCTAACGGGATGATTAAAATTATTGATGCTTTACGTTATATAAAGTTATTGCGTGCAAAGAAGTCAGTATAAAACCATTGGAATGTTTGCATTTTGCAGTATAACAGGACAGGACCTCATCCGGACTATATCAAATAAGTCGGGCACTTAGCTAGCAATTTGATCTGAAAACTTTCTTATTTCTTTGTCTCCAAATTAATTTAGGCAATAGTCCACCACATACTTTTTTGGCATTTCAGAATGATTGTAAACCTTTTTTTAATAGTTATGTCACATGAGCATCTGTTCCGGTTTTATGATAGCAAATCAAAGGGTTGTTCCATGATTGTTGCAAGACTTTTTGGGAACACTTCAATCAACACTTTAAACAACCACACATCGTGCGAGTAATAAACCTAGTATAATTATAGAAAAATTGCTCTAATATAGAAGATATTTATAGATATTAGAAAATTTGTTTTGATACAATTTTTTATAGTAATATATAAATATTACTTTAGAAAATTTGTTCTAAATAAAATAACTATTTATTTATTACTTAAAGAAAACAATGTTATCATCTTTTTAATCTAGTAGACGACAAAAAATCTTAATCTTAATTTTAAATTTAATCTTATCTTAATATATACTAAAAGGCACCCGACCTAACCTCAATTGATCAATCACAGCCCTCAGTTTTCAAAATTAATTAAATCAACACATGTCTAAATTAATCTACACTTTTTGATATCACCAATTTACACTTTAACCCAATTTAAAAATAATTAATACTTTATTGCATAATGTCTATCTAATAACAAAATATAGCTAAAAGTTAGAGATGTTACAACATTTGGATTAATACGAATTAATATTTATATCAATATTTATTTTATATTATTATTATTATAAAAACTAGGAGGTTTGGGCCCCGCTTTGCGGGGCTCCAATTGTCGTGTTGAAACGGTTTCGTTTACTTGCGTTGAACCTACTTAAAAGTCCAAAAGAAAAAACGTGTGAAAAAACAATAAATAACTTGAAAAAAACAAAAAATGTTTGTGCGAGAAAACTAAGAAAACCTCATCAAAAAGATTGCAATATCGAATACATACATTTAGTTTGTGCAATGAAACGAAAATAACAAAAAGAAAGGAAACAAAATGTTGAATAAAAGTTTCCAATATGTTAGTTGAGAACACAAAAACAAAAAAATCTATGAGAAAAACCAAGAAAAATCGAAAGCAAAAACCCCAAACAGGATGCGAAATGACAAAATCTAGATAGTGATGCATGGTATAAGATGAACCAATAGAAGAAAACAAAAAAGCAAAAAAACTGTGCAACAAACCAAGAAAAACCAGAAGAAAAAAACCCTTAACGGGATCCAATATGGTAAAATCCGAATAGTAACCGAGTAGTAACGCGGGCGTAGGTGGACTAATAGAACAGTGCCACGTGGCGGTGGCACTGTTCATTAGCCTCGCACTTAATGAGATTACAATTGTAATCAAACTAATTGTAATATTGTTGTTATTAGTAATTGTAATCAGACTATAATTAGGATAATCATTTTAGTAATTGGAATCAAACTATATTTAGGATACAAATTCTTCTTATATAAACCGAACCCTACAAATAAAATCACAACACCAAAAATCATTAAAAATCTCAAGAACCAGCTATTTTTATTGTTCTTAACAACCACGACTAACAAAAATAAAGTTACTTTTTTGCAAGATATCAATGAGAACTCGGTCAATTGTGTAATCAAGGTTAAAATATTTTTTTTGAAAGAGTTTGCATAAAAGAGCCATGTTACACCATCCAGCCTTAATATGACTTAACATTTAGTATTTACATTTGAATATCTCAATTCATTTTAAATATATTTTTACATTTAACGTATAAGTATTTATGTTCCATATACTATTTTTTTATATTGATAATGTTATAAAACCCGTGTATTTGACACGGGTCTAAAATCTAGTATCTACCAATAAACTAAAACTGGATTGCATTATCTTTTGATCGACACGTATCTTTTTTATTTTATATCCAAATTTATAGCTTCCTTATATTAATCAAATAGTAATTCGTTATATTATATATTATATCTAACTACTTACTTAATATAAATTAAAATGGTTATATTATAGAAAAATGCTAAATGAAGCCCTAAGGGCTTTACATAACGTGCATAAAAGAATTGTATATTTCCATATCAAAAGCTCACCTCCTGAATTTTATGGTAAGTGTACAATTATTTAATGCACTTTAACGGAGCTTCCTTTAGCAAAACCAAACCAAATATCATTAAACTCTATATCACGTAATTATCTATAAATATAAATGGAATTGAAGATGAATATAAATGGAATGGAAATTCATGTTCCTCTCGGCTGAAGCAAAGGAGACCAAAAGAGGTATTAATGTTTCGTTTTTTTTTTTTCCATTCGTAAAATCTTTAAAAACATATATAAAAACTCTTTCTCATTTTGGTTGGGATTCCATGGTCGATCGACAAAGGTAACGAAACAAAAAATTATAATGTTTCTTAACGACATTTTTTTTTATTCTTTCTTACTTTTTTGAACAAAATTAAAAATAGCTTGAAGTTTGGACTTTGGTGATTAAGATCTAACTGTTTTTAGTATTTGTTAGATGTGTTCGTGTTTACGTACAATTACTCTGTAAAATTATTATTGAATATGTTATACGTGTTCATCAATTCGTAAATAAGTGTTAAAAAGATTGTAATCTTATTCCCATAATATTAGTTGGTGCTTAGTATATGATTAGTTTGTACAGGACTAGAAAGAGAGGACTTGAAGCATACGAAAGTTCAAGAAAGAAGGACTAAAGATGGACAAAGTAAAGACTAGATGCTCAAGGACTGAAGCTGTCATTATGCAATAAGTTGCAAGTATAAATATAACCCATCTGAGTTATTTGAGAGTATCGACATACAGACAAATATATCTCTCATCTTTTTTCTATCCAAATTCAATTCATCTGTAATAATAATTTTAGGGTTCTTTGATTCTTAATATTGTAATAGCACATTCAACATATTCAAGTTGAGTGATTAC
Organism: Erigeron breviscapus; assembly: GCA_034093135.1. NCBI lineage: Eukaryota > Viridiplantae > Streptophyta > Magnoliopsida > Asterales > Asteraceae > Erigeron > Erigeron breviscapus. The sequence continues at coordinate 145,690,425 of CM067170.1, read as the reverse complement.
AGTGGTGATTGATTTGATTAGTTTGATTAAATCAATTGATATTGATTCTGGTTATACAGTTGGTTGATTAATTAAAATTAATCATTTAGATTTAGTTTTTTGTTCAATAAGGTATATTGATAGAAATCTCTGGTCATATATGAGTGCATTAAGATTAATATTTTATTATTAGGACTAGTAGTATAACAAAAGAGCGTACCTTTATTTTTTTCCGTTTCCATTTTCTTATGAATTTTCAACATTCAACTCTTGTAAACATTGTAAATCTCCTACTTCCTTGGGCAATTTCCGCAGCTTGTAACAATAGCTTAAATCTAACTTTTTGAGACGCTTCAACTTACAAATGCTACTCGGTATATCTTCTATACTTATGCACTCTGAAAGATCCAATACCTTCAAAGATTCTAACTTGCCAAGATCCTCGGTAACTTCTCAAGAGCAAAACAACGATGAAGAGAAAGAGTTTTTAGATGTTTTAACTTACAAATGCTATCAGGGAGATGTTTAAGATTGTCACAATATTTCAAACATAACTCCTCTAAATATTCCAATTTGCCAAAGTCCCCAGGCAATTCCTCTATGCCACAACGTTTAAGCCAAAGAACTCTCAAACATCGTAAGCTACAAACACTTCTTGGAAGACTCTTGAGGTCACTGCATGCTTCGATATATAGATAAACAAGCTTATGAAGTTTTACAACTGATGAGGGTAGCTCAACCATTCCATTTCCATAGATAAAAAGGTGTTGCAAACTACTATTGGAGTCCGATGGGATTATATCTGGGAATTTATTATAATCCGACTCCCCCTCAGTAGATAGCCTGAAAACCTCAAGTCACACTAAATGCTTGATAAATGAAAGAGATCTACTTAGTCTTGTACAACAATATATAACCAAGTAGACAAGCCTTTCTAGACATCCAGAGGGAACACGAAGTTCCAACTCCCAACATCCTTTAAGATATAATCTCTCAAGATTCGGAAACAGCCCAAGGTCACAGGTCCTTAGATGATGTGTATTATGCAATACAAGGTATTTGAGTTGCTTCATATCCATTCGCCCTTCCCAAAGTTGTTCAATTTTGCTGTTATAAATTTCCAGTGCGACGAGATTATTGGCTATAGATATTTTGGGTAAACAACTATGGGGGTAATTCCTCCAATATAGATAGCGTAGTGCACTAGGGAGGTATTTACAAACTTTATGACCAGCCCTAACATTGTCTGAATACCTACTACTTACAGTATCATAATTCACAATAAGGCTTCTAAGTTTCTTCATTTTTAGAAGACTTGTCCAATCAATATCGGGTGTCAGTTCCATACGAATACATCTTGTCTCTTCTGTACCCTGAAATTCAAAAATTAAAACCATTAACTTGTTTCAAAACTAATGAGAAATATGTCATTTCATCACAAATTAGAAGTAAAATGGATTCTTACAATGTCACTAGCCAAGACATGTTGGATTTCATCCTGAACCCACAATCGGCTCTGTCTACACAAGTCATCCGGATGCAGACGACGTACAATATTCTTGCCCATTTCTTCTATATGGTCGTGCATGCATATTTGTTCATAACGCTGACTTTCATCAAGCAAGTCGTAATGACACTCATCATATTCATCATATTTTCATCTGCCTTTTCAAAGGTAATGAGAGATTTTCTCTGAAGAACTCTCAAACCATTTCGAGCATGAAATCCACAAGAATCAAGCATTTTTATTGCATCCTCTATTCTCCAATTTTTAAGTAAGCATGCAACATCCAGGAATATTTGCTTGTGCTCATCCTCCAAGCTTTCATAGCTTAATTCGAGTTTTTTAACAGTTTCTTCTAATGGAATTGTTTTGAGTCTTGCTAGTGTATCTATCCATTCAGGCTTGTCTCTACCACACAATAACGAACCCAAAACTTTGGCTGTTAAGGGAAGACCAGCAGCATAACGTACAACTTCAAGAGATTCCTTTTCGTACTCTCTAAGTGGGATATCTTTCCCAAATGCGTACCTACTAAAGAGGTGTGTCGCTTCCTCATCTGATAAAAGATCAACATAGTAAATCAAGCTCACCCTGTGTGATAACAACACTTGCTCATCTCTTGTTGTTATTATAATTCTACTTCCTGGTTTAAACCAACTATTATCACCTGCTAATGCCTCAAGCTGGCTTATATGATCAACATCATCTAGAACAACAAGAACCTTTTTACCACCCAACCTCATTTTCATCATATGTATCCCATTATGAACACTACTTGCGGTTATGGATCGATCTTTTAATACATCGGTGAGAACTTGTTTTTGCAACGAGTTCAAGCCTGAAAGGGAAGCTTTTGAGACTTCCCTGACATTCTCAACAAAGGTTCTAGCTTCAAACAGAGTAGATAATTTATCAAAAATAGCCCTGGCCAAAGTTGTCTTACCTGTACCTCCCATCCCCTTTATCCCTATCATGCGAACATCATCCAAACCGATCTCTAAGAACGACTCAAGATCCTGTATCCTCCGTTCTATGCCTACTAATTTTTCTTCCATGTGCATATTAACTAATGAACATAACTCACGTGAAACCTCTTCAACAATCGATCTGATCACTTGAGCTTCGTGTCTGTAAAACACAGAAGATTGGACATGAACTAACAAATATTTCATCTCACACACAACATAGGCAAAACGGCGTAGCTGGAAATATAATAAGAATAACAAATGGGGAATTACCCATCAGCAATCTTTCTCAAATCCCAACCAGACAGATTGGCTGCCTCTTTCAGAGCCTCTCTCCATATTCCAACCTCTGATTCACTTTTATGTATGGAAAGTGCTTCTCCAACTCAATCCACTTTGTTTGCGGACTTCAGTTGGTTCAACATCATAGAACACAGGGTAAGCAATCCTCTCTTTCTTCTTATGGCACTCCATTATCTTCAAAAGCTCGTTTAAGCACCAGGAAGAAGATGCATAGTTTTTAGAAAAAACTACTTGAGTCTTCAATGGATTGTAATAATTCGTCATTGATCCTTTTTCCTTTCTCGAGTCTCTTGTCATCCTTAAAAGTACGAATGCCTTGTTGGTCAAGAGCAACATAAAGATGATCAACGAAAGTCCTACGTGTGTCTTCACCACTGAAGCTTAAAAATACATCATATAGGTAGCTCTTCTTGTGAACAAATGAAGTCGACGAAGAAGATTCCATTCAAGGTATGCTTTACTAATCCTTCACCTGCTGAATGAAATCCTTGTTAGGCGAATCTTTTACGAAGCTGACTACATGAAAACAACGAATTACACGTTGAACATGAAAGAGTATAGACCATGATAAGGATCGAGATGATGTTAACAACCACACATAACCACTTAAAATGGGTATATATAACGCCAAGATAATATATTTTCTCTATGATATTATAGTCTATATAAGTATTTGAGCCTTTTTTGTTTATTTTTCTTTATATATTCACTTACAAATCAATTTTTTTTTCCGAACATTCAGTCGGTATACGACATCGGGGAAACCTCACCGTAAATGGTGAAGCCTTACACGTAGAGGCGGATGTAGAATTTCCGTATACAGGGGGCATGATGACAAAGGTGGTAACACGAATGCGATAAGTTATGGGCAGGTTTCGTCATGTGATTTTTGATGCCCAGAACGAAATTTTTTGAAAATGCCCCTATAAAATTTTGTTAACAAACAACACACTTACATGTTTATAGAGATTTACAATCATGTTAAGCTAGATGGGGTTATTCTTACATAGATTTCCCATTATATAGGTATATTTTTAAATCAACACTACTTGAACTCCATAATATTATTTTTCATGAACTCATGAAATGAATACTCATATTATATTTTTGAAATATAGTTAAGGACCTTAACTTAAGGTTGTAACTAGAATACTTATGTTTATCAAATATAGATAAGTGTTTAGTTTTTTTTTAAAAAAATGATATAAATAGACTTATATAAGTTAGTTTTATTAATTTTTATATATTTATAATTGAATTTAGGGCATTGAATAAATGTATAAAAGATAAAGGGTTAAACATATAACTAAACAAATATAAGGGATTTAATAAAATTATGTAAAAAAAAGTGATCAAAGATATTTGTCTATCATCTGCGAAAATTCTAGCAAAAGGCAATATACATAAAAGGGCCCACAGTCAGACACAAACTATAATACTGTAAAATTTTGGTTAAAGAAACAAGGGCATGTCAATTTCATGTTGGGGGTATTCTGGAAAATTATTAAACTTCTATGTTTATTAAGACAAAAACTATAAGTATATTAATTGTTGGCCTAGGAGTTATAGGGGGCGTTACCCCTCGGTACTTCACTATTACATCCGCTGTAATACTCTAGACAACGAGATGTTGACCATGAGCCGTTACAAGTATTCAGAGGGAAAACCTCAAGTTTTTTCCATCCCTAAGGATCGAACTCAAGACCTTAGGTAAAACCGGAAGTGCCTCTGACCAGTTACCTTGATTGACATACAATCAATTATTTTACATAATCTTTAATTATTAATACTTTACAGTTTCATATATAATATATTATAATATATATATCTAACAATAAACTAAAACAGGATTGAGATGTTCTTGAAACGACACGTGCGTAATCCTTGATCGACACGTGTCCTTTTAATTTATTTATTTTATTAATAGATTTTATAATTTATTTGATTGATCGTTTTCTCATTAATAAAATTGTCTCTTTTTCTTTTCTCAATTCTTCAACTCCTATTACTTATATTACTTATAATAAGTTATTACTGTAACACCCCGAGCTAGGCTCGAAATGTACCGAAAACATGACACAAGATGGAATTATCGTAGAACGAGACTATATGAAAATAAGAGGATTCCGGGAACCCAACAATTATAGTTACAATGTCACAAAAGCATAAGGAGCATTCAACCATCAAAAGTTTACACAATAACAATTCAAAAGATGGCTCATGATCCTAAGCAAGTCCCATCAACGGGTAATGAATCACGGATCCATGGTCAAGTCCAACAATCTAGCAATGCATCAAGCTCTTGGGTTCTCTTGGTTACCTGAAAAGTGTACTAAACAATGTCAACACTAGGTTGGTGAGTTCGTAGGAAAGAATGAACAAGAACACGTTTCAATGTCAACCAATACATAATTAGCATTAACATGATCTAATAATTGCACACTTGTACCCAATGTGCTCAAATGCACGTAATGTACTCCATTGCACCCAATTGCACGTAATGTACTCATAGTACTCAATTGCACGTAAATGTACTCATTGTACCCAAATGCACGTAAATGTACTCATTGTACTCAATGCACGTAAATGTACTCATTGTACTCAATTGCACGTAAATGTACTCATCCATGACCATCAATGTCCACACATAACCATACATCATATGTATATACTTCGTACGATACTACCTTTGAAAGGCCTTTGATGCTTATATATAGGGTCACCCGCAGCCTTCCCACCACATCTCCAACCTTTCAAAGGCGTTACCGTCCTCCATATATACACAACTAACCTATAACAACTCAATATACAAATTTACAATAACCATACAACTAAACACATAAATTTCACATCAACAAAAACGTCACACAACATGTACGTAACCAAACATCATCATGCACAAAGTACACTTTTCAGCCCGACTCTTAAAAGAGTAGGGGAGGCTACGAAAAACTCACCTTTGCCTTGATTTACCGAGTTAAAGTGAACTAGAACGTCAATTAATTGCCAAGCGATCACAACCTATCATAATGTACACGTACGTATCAATATATATACAACCATGTCCTCATTTAGCATTTATGAACTTTAGAATTTAACCCGGGACTTGAACGCGTATTAGAACTGAATACGATAACTTGGAAGACAAGGAAAGACCCGTTTGGAAGTTCGATGTGTCCCAAGGAAAGTGAAATACGATTTAAAATCAAAGCAGGAAAATGACCATTAGAGACAGTCGTAAGCTACGGCCCTTATGGGCGTAGGTTACGCTAGGAGGAACTCAATGGGCGTAAGGTACGGTGAGATTGGGCGTAAGCTACGCTGGGCAAAATTCAAGGGGCGTAAGCTACGCCAGAGAGGGGCGTAGGCTACGGTGCTCCAGAAACATGCATTTTGGACGAGTTTTGGGCGTAAACAGTAAGGTTTTGGCTTAATGAAAATGGAGAGGGGCGTAGGTTACGCCAACAGGGGCGTAAGTTACGCCTGTTCTGGACCAGCAATGCACCAGCAGGTGTTCTTGACACAAACACGACCCAAAACCCTAAAATCTCAACATTTAAGCCATGAAATCGACTTGCACAACTCCAAGACTCATTTTTAAACATAGGTACCCATAATTAAACATAACTAAACATGTTTCAACCTTCAAATCCGACCCTTTAACACATTCACATGCCCAAATCAATCTTGACCCATTTGAACACAAAATTGACCCAAAACCTAGTTTTTGGCTTAGAAATCAGTTTGAAAAGTTCATTGACTCATTTTTATTTATAACTAACTTATTTGAACATAACCCATCCAATAATTTCACTTCACAACATCATTTTTGACCCAAAACGATCTTGACCTAAATTTAAAGCCTTGAAACCCTAATTTTTAACCCAAATCGATTTCGACCCGAATTCGACCAAGAACACTTGGATTTGATTGAAAGACATACTTAACAACTTGAATAAATGAATTTGAGCTAGAAATTACTTACCAAAACCTCCACAAAAAGTCAAACCCGAATTTGACCTAGTTGAAGCTTTTTCTTGCACTTTGAAACTTGGGTTTTTGATATGATGCTAGAATGATAATAAGGATGATGATTTTGTTATTAATCCTCTAGAAACAACATTAAATGAACTAGAATTTTAGAGAGAAAGATTGAGAGTATGAGCATTTAGTGAGATGAGAGAGAAAATGTAAGTATTATGAATGAATGGATGGAAGAAATGAGTGAAGGAAGGATAGGGTTTGTTTACTTGGGTGGGTCATGGGTTTGGATAGCCCATGGTTAGGATCCATACCATTTACTAGTTTAAATTAGATGTTATTTAAGTAAAAGTCGATTTGCACTAACTAATGGTCTCAACTTGCACATAAGTCTCTAATTGTACAATAAATTGACCCATATGAACACATTGCACTTAAATGAACCTTAAATTGCACTTGAACATATATTGATTAATCAAAAACTTAGGAAACGTACCCATAGTCAAAAGTCGAAATGCACGGTTGTTACATTATTCCCCCGTTAAGGGAATTTCGTCCCGAAATTCGATGGAACCCTAATCACTAAACAAATGCGGATATTTTGACTTCATGAAGTCTTCCCGCTCCCAAGTGAATTCGGCTCCACGTCTAGCATGCCAACGAACCTTGACTATCGTATAGCGCTTTTTCTTTAGCTTCTTGAATTCACGATCCACAATCTCTACCGGTTCTTCAACAAAGTTGAGCTTCTTGTCTACTTGTATCTCGTCCAAGGGCACGTGATGAGTAGGGTCCGCCAAGCACTTCCTTAAATTACAAATATGGAACACGTTGTGCACTCCACTAAGTTCTTGAGGTAGCTTTAGCCGGTAAGCCACCTTGCCCACACGTTCTATGATTTCAAAAGGTCCTATGTATCTTGGCGCAAGCTTGCCTCTCTTGATGAAACGAACAACACCCTTCCACGGGGAGACCTTCAAAAGTACATGATCACCAACATTGAACTCCAAGGGTCTACGTCTCACATCGGCGTATTTCTTTTGTCTTTCACGGGCCACTTGTAATCTCTCCTTAATTTTTGAAATCACTTTTGTTGTTTCAATTATTACTTCCGGCCCAATAAGTTGGCTCTCGCCTATTTCCGCCCAAGCGAGTGGAGAACGACACTTTCTACCATAAAGCGCCTCAAACGGGGCCATTTGGATAGTCGCATGGTAACTATTGTTATATGAGAACTCCACTAGCCGTAGGTGATCTTCCCAACTTCCACCAAATTCAATAGCACAAGCCCTCAACATATCTTCAAGCGTTTGGATGGTTCTTTCGGTTTGCCCATCCGTTTGTGGATGGAACGCCGTACTCATGTCAATTTGAGTTACCCATTGCACGTTGAAAAGCTTCCCAAAATTTTGATTTGAACCGGCTATCTCTATCGGAGATAATAGAAACCGGAACTCCATGTTTTGCCACCACTTCCTTAATGTACACACGCGCTAGGGTGTTGAACTTATCGGTCTCACGAATGGCTAAAAAGTGAGCCGACTTTGTCAATCGATCCACAATCACCCATATAGTATCACGGCCATTTCTTGTCTTCGGTAACTTCGTGACGAAGTCCATTGCAATCCTTTCCCACTTCCATGCCGGTATCACCGGTTGTACCAACAAACCGGGTGGCTTCTTATGATTGGCTTTCACTTGTAAGCAAGTAAGGCACTCGCTCACATATTTAGCCACATCACGTTTCATGCCCGGCCACCAATAGAAATCCTTTAAATCAAAGTACATCTTATCCGACCCCGGGTGGACCGAATAAGGCGACTTATGAGCTTCATTCATTAGGAAAGTTCTCAAATTGCCAAAGATTGGAATCCAAAGCTTCCCAACTAAATATAACCCGTTGTCTTCCTTCCGGTCAAAAAGTTGCTCCATACCATCTAGCCCTTCATTACCAAAATTTTCCGGTAAGGTAGCTTGCACTTGAGCTTCTATGATACGTTCCCGAATACTTTGTCCCACCGTGAGGCTCATGGCTCTTGATCTTCTCGGCTTGACCCTTTCCTTTCTACTTAAAGCATCGGCTACGACATTGGCTTTGCCCGGATGATAGCGAATGTCACAATCATAATCGCTAAAAAGTTCAATCCACCTTCGTTGCCTCATATTCAACTCATTTTGATTGAAAATGTGTTGGAGACTTTTATGATCGGTGTAGATTACGCATTTGGTGCCATAAAGGTAATGTCTCCAACACTTCAAGGCGAAAACAACCGCTCCCAATTCTAAATCGTGAGTAGGGTAATTCTTCTCATGCACCTTAAGTTGTCGGGAGGCATAAGCAATGACCTTGCCCTCGTTGCATAAGTACACACCCCAATCCTTGACCCGAAGCATCACAATAGACCACAAAATCTTCAATCCCATCCGGAAGGCTCAAGATAGGAGCATCACATAACATGTCCTTGAGAGTTTGAAAGGCAAATTCTTGCTTCTCGCCCCACTCAAACCTCCTCTCTTTTTGAGTCAAGAGAGTGAGTGGTTGTGCTATCTTGGAGAAACCTTCAATGAATCTTCGGTAATAACCCGCCAATCCAAGAAATTGGCGAATCTCGGATGGTGTTTCGGGTCGCCTCCAATTCTTAACCGCTTCAATCTTGCTAGGATCCACATGAATTCCATCTTTGCTAATCACGTGACCAAGGAAATGAACTTCTTCCAACCAAAATTCGCACTTTGAAATTTTGCATACAACTTCTCCTTTCTAAGCAACCCTAGCATCTCACGCAAATGCTCGGCATGATCTTCCTTTGTTTTCGAATAGACAAGTATGTCATCAATGAAGACAATGACCGACTTGTCCAAATAGGGTCGACACACCCGGTTCATCAAATCCATGAACACCGCCGGTGCATTAGTCAACCCAAACGGCATAACGGTGAACTCGTAGTGACCATACCTTGTACGAAACGCCGTCTTTGGTATGTCATCTTCATGAACTCTAAGTTGGTGATAGCCCAAACGGAGGTCGATTTTTGAGAAATACTTGGCACCTTGCAAGCGATCAAAAAGCTCATCGATTCTAGGAAGTGGATACCGGTTCTTCACCGTGAGCTTGTTCAATTCTCGGTAATCAATACACATCCTAAAGGACCCATCTTTCTTCTTCACAAATAAGATCGGGGCTCCCCAAGGCGATTGACTAGGACGAATGAACCCTTTTTCTTGAAGTTCTTTAAGTTGAGATTCTAGCTCTTGCATTTCCGTCAAGGCAAGTCTATATGGAGCTTTAGCCACGGGTGCGGCCCCGGGAATCAAATTGATGCGAAAATCAAGTTCACGAGACGGGGGTAGACCGGTAGGTCATCCGGAAAAACATCGGAAAAATCACGAACAATAGGGACGGCTTTCAATTCTACCTTTGTGACGGTAGCACTAAAAGCCTTGGAACTAAAGGAATCGGAAGTTTCACCTTGGACTCTAAGAATATCACCGTTTGACAACGGTATTTTGACCACTCTTTCACCACAATCAATGACCGCATTTACCGCCGTCATCCAATCCATACCCACAATGATGTCGAAGCTTCCAATATCGAAAGGCATGAGATTAATATAAAATTCGACGTCGTTTAAAGTCAAGATACAATCCCGAAGCACTTGACTAAGTCTAGTTAAGGTATCATTGACCATCTCAATATCAAGTACATAGTTTAAGGCACAAGGATGAACATCTATCAAAGGAACAAAACTATGGGACACGAAGCTATAATCGGCTCCGGAATCAAACAACACCGTGGCATAATGACCGTTAAGAAGAAATGTACCTGCCACCACATTAGGATCATTACGGGCTTCATTTGCGTTCACCGCAAAGGCTCTTCCCCTTGGTTGCACTTGATGGCCTTGTTGACCACGGTTTTGGTTAGGACCGGTGATTTGAAGTTGATTTGGGTGAACCGCCACTTGCACATTTTGTCCCACCCATTGCGGACAAGCATTACGGTAATGTTCGGTGCTTCCACATTCATAACACCCACCCCGTTGACCCCTTTGATTGTTAGCTTGAGGAGGATGTGCTCGGAGAGGAACCGCATGAGTAGGAGCCACTCTCGGGGCCCTACAATCTCTAGCAAGATGGCCAACTTGATTACAATTGAAACAAGTCCCACAAAGAGTGGTGGGAACATGATGTCGGGAGCACTTATTACAAAATGGGTAAGGACCCACATAAGCCTTCCTTGCCGGTTCAACCGCCGCAAACACCTTTCCTTTGTTAGGACGTTTAGGGTCAAACCTACCCATTTTCTTCACCCCGCTTGACTCGGGTGCATCCTTCCTCTTTGATGATGATGCTTGGCTCAATTCACCACTTCTAAGTAAGTCCTCGGTAACACTACCGGCTCGGTTTATGGCTTCCGTCATGGTGGTAGGCATAATGTTGTTCACCAAGTGTCGGACCTTTGGAGTCAAGCCCATAACAAACTTTTGAATAGCTTGAGCTTCGGGAGACACCAAGTGTGGAATAAGTGTTGACAACTCTTGGAATCGCCGAATGTACCCCTTATAGTCCGCCCCATTCATTTGGAGTTGAACGAACTCCAAGGTTAGGGTTTGAAGTTCATAGGGTGGACAAAATCTTTCTTTCACCAAAATCTTGAATTGATCCCATGGTATAGCATTGCCCGCCCCTATTTCCTTATTCCACCATTTCAATGCATCACCTCTAAACATGCCGGATGAGTAGATAACTTGGTCATCATAAGTACAATGACTCCTAGCAATCCCCGCTTCAATTTCTTCAAGCCACCTAATACAAGCCGTAGGACCCCCACTCCCATCATACTCCGGGGCCCCACAACCCTTGAAATCCTTAAAAGAACACCCTTGCCGGTACACCCCGTGTTGATTGTACCTTGGGACATAGTTATCGTGCATCACCGGTGCCTCTTCTTCCTCTACCCCTACCGGTTGAACATTTTCATTGTTCCATTCACTTGAGCTTGAACATTCGGCACCGTATTATCGGGTGCTTGGAGAGTTGCCGTGACTTGGGCAACTATGTTAGGCATAATGTTCGTGACCACTTGAGCGATCACGGTTGCCAAGTCGGGTGTTGGTGCTTCACCCCTACCTTGACCTCTCCCTTGACCCCTACCACCACCTCTACCTCTACCACCACCACGACCTCTTCCACCACCACGACCTCTTCCTCCACCACGACCTTCTCCTTGAACTTCCGGTTGTTGTTCCGGAGTTTGCTCTCTATAAGTAGTCCCGGCTCTTCTTGGCCTCACCATTACTATAAAACAAGGAAACGTCGACTCGAAAAGTTAGCCTCAAAATGCTCGCATGTTAGTCACACAAGTGGTTAGTGTTCTCATGTCAACATGTCACACATAATTCATATCATTACACTAAGGCAAAAGTGCAATTGTTCTAGGGGAATTGTTATGTATCATGCCATCATACCATATTTCACCATAATTGTTCATCAATAAACCGCATGTCCATTTCAATACATCAACCAATCACACAACTAAACAAGTGGTCCAAAGTATAATCCGAATCCGATATGCTTCCTAGTTATTGATCCGGGTATGTATACAAGGTGTACCAGCGGCTAACCCTCCACCCAATCAACTCCCAAAAAGCGTACCGGTTCCTTATTATACTCTAAACCAACCGTGCAATCCGTGATGTCATTAACTTGTTATAATACCGGGTAACCATAAAAGAGTTGATCACGTTCTTTTAGGTTGCCACAATATTATATCATGTTGATGCCATAACTTCATCTTGCCCTACATCATCAAACAATATCAATTCAATCCAACAATATGCACATGACCTCATTGTCCTCAAGTAACCACATTGACCTCATGCACTTGACCATCCCACAACAACACATTAATCATGCCGACCTATTGCACTCATGTTATCACATATAATGAACCTCCTACGAAACCCAAATGTACACTTATAATGCTCATATAGTTCACGTTGCATACAAGATTCCTAATCATGCATGCTATATGAAGAGTTTTACTTAAGCCGTAGTCTAGGTCAATCCGCCTAATTCTCTACGCCCATGCGTGGGCCACCATTCTGTAACACCCCGAGCTAGGCTCGAAATGTACCGAAAAGCATGACACAAGATGGAATTATCGTAGAACGAGACTATATGAAAATAAGAGGATTCCGGGAACCCAACAATTAAGTTACAATGTCCCAAAAGCATAAGGAGCATTCAACCATCAAAAGTTTACACAATAACAATTCAAAAGATGGCTCATGATCCTAAGCAAGTCCCAACAACGGGTAATGAATCACGGATCCATGGTCAAGTCCAACAATCTAGCAATGCATCAAGCTCTTGGGTTCTCTTGGTTACCTGAAAAGTGTACTAAACAATGTCAACACTAGGTTGGTGAGTTCGTAGGAAAGATGAACAAGAACACGTTTCAATGTCAACCAATACATAATTAGCATTAACATGATCTAATAATTGCACACTTGTACCCAATGTGCTCAAATGCACGTAAATGTACTCATTGTACTCAATTGCACGTAAATGTACTCATTGTACTCAATTGCACGTAAATGTACTCATTGTACTCAATTGCACGTAAATGTACTCATTGTACTCAATTGCACGTAAATGTACTCATTGTACTCAATGCACGTAAATGTACTCATTGTACTCAATTGCACGTAAATGTACTCATCCATGACCATCAATGTCCACACATAACCATACATCATATGTATATACTTCGTACGATACTACCTTTGAAAGGCCTTTGATGCTTATATATAGGGTCACCCGCAGCCTTCCCACCACATCTCCAACCTTTCAAGGCATTACCGTCCTCCATATATACACAACTAACCTATAACAACTCAATATACAAATTTACAATAACCATACAACTAAACACATAAATTTCACATCAACAAAAACGTCACACAACATGTACGTAACCAAACATCATCATGCACGAAGTACACTTTTCAGCCCGACTCTTAAAAGAGTAGGGGAGGCTACGAAAACTCACCTTTGCCTTGATTTACCGAAGTTAAAGTGAACTAGAACGTCAATTAATTGCCAAGCGATCACAACCTATCATAATGTACACGTACGTATCAATATATATACAACCATGTCCTCATTTAGCATTTATGAACTTTAGAATTTAACCCGGGACTTGAACGCGTATTAGAACTGAGTACGATAACTTGGAAGACAAGGAAAGACCCGTTTGGAAGTTCGATGTGTCCCAAGGAAAGTGAAATACGATTTAAAATCAAAACAGGAAAATGACCATTAGAGACAGCCGTAAGCTACGGCCCTTATGGGCGTAGGTTACGCTAGGAGGAACTCAATGGGCGTAAGGTACGGTGAGATTGGGCGTAAGCTACGCTGGGCAAAATTCAAGGGGCGTAACCTACGCCAGAGAGGGGCGTAGGCTACGGTGCTCCAGAAACATGCATTTTGGACGAGTTTTGGGCGTAAACAGTAAGGTTTTGGCGTAATGAAAATGGAGAGGGGCGTAGGTTACGCCAACAGGGGCGTAAGTTACGCCTGTTCTGGACCAGCAATGCACCAGCAGGTGTTCTTGACACAAACACGACCCAAAACCCTAAAATCTCAACATTTAAGCCATGAAATCGACTTGCACAACTCCAAGACTCATTTTTAAACATAGGTACCCATAATTAAACATAACTAAACATGTTTCAACCTTCAAATCCGACCCTTTAACACATTCACATGCCCAAATCAATCTTGACCCATTTGAACACAAAATTGACCCAAAACCTAGTTTTTGGCTTAGAAATCAGTTTGAAAAGTTCATTGACTCATTTTTATTTATAACTAACTTATTTGAACATAACCCATCCAATAATTTCACTTCACAACATCATTTTTGACCCAAAACGATCTTGACCTAAATTTAAAGCCTTGAAACCCTAATTTTTAACCCAATTCGATTTCGACCCGAATTCGACCAAGAACACTTGGATTTGATTGAAAGACATACTTAACAACTTGAATAAATGAATTTGAGCTAGAAATTACTTACCAAAACCTCCACAAAAAGTCAAACCCGAATTTGACCTAGTTGAAGCTTTTTCTTGCACTTTGAAACTTGGGTTTTTGATATGATGCTAGAATGATAATAAGGATGATGATTTTGTTATTATTCCTCTAGAAACAACATTAAATGAACTAGAATTTTAGAGAGAAAGATTGAGAGTATGAGCATTTAGTGAGATGAGAGAGAAAATGTAAGTATTATGAATGAATGGATGGAAGAAATGAGTGAAGGAAGGAGGATAGGGTTTGTTTACTTGGGTGGGTCATGGGTTTGGGTATAACCCATGGATAGGATCCATATCATTTTACTAGTTTAAATTAGATGTTATTTAAGTAAAAGTTGATTTGCACTAACTAATGGTCTCAACTTGCACATAAGTCTCTAATTGTACAATAAATTGACCCATATGAACACATTGCACTTAAATGAACCTTAAATTGCACTTGAACATATATTGATTAATCAAAAACTTAGGAACGTACCCATAGTCAAAAGTCGAAATGCACGGTTGTTACATATTAACATGAAGACTTCAAAATTTTGAGTTTACGATCCGAAATCAAAAGGCTATTTGTCGTTATCCACTATGCTTACAAGTTCTGATTTTAATGTGATTTTAAAAATTTAAGGTAAATCCAAAACTTTAACTAAACATATATTATATTTATCATTACTGTTTATTATAATTTAGCTTCGATCATCGGTTTACTTTAACCACAATTTATTTCATACTTACGAATCATGTATGAGGCATATTCGAATTTTTTATGATACAATCTATATAGCTACCGTACATCGTACGGGTATTAACTATTTTAATATAAAATCACCATTAATATCCCCATTTTATACGCCCGACCATAGTAAGCAGATTTAGCATGTGCAATCGCTGAATATTTAGAGGATTTTTTTTTTTTTAATATAGAATTTTGCTTTAAAATTTAGAACTTCGTTCAAAAACTAATTTAGGAAGCAAACACTCTAACTCGCTCCACTCTTTGATTTATGGAAGAGGATTCCCTAAAGTTCTCCCAACTTGACTAGTAGTCAAGTTGGGAGAACTTTAGGGAATCCTTTCCGTTGTTTATACCCGGCGAATCTCTTTTAGGTTGTTGACTTTTCACTTTCTGTCAAGTTTTTTGTCTAGAAACTGACTCTTAGTTAAGAAAGAAGATGCATAGTAAGTTGTTTAACATAAGTAATATATATAATCCAGAATCTCTAGACTTAACTACCTACAATTTTAGATACATCAAAACATATATAGAAGTATCATCATTTTAAAGATTTACTGTGATCAAGTGAACAAAAGCAATTACCTCAAAACCTTTTGCTTGATGGAAAAATACTCCAACTCTTCTATGATTCAGGAGTTTGAATTGGGTTTGGTAGATTGCACTTTAACTTTGCTCTGTTCTGCTCTTTGAAAGAGTATGCATTATGAGTTTGGGTTTGTTTTATATTTTCACTTTCTACGCCCGTGTCTTTCTTTTACGAGTAACTTGTTGACTTTCTAGATCTCAACTGAATATTTGTTAGGTTAGGTAGACAAACACTTGCTACGAAACTTAAAAGCCGGCATTTTCATCATCACTTTTTGAGTACAAACAAACATTTCCTTTTGTTTTACCATTTCAACTTCTAGAACCTCTTCCCTCCATTCAAACCATCTTTTGTATCTGATGCAGCGAGAAAAAAAGGATAAGAATAACCAGGAACAATTCTTCTAATAATCGTTGATTTAAAAGAATACCGATAACTAGGCAATTTCACACCCATCGTTGATTTAAAAGAATACCGATAACTAGGCAATTCTAACATATATTAATGTTTCAATCCTTATGCTAAAAATATTTGTTGGAAAAAGTCACTCACAAACCGAAAATACTCCCCAGTTGTTGGGCTGAGCTTGTATTGATATAAACTTTGCTTAGGGTGGTGCTTATAAGCGTCCATGGCTTGCGTCTTGAGGCCATGGGACGCTCGAAGCTTATTGACACCCATCGTCCTTGTGGCTGCGTCTCGGTCTTCAGTCTCCACCAAGAAGTTCAAGAACGCTCGCTGTGGGTCCTTTATAGCCGTTTGAAGTTTTTTTTTTTTTTTTTTTATCCCAACGTAACACCCGAGCTAGGCTCGAAATGCACCGAAAAGCATGACACAAGATGGAATTATCGTAGAACGAGACTATATGAAAATAAAAGGATTCCGGGAACCCAACAATTTAGATACATGTCATAAAAGCATAAGGAGCATCCAACCATCAAAAGTTTACAAAATAACAATTCAAAAGATGGCTCATGATCCTAAGCAAATCCCATCAACGGGCAAATGGATCGCGGATCCATGGTCAAAGTCCAACATCTAGCAAGCACGTCAAGCTCTTGGGTTCTCTGGATTACCTGAAAAGTGTACTAAACAATGTCAACACTAGGTTGGTGAGTTCGTAGGTAAAAATGAACAAGATCACGTACCAATGTCAAACAATCCATAATTTACATTAACATGATCCCATAAATTGCACCCTTGTACCTAATGTGCTCATTTGCACGTAAATGTACTCATTGTACTCAATTGCACGTAAATGTACTCATTGCACTCAATTGCACGTAAATGTACTCATTGTACTCAATTGCACGTAAATGTACTCATTGCACTCAATTGCACGTAAATGTACTCATTGTACTCAATTGCACGTAAATGTACTCATTGCACTCAATTGCACGTAAATGTACTC
The DNA here is from genome assembly GCA_034093135.1 of Erigeron breviscapus. Lineage (NCBI taxonomy): Eukaryota > Viridiplantae > Streptophyta > Magnoliopsida > Asterales > Asteraceae > Erigeron > Erigeron breviscapus. The sequence continues at coordinate 145,672,861 of CM067170.1, read as the reverse complement.
ATTGTACTCAATTGCACGTAAATGTACTCATTGTACTCAATTGCACGTAAATGTACTCATTGTACTCAATTGCACGTAAATGTACTCATTGTACTATTGCACGTAAATGTACTCATTGTACTCAATTGCACGTAAATGTACTCATTGTACTATGTACTCATTGCACGTAAATGTACCCATCCATGACCATCAATGTCCACACATAACCAAACATCATATGCATATACTTTGTACGATACTACTTTTGAAAGGCCTTTGATGCTTATATATAGGGTCACCCGCAGCCTTCCCACCACATCTCCAACCTTTCAAAGGCATTACCGTCCTCCATATATACACAACTAGCCTAACAACACAAATTTCACAATATAGTCACCATACTACAAATCACATAATTGCACATCAACGAAAAATGTCACACAACATATACGACCCAAATATCATCACACACGAGGTACACTTTTCAGCCCGACTCTTAAAAGAGTAGGGGAGGCTACGAAAACTCACCTTTGCCTTGATTTACCGAATTTAAAGTGATCTAGAACGTCAATTAATTGCCAACCGATCACAACCTATCATAATGTACATGTACACATCAATATATATAAATATAGAACCACGTCCTCATTTAGCATTTTTGAACTTTAGAATTGAACCCGGGATTTGAACGCGTATTTAAACATAGTAACTATCCACTGCGTCGCAGTGAGCCAGGACCAAGCTCACTGCGCCGCAGTGGCTAAGTCAGACCAGAAAGCCGAAACAATTCACTGCGTCGCAGTGAGCCAGGGCTAAGCTCACTGCGCCGCAGTGGCTTGGGCAGCCCAGAAAGCCGAGACAATGCACTGCGCCGCAGTGAGCAAGGACCATGCCCACTGCGCCGCAGTGGCTAAACTGGACCAGGGGGCCGAAACAATGCACTGCGCCGCAGTGAGCAAGGACCATGCCCACTGCGCCGCAGTGGCTAAACTGGACCAGGGCCAGGGCCAGTAACATGGCACTGGACCAGGGCCAGGGCCAGTAACATGGCACTGCGCCGCAGTGGGCCAGAGGAGGGCTCACTGCGCCGCAGTGACCACAGACTGCAGCCAGCACCTGCAGGTTATGCAGGAACCACGAACAAAACCCCCAAAATCTCAACATTTACGCCATGAAATCGACTTGCACAACTCCAAGACTCATAGTTAAACATAATTGAACATAACTAAGCAAGTTTCATCATCCAAAACCGACCTTTAACACATTTTCTTACTAAAATTCGATCTTGACCCATTTGAACCAAAATTGACCCAAAACCTAGTTTTCGACTTATAAATCGTTTTGAAGAGTTCCTTGGCCCGATTCTGGACATAACAAACTCATTTGAACATAACCCACTCAAAAGTCCCATTCCAAAACATAACTTTTGACCCAAATCGATTTTGACCTAATTTAGATAACTAGAAACCCTAATTTCGGATTTTGAAGCTATAAGGACCAAGAGTGCTTAGATTTAGATGAAATACAAGTTTAACAACTAGAAATGATGGATTTAAGCTAGAAAACACTTACCAAAACTTCCACAAGCAATCAAACCCGATTTTGACCTAGTTGAAGCTTTTCTTGCACTTTGAAACTTGAAATCTTTGATATGATGTTAGAATGATAATAAGGATGATGATTTTGTTATTAATCTAGTTGAACTAGCATAAATGACCAAGAATCTAGAGAAAGATTGAGAGTGTGAGTATAGTGAGATGGGAGAGAATATGGAAGTGTTATGAATGAATGGATGGATGGAAATGAGGGAGGATAGGGTTGGTTCCTTGGGTGGGTCATGGGTTTGGGTATAACCCATGGATAGGATCCATATCATTTACTAGCTTAAATTAGATGTTATTTAAGTAAAAGTCGATTTGCACTAACTAATGGTCTCAACTTGCACATAAGTCTCTAATTGCACAATAAATTGACCCATATGAACACATTGCACTTAAATGAACCTTAAATTGCACTTGATCATATATTGATTAAAACAAAACTTAGGAAACGTACCCATAGTCAAAAGTCAAAATGCACGGTTGTTACATTATTCCCCCGTTAAGGGAATTTCGTCCCGAAATTCGATGGAACCCTAATCACTAAACAAATGCGATATTTTGACTTCATGAAGTCTTCCCGCTCCCAAGTGAATTCGGCTCCACGTCTAGCATGCCAACGAACCTTGACTATCGTATAGCGCTTTTTCTTTAGCTTCTTGAATTCACGATCTACAATCTCTACCGGTTCTTCAACAAAGTTGAGTTTCTTGTCTACTTGTATCTCGTCCATGGGCACGTGATGAGTAGGATCCGCCAAGCACTTCCTTAAATTACAAATATGGAACACGTTGTGCACTCCACTAAGTTCTTGAGGTAGCTTTAGCCGGTAAGCCACCTTGCCCACACGTTCTAGGATTTCAAAAGGTCCTATGTATCTTGGCGCAAGCTTGCCTCTCTTGATGAACCGAACAACACCCTTCCACGGGGAGACCTTCAAAAGTACATGATCACCAGCATTGAACTCCAAGGGTCTACGCCTCACATCGGCGTATTTCTTTTGTCTTTCACGGGCCACTTGTAATCTCTCCTTAATTTTTGAAATTACTTTTGTTGTTTCAATTATTACTTCCGGCCCAATAAGTTGGCTCTCGCCTATTTCCGCCCAAGCGAGTGGAGAACGACACTTTCTACCATAAAGCGCCTCAAACGGAGCCATTTGGATAGTCGCGTGGTAACTATTGTTATATGAGAACTCCACTAGCGGTAGGTGATCTTCCCAACTTCCACCAAATTCAATAGCACAAGCCCTCAACATATCTTCAAGCGTTTGAATGGTTCTTTCGGTTTGCCCATCCGTTTGTGGATGGAACGCCGTACTCATGTCAATTTGAGTACCCATTGCACTTTGAAAAGCTTTCCAAAAATTAGATTTGAACCGGCTATCTCTATCGGAGATAATAGAAACCGGAACTCCATGTTTTGCCACCACTTCCTTAATGTACAAACGCGCTAGGGTGTCGAACTTATCGGTCTCACGAATGGCTAAAAAGTGAGCCGACTTTGTCAATCGATCCACAATCACCCATATAGTATCACGTCCATTTCTTGTCTTTGGTAACTTCGTGACGAAGTCCATTGCAATCCTTTCCCACTTCCATGCCGGTATCACCGGTTGTACCAACAAACCGGGTGGCTTCTTATGATCGGCTTTCACTTGTAAGCAAGTAAGGCACCTCGCTCACATATTTAGCCACATCACGTTTCATGCCCGCCACCAATAGAAATCCTTTAAATCAAAGTACATCTTATCCGACCCCGGGTGGACCGAATAAGGCGACTTAGCTTCATTCATTAGGAAAGTTCTTAAATTGCCAAAGATTGGAATCCAAAACTTCCCAACTAAATATAACCCGTCGTCTTCCTTCCGGTCAAAAAGTTGCTCCATACCATCTAGCCCTTCATTACCAAAATTTTCCGGCAAGGTAGCTTGCACTTGGGCTTCTATGATACGGTCCCGAATACTTTGCCCCACCGTAAGGCTCATGGCTCTTGATCTTCTCGGCTTGACCCTTTCCTTTCTACTTAAAGCATCGGCTACGACGTTGGCTTTGCCCGGATGGTAGCGAATGTCACAATCATAATCGCTAAAAAGTTCAATCCATCTTCTTTGCCTCATATTCAACTCACTTTGATTAAAAATGTGTTGAAGACTTTTATGATCGGTGTAGATCACACATTTGGTGCCATAAAGGTAATGTCTCCAACACTTCAAAGCGAAAACAACCGCTCCCAATTCCAAATCGTGAGTAGGGTAATTCTTCTCATGCACCTTAAGTTGTCGGGAGGCATAAGCGATGACCTTGCCCCGTTGCATAAGTACACACCCCAAACCTTGACCCGAAGCGTCACAATAGACCACAAAATCTCACTCCCCATCCCGGAAGGCTCAAGATAGGAGCTTCACATAACATGTCCTTGAGAGTTTGAAAGGCAAGTTCTTGTCTCTCGCCCCACTCGAATCTCCTTTCCTTTTGAGTCAAGAGAGTGAGTGGTTGTGCTATCTTGGAGAAACCTTCAATGAATCTTCGGTAATAACCCGCCAACCCAAGAATTGGCGAATCTCGGATGGTGTCTCGGGTCGCCTCCAATTCTTAACCGCTTCAATCTTGCTAGGATCCACATGAATCCCATCTTTGCTAATCACGTGATCAAGGAAATGAACTTCTTCCAACCAAAATTCGCACTTTGAAAATTTAGCATACAACTTCTCCTTTCTAAGCAACCCTAGCATCTCACGCAAATGCTCGGCATGATCTTCCTTTGTTTTCGAATAGACAAGTATGTCATCAATGAAGACAATGACCGACTTGTCCAAATAGGGTCGACTCACCCGGTTCATCAAATCCATGAACACCGCCGGTGCATTAGTCAACCCAAACGGCATAACGGTGAACTCGTAGTGACCATACCTTGTACGAAACGCCGTCTTTGGTATGTCGTCTTCATGAACTCTAAGTTGGTGATAGCCCGAACGGAGGTCAATTTTTGAGAAATACTTGGCACCTTGCAAACGATCAAAAAGCTCATCGATTCTGGGAAGTGGATACCGGTTCTTCACTGTGAGCTTGTTCAATTCCCGGTAATCGATACACATCCTAAAGGACCCATCTTTCTTCTTCACAAACAATATTGGAGCTCCCCAAGGCGATTGACTAGGTCGAATGAACCCTTTCTCTTGAAGTTCTTTAAGTTGGGATTCTAGCTCTTGCATTTCCGTCAAGGCAAGTCTATATGGAGCTTTGGCCACGGGTGCGGCCCCGGGAATCAAATTGATGCAAAAATCAAGTTCACGAGACGGGGGTAGACCCGGTAGGTCATCCGGAAAAACGTCGGGAAAATCACGAACAATAGGAACGGCTTTCAATTCTACCTTTGTGACGGTAGCACTAAAAGCCTTGGAACTAGAGGAATCGGAAGTTTCACCTTGGACCCTAAGAATATCACCGTTTGACAACGGTATTTTGACCACTCTTTCACCACAATCAATGACCGCATTTACCGCCATCATCCGATCCATACCCACAATGATGTCGAAGCTTCCAATATCGAAAGGCATGAGATTAATATAAAATTCGACGTCGTTTAAAGTCAAGATACAATCCCAAAGCACTTGACTAAGTCTAGTTAAGGTACCATTGACCATCTCAATATCAAGCACATAGTTTAAGGCACAAGGATGAACATCTATCAAAGGAACAAAACTATGGGACACGAAGCTATAATCGGCTCCGGAATCAAACAACCCCGTGGCATAATGACCGTTAAGAAGAAATGTACCTGCCACCACATTAGGATCATTACGGGCTTCATTTGCATTCACCGCAAAGGCTCTTCCCCTTGGTTGCACTTGATGGCCTTGTTGGCCACGGTTTTGGTTAGGTCCGGTGATTTGAAGTTGGTTTGGGTGAACCGCTCACTTGCACATTTTGTCCCACCCATTGAGGACAAGCATTTCGGTAATGTTCGGTGCTTCCACATTCGTAACACCCACCCCGTTGACCCCTTTGATTGTTAGCTTGAGGAGGATGTGCTCGGAGAGGAACCGCATGAGTAGGAGCCACTCTCGGGGCCCTACAATCTCTAGCAAGATGGCCAACTTGATTACAATTGAAACAAGTCCCACAAGGAGTGGTGGGAACACGATGTCGGGAGCACCTATTACAAAATGGGTAAGGACCCACATAAGCCTTCTTTGCCGGTTCAACCGCCGCAAACACCCTTCCTTTGTTAGGACGTTTAGGGTCAAACCTACCCATTTTCTTCACCCCGCTTGACTCGGGTGCATCCTTCCTCTTTGATGATGATGCTTGGTTCAATTCACCACTTCTAAGTAAGTCCTCGGTAACACTACCGGCTCGGTTTATGGCTTCCGTCATGGTGGTAGGCATAATGTTGTTCACCAAGTGTCGGACCTTTGGAGTCAAGCCCATAACAAATTTTTGAATGGCTTGGGCTTCGGGAGTCACCAAGTGTGGAATAAGTGTCGACAATTCTTGGAATCGCCGAATGTACCCCTTATAGTCCGCCCCATTCATTTGGAGTTGAACGAACTCCAAGGTTAGAGCTTGAAGTTCATAGGGTGGACAAAATCTTTCTTTCACCAAAATTTTGAATTGATCCCACGGTATAGCATTTCCCGCCCCTACTTCCTTATTCCACCATTTCAATGCATCACCCCTAAACATGCCGGATGAGTAGATAACTTGGTCATCGTAAGTACAATGACTCCTAGCGATCACCGCTTCAATTTCTTCAAGCCACCTAATACAAGCCGTAGGACCCCCACTCCATCATACTCCGGGGCCCCACAACCCTTGAAATCCTTAAAAGAACACCCTTGCCGGTACACTCCGTGTTGATTGTACCTTGGGACATAGTTATCGTGCACCACCGGTGCCTCTTCTTCCTCTACCCCTACCGGTTGAACTTCATTGTTCCCATTCACTTGAGCTTGAACATTTGGCACCGTATTATCAGGTGCTTGGAGGGTTGCTGTGACTTGGGCAACTATGTTAGGCATAATGTTCGTGACCACTTGAGCGATCACGGTTGCCAAGTCGGGTGTTGGTGCTTCACCCCTACCTTGACCTCTCCCTTGACCCCTTCCACCACCTCTACCTCTACCTCTACCACGACCACGACCTCTTCCACCACCACGACCTTCTCCTTGAACTTCCGGTTGTTGTTCCGGAGTTTGCTCTCTATAAGTAGTCCCGGTTCTTCTTGGCCTCACCATTACTATAAAACAAGGAAACGTCGACTTGAAAAGTTAGCCTCAAAATGCTCACATGTTAGTCACACAAGGGGTTAGTGCTCTCATGTCAACATGTCACACATAATTCATATCGTTACGCTAAGGCAAAGGTGCAACTATTCTAGGGGAATTGTTATGTATCATGCCATCATACCATATTTCACCATAATTGTTCATCAATAAACCACATGTCCATTTCAATACATCAACCAATCACACAACTAAACAAGTGGTCCAAAGTATAATTCGAATCCGATATGCTTCCTAGTTATTGATCCGGGTATGTATACAGGGTGTACCAGCGGCTAACCCCTCCACCCAATCAACTCCCAAAAAGTACCGGTTCCTTATTATACTCTAAACCAACCGCGTGCAATCCGTGATGTCATTAACTTGTTATAATACCGGGTAACCATAAAAGAGTTGATCACGCTCTTTTAGGGTTGCCACAATATTATATCATGTTGATGCCATAACTTCATCTTACCCTACATCATCAAACAATATCAATTCAATCCAACAATATGCACATGACCTCATTGTCCTCAAGTAACCACATTGACCTCATGCACTTGACCATCATACGACAACACATTGATCACACCAACCAATTGCACTCATGTTATCACATATAATGAACCTTCCTACGAACCCAAACGTACACTTATAATGCTCATATAGTTCACGTTGCATACAATATTCCTAATCATGCATGCTATATGAAGAGTTTTACTTAAGCCGTAGTCTAGGTCAATCCGCCTAATTCTCTACGACCATGCGTGGGCCACCATTCTGTAACACCCCGAGCTAGGCTCGAAATGCATCGAAAAGCATGACACAAGATGGAATTATCGTAGAACGAGACTATATGAAAATAAAAGGATTCCGGGAACCCAACAATTTAGATACATGTCATAAAAGCATAAGGAGCATCCAACCATCAAAAGTTTACAAAATAACCATTCAAAAGATGGCTCATGATCCTAAGCAAATCCCATCAACGGGCAAATGGATCGCGGATCCATGGTCAAAGTCCAACATCTAGCAAGCACGTCAAACTCGTGGGTTCTCTTGATTACCTGAAAAGTGTACTAAACAATGTCAACACTAGGTTGGTGAGTTCGTAGGTAAAAATGAACAAGATCACGTACCAATGTCAAACAATCCATAATTTACATTAACATGATCCCATAAATTGCACCCTTGTACCTAATGTGCTCATTTGCACGTAAATGCACTCATTGTACTCAATTGCACGTAAATGTACTCATTGCACTCAATTGCACGTAAATGTACTCATTGTACTCAATTGCACGTAAATGTACTCATTGCACTCAATTGCACGTAAATGTACTCATTGTACTCAATTGCACGTAAATGTACTCATTGTACTCAATTGCACGTAAATGTACTCATTGTACTCAATTGCACTTAAATGTACTCATTGTACTCAATTGCACGTAAATGTACTCATTGTACTCAATTGCACGTAAATGTACTCATTGTACTCAATGCACGTAAATGTACTCATTTTACTCAATTGCACGTAAATGTACTCATTGTACCCAAATGCACGTAAATGTACTCATTGTACTCAATTGCACGTAAATGTACTCATCTATACTTTGTACGATACTACTTTTGAAAGGCCTTTGATGCTTATATATAGGGTCACCCGCAGCCTTCCCACCACATCTCCAACCTTTCAAAGGCATTACCGTCCTCCATATATACACAACTAGCCTAACAACACAAATTTCACAATATAGTCACCATACTACAAATCACATAATTGCACATCAACGAAAAATGTCACACAACATATACGACCCAAATATCATCATGCACGAAGGTACACTTTTCAGCCCGACTCTTAAAAGAGTAGGGAGGCTACGAAAACTCACCTTTGCCTTGATTTACCGAAGTTAAAGTGAACTAGAACGTCAATTAATTGCCAAACGATCACAACCTATCATAATGTACATGTACACATCAATATATAAATATAGAACCACGTCCTCATTTAGCATTTTTGAACTTTAGAATTGAACCCGGGATTTGAACGCGTATTTAAACATAGTAACTATCCACTGCGTCGCAGTGAGCCAGGACCAAGCTCACTGCGCCGCAGTGGCTAAACTGGACCAGGGGGCCGAAACAATGCACTGCGCCGCAGTGAGCAAGAACCATGCCCACTGCGCCGCAGTGGTTAAACTGGACCAGGACAACATGCACTGCGCCGCAGTGAGCAAGGACCATGCCCACTGCGCCGCAGTGGCTAAACTGGACCAGGGGGCCGAAACAATGCACTGCGCCGCAGTGAGCAAGAACCATGCCCACTGCGCCGCAGTGGGTAAACTGGACCAGGGCCAGGGCCAGTAACATGGCACTGCGCCGCAGACTGGACCAGGGCCAGGGCCAGTAACATGGCACTGCGCCGCAGTGGGCCAGAGGAGTGCTCACTGCGCCGCAGTGACCACAGACTGCAGCCAGCACCTGCAGGTTATGCAGGAACCACGAACAAAACCCCCAAAATCTCAACATTTACGCCATGAAATCGACTTGCACAACTCCAAGACTCGTAGTTAAACATAATTGAACATAACTAAGCAAGTTTCATCATCCAAAACCGACCTTTAACACATTTTCTTACTAAAATTCGATCTTGACCCATTTGAACCAAAATTGACCCAAAACCTAGTTTTCGACTTATAAATCGTTTTGAAGAGTTCCTTGGCCCGATTCTGGACATAACAAACTCATTTGAACATAACCCACTCAAAAGTCCCATTCCAAAACATAACTTTTGACCCAAATCGATTTTGACCTAATTTAGATAACTAGAAACCCTAATTTCGGATTTTGAAGCTATAAGGACCAAGAGTGCTTAGATTTAGATGAAATACAAGTTTAATAACTAGAAATGATGAATTTGAGCTAGAAAACACTTACCAAAACTTCCACAAGCACTCAAACCCGATTTGACCTAGTTGAAGCTTTTCTTGCACTTTGAGACTTGAAATCTTTGATATGATGTTAGAATGATAATAAGGATGATGATTTTGTTATTAATCTAGTTGAACTAGCATAAATGACCAAGAATCTAGAGAAAGATTGAGAGTGTGAGTATAGTGAGATGGGAGAGAATATGGAAGTGTTATGAATGAATGGATGGATGGAAATGAGGGAGGATAGGGTTGGTTCCTTGGGTGGGTCATGGGTTTGGGTATAACCCATGGTTAGGATCCATATCATTTTCTAGTTTAAATTAGATGTTATTTACGTGAAAGTCGATTTGCACTAACTAATGGTCTCAACTTGCACATAAGTCTCTAATTGCACAATAAATTGACCCATATGAACACATTGCACTTAAATGAACCTTAAATTGCACTTGATCATATATTGATTAAAACAAAACTTAGGAACGTACCCATAGTCAAAAGTCAAAATGCACGGTTGTTACAAAATGCTTCAAAAAACATTTTTTCCTATTTAAACACTAACATTTTCTCAACTTAACACAACCATTTCAAATCACTAACAATTTCTTTCAACTCATTTTTATCTTCCTCAAACCATTCAATTTCAAAATGGCGAGACAAATGTGGACTGAATCCGAAGATCTTTTGTTATGCAGGTGTTGGATACAAGGATGTGAAATGGTTAACCCAAGCCAAAAAACTTGGACCGACATATCTGAAAGCTTCAACATGAACACGACTGAAGGTCCACGGACCAAATCTCAACTACTAGGTCACTTCAACAAAATTCGCAATGAATGTAAGCAGTTTCAGGCAATCTATACGAGGTTGAATGCACAGAGGCAACCTGATGAGTTACTCTATGCAACGGCGCATCAGGAGTACCGTTGGAATTATGGGAGGGGCTTCAGATACGAGCATTGTTTCAGGGAGCTTATCACGGTTGCCCACTTTTAATTAAGTCTGTTTTCGTATTTTAATTAAATGTGTTTTAGTATTTTAATTAAGTGTGTTCTATTATTTTAATTAAGTGTGTTCTATGTATTGTAATGCCTACTTTGTAATTTAATAACAACAGACTTTTATTCATAATTTAGAAACATTACAAACTTATTAAAGAGAAACATACAACATAATAGTTCGTAGAACATATTATTAAAATACAAACTTATTTCTTCATCTCATAAACTGCTTTGGCAGTTATGATCAAATGGTCCAAGGTGATGACCGCACAAGCAAGTTGTTCCACAGCAATTTGAATCTTGTCGATCTTCCCCTGCAAAATAAGTAAAGTATTGACACTCAAGATCAGTACAATACCCGGTTTGTATATAATCGATCTGTTCTCGACACCATTGCTTCTTCGCCTTAAGTTTTCGACCAACTGCAAAAAGTTCCTCTTTGAACCTTTGGTGGTCGAGGATATCAGCCATGATACTCCGTTGCACTTGATCGACAGTCATTGGTGGTTTTCGGTTGAAACATTTGATGAAGAAGCCATTTAAGATGTATAAAAGTTTGTGATTTGATCAGAAATGTTTGATAAAAAGCCAGCATTTATATAGGTAAAGTAAAAGACGTTCCTCCAACGTTCAAATTCAAAATATTTACACTTTCAGTCCCTCCAACGTTCGAATTCAAATTATTTAATTACACTTTCAGTCCCTCTCTGGGGTCATGGGTTACCTACGGGAGAAAAGACGACAATGCGAGCAACAGGTTGAGGCAATACAAGCACCAGGCCGCAAGGTCTCGAAGCACGAAGAGACATATTCTTTGTTTCTGCAGGATGAGATCAAGAAGGTCAAGAGGGTGGTCGATAATGTTTTTAACGCCAGTCACACGTTGGATGACCAATGCACTTGGGCCGAATCATACCACGACAATTGCGGAGAAGACAAAACAACGGATGAAGTCAAATGTCCGCAACACGACAAGTGGTGGCTCGACGAAAGCGCTTACCGTGGCTTAGGAAAAATGTCAATAAAAGATGATGATGAGTAATCGTAGCAAACTAATGTATTTCGTGTTTTTATTATGTACTGTCTTTTTTAATTATGTGTTGTCTTTTATTTTTAAATAATGTAATGTGTTTGTTTAATAATGAAATGTGTTTTTTTGTTATATTTGAATGATGTTTTTTTGTTATAAAAAAAATATAAAAGAATTGATGATGTGGCGAAGAAGTTCTGAAGAAGCTGTCCTTATAGACAGTGAGTGTCCTGAGGGGAGTCCTGGGTTATGTGATGCTGATGTGGCAGGGAAGAAGCTCCAAGAAGCTGGCCCTTATAAGTACTGGCCTAACTGATCTTGCCAGGAAACACCATACTTACAAGCTTTTTGCTCCTGATCAAAGTGAATTATATATAACAGATGTTAGTAATATGGAATACATACTTAAAAAACAAAGTTTGATAACTACACGAAAGGTCAATAAAATATAGACATAATAAGATACCTATTTGGCCATAGTATATTTGCTGTTGATGGCGTTAAGTGGAAGCAGCAGGGAAACCTTGCAAGTTTCAAGTTTTCTACATGGGTTTTGAAAGACTTCAGTTGCGGAGTTTTCAGAACAAACGTTGCTAAATTGGTTGGAATTGTTTCTGCCTAACGACAACAAAGTCTTTGATGTACAGGTAAGTCAACTACGAAATCCGGTTTCATGTATATGGTTGGCTAGTGCACCTTCTCTGGCCTTGAGATTGTATGAAAACTGTGATACTGTATTTCCAGATTATCTATTTTTTGGAGGTTATAATTTTTATTTCATTATGACCATCACAAATAAAATTCTTTTATTGATTTGGGTTCTCAGCGTTACTCTATTATGTATTGATTTGGGTTATACTTTATTTAGCTCACGTGGTAGCTTAGCTGGTGATGATGTGGCAGCTTACCTGTTAAGTATGTTTTTTTTCTTTTGTACATGGTTGCCCAATTTATTTTTTATTGATGTATATCATTCATAAACTTGTAAATTTTGTACGTGGTTGATCAAAAGTACATGTTATACCAGTAAAATTAGTTAATTTTTTCCCCCTTATTATTTAGATTAATAATATGGTAATTATTAAATCAACAACTACCGGATGAAACAAATACGTATGTATTATGTATCATAAACTAAGCTTTACCTAACAGTTCAGTGGCGGATCTTGAAAGTTTTAATGGTGGGGGCCAGATTTATTTTTTTTACTTCGTTATATTCCGGGTATTATATTATGGTTATGCAATACACTAAATCGGGTCGGGTCAAACAAAAATAACACTAATAATCTAAGTTTTCTATTCAAATTACCAATACATAGTTTCTAACCAACAAAAAACTACAAAGACTTATGAAAATACCAAGAGAAAAGGCGTGGATTGTGGATTGTGGGAGGAAGACCTTGTTACGTGGATTGTGGATTGTGGGCTAAAACATAGAATTATGAATGGACTAAGTGAATTGTGGGTTATAAAAACTAAAAAGGTAAATTTTATTTTTTGCTGGAGCCTAAAACTCAAAAAAGGGAGGAAGACCTTGTTACGTGGATTGTGAATTGTGGGCTAAAACATAGAATTATGAATGGACTAAGTGAATTGTGGGTTATAAAAACTAAAAAGGTAAATTTTATTGGACTATTAAATTTATTAAACATATCAAAAGTTTTTTAAAAAATAATCCCTGGGGGCCGACTTAATAGATATAAATTTTTTTGGACGAAATACGGATATATTAGTACTACTAAGCGAAAAAACGGCGGTGGCCCGGGCCCCCACTGGTCCCCAAAGAGAACCGCCCCTGCTGTAATACGCGGATAACATAAAATACTAATGTTTCATGATATCGTATATTGACAAATTGTAAATAAAAGGTGTTGAAAAACAATAATGTTATATTTGGTTACATATAATAAATGAGTTTAAGTATATATTAAAAATGAATTGGCAGGATGTTGATAAAAAAAAAAGAAAGATTTTAATTATCAATTATTCACATACCTAATCTTCATATGTAACAGATATAGGGGCTTTAAGTTTGATGCCTCATTATGAAGATGATGAAAGATTTAAGAGATCGTAAGTTTTTAAACTTGTAATTATTTTTAACTTGTCTATTAATGCTTCTTTGCATCTAATTTTAAATAATAACTATTAAAATATTTAAATTTAAATTTATATATGGAACCTAAGTATTAGGGGTGAGAAAAAACCGAACAAAAAAAACCATGAAAATCGAATAATTCGAACCGAAAAACCAAAAACCAAAAAACCAATGATTTTTGTTTTAATTTTCTGAAAGCGAAAATGATTCAGTTTTGAACACATATAAAAAACCAAACAAAATAATATTGTTTATTTTATTTTATATTTTTACCATTTTATTAATTTAACAAACATAAATAAAAGATGTTAAAAAATGATGATGCTGTCATTTTTATAATTTTTTAACTTTTGATTATTAGACACCATATACATATCAAATATCTTTATTTAAATATCATAAGATATTAACGATGTAAAACTAAATATTTATAAGAGTTATAACTATAACCAATATTTATTACGTTATATGATAAAAAATATATAAAGTCATATTTGAATAAAAAAAAATAAAAAAAGTGATTTAAAAAAATAATATAAAGTTTAGAAATTATTTTTCATATTATATCATTAAATTAATTACTTTCTATAATTATAAAATGTACACAATTACTTCCATAATTAATGGCCATATTTGAATTTATTAAATTAAAATTAAATATAAAAAAGTTATAAAAGGTATATGACATCAATATTTTGATCTAATGGTTCTAATTAAAAGTTGATCTTTATCAAAAAATCTAAATTTTTTCGTTTCTCTTTTATATATATTTAGAGATTATGGATAATCTTCACTTATCATAAATTATTAACCCTTTCAAACATCACTAATCAGGTCTTATACCCCTTTTTTCAAAGGATATATTTAACATAAACAAGAAAATTATATACCCTCTTAATATAAATAGTCTAATAATTCTTTTAAAAAACTGCGGTTGGATCAGTGGTTGGAGCCATTGCCTCTGGAACAGAGGTCATGGTTCGATCCTCATGCCCAGCAAGACTGGAGGTCCTTTTCTACCTTTGGTAAGCAGCCTCTCTACTTTGGTAGGGGTAAGGCTGTCTACATATCAACCTCTCTCTACCTTTGGTAGGGGTAAGGCTGTCTACATATCAACCTCCCCCATACACCGTCGAAGACGGTATTGGGACCCAAAACTCGTGAAAGACGGCATTGGGAGTTACTTTATTTTCAAGGTTGGATAAGTGTGGAGTCAGATGTCAAGGGTTCTAATTCTCTCGCAAATCTTATATTGAGACAGAAAACCCTTAAACGACGTTATTGATGGCTTACTTTTCCAATATTGAAAAACCTGGGATACTGCACAAGTGGAGTCCCTTTACTTCATCTCAATAAAATAATTACCAGTCTTTGTTTGACCCATAAATTATGTCGACCTCTTCTTTCATAAAGGTCATCATTATTCAAAGTTTTGGATCATCATGAGTTAGAATAGTTGGCCAAGTGCAGGTTGAACCCGGTAATAAATCTTTTGATCTAGAATCTTCAAATAACTGTGTGTGCTAGCGATATTTTATATATAGTTTTAACCGAGTTATAGTTCTAATTAAATCGGATGGCAAATTGTTTGAAATCCGCCAAAACTGGCTCTGGGTCGACTCTGACCCAGATTATGGAGGGTTGACTTAATCAGGTCAAAGAGAGATGTACTAGACTTTCTGAAGTGGGCAACTTTAGTCCTTCACTAATCACTATTACAGAGTATCACCTAGTTGAATACATTAACCTTTTTATATTTTAATAATGTGCCCCGTGCCAAAGAGTTCTTTCGTCTAGTGGTCCAAAGGAGGCAGACGCCTGCCTTTCTGGAGGTCACGGATTTAAATATAAAAATTAACGTTTAATTACTAACTTGGGGAAACTAACATATGCCGTTAAAAAAAAAAATAATGTGCCCCTGTTTCAGGACTTTGTATACCTTTTTTTTCTTCAAAGAGCTCATGTTTTAAGATAATTATAACATTTTAGTTCTAATGTACCATGCACTTGTATAAAATTTGAAAGTTGAACAGAAAGTTTATTAACATTTTAAGCATTAAACCCTTAATAAAATAATAGCGAATCATTGTTATACATTCAACGCGAAAGACAGGAAGATATTAACCCTTTGAAAGGCAAGTGTATATGTATAACAGCAGGATCGATCAGATATAACTTCAATGACATCTTCTTCAACATCATCCCATGACCGTGACAAGAGCCATGAGTATGACGTATTTTTGAGCTTCAGTGGTCAAGACACTCGCAGGACCTTCATAGATCATCTTTATGATGCTCTTCAGCGCCACGGTATTCACACTTTCAAGGATGATGAGAGACTCGAGAAAGGAAAAAGGATTAATGATGAGCTCTCCAAGTCTATTAAAACCTCAAAATTATTTATTGTTGTTTTTTCCAAGAACTACGCGTCTTCATCGTGGTGCTTAAATGAGCTCGTGAAGATTATGGAGTGCCAAAAGATGAATGAGCAGACTATTTACCCGGTCTTCTATGATGTTGATCCCTCTGAAGTACGCAAACAACATGGCCTTGTTGGAGAAGCCCTTGCCGTACATAAAAATGAATTAAAGGTGGTAAAATGGAAAGAGGCTCTTAGAGAAGCAGCCAATATGTCTGGGTGGGATTTAAGGAAGACTGCTGATGGGTATTTCCTTCATCATATGTCTTCAATATTCTTTATCATTTTATACAGAGTATATATATGTATTTGACTAGTGTAATGTGACCACATGGGCCCACTGATGAAGGCTGCAAGTCACATATTCAAACTTTGTCAAAGGCAAGGGGAAAAACTATATCTTGTGATTCATGTGTGAGAATGGTGAGTCACTGGATGTCTGGATATGAGTTCTATGCGGTGTGCGCTACATGGACCAGAGGGTTCCCACCCATTACCCTTTTACTGTAAAAGGGACAGCCATAAAAGATGCACCATGAACTAATTTTAGTTTTGCTGTAACTTCTTATATATTCTTAGACCTGAAGCTAAAGTAAATCCTCCGTGATCTACAGGCACCAAGCTAAAGTCATCAAGTTAATTGTTGAACGGGTTTCACTTGATTTACACTCCATTAATATGAATGTGGATGAGAATTTAATAGGAATGAAACAGAGGATGGAGAATCTTGAGTCATTTTTAGAGATGGGTGTTAATGATATTCGCATGATAGGGATCAAGGGGATGGGAGGTGCCGGTAAGACGACTTTGGCGAGAGCTATTTTTGATAGACTATCTGTTCAGTTTGAAGCTAATAGCTTTGTTGAGAATGTCAGGGAAGTTTCAAAAGCGTCATTGTCTGGTTTGTTGTCATTGCAGAAACAGATCATATCAGATTTGTCAAAGGATCAAGACAACAATGTAAGTAGTGTTCATGATGGGAAAAACATGATGAAAAGAAAGCTATGTGGTAGAAAGGTGCTTGTTATTCTAGATGATGTGGATCACAAAGACCAGCTTGAGGCGTTAGCGGGTGAGGCTAATTGGTTTATGCTTGGAAGTAGAATTATTATTACAACACGAGACGAGCAGGTGTTGATAGCACACAAAGTGAAATGGATTTGTGATGTCAATCTATTGTCTGATGAGGAAGGGACGTGCCTCTTTAGTAGGTATGCATTTGGCAGAAATATTCCAAATGAAGATTTCAAAATGCTTTCTTTAAACGTTGTACGATATGCTGCTGGCCTTCCCTTAACAATCAAAGTTTTGGGTTCATTTCTATGCGGTAAAGATGAGCCTGTATGGATAGATGCAATAGAAAGACTCAAAACAATTCCATTGAAGGATACTCTTGAAAAATTGGAACTAAGCTATATCAGTTTAGAAGATGATTACAAAGAAATGTTCTTAGATGTTGCATGCTTCCTGAAGGGTTGGGACAAAGACAAAGCTATCAGACTACTGTTAAGTTGTGGATTTCATGCTAAAACTGGCATAAGAGTTCTAGAGCAAAAATCTTTGATCATGACTTCTAAAGCATTTGATACAGAGTTTCTACACATACATGACCATTTAGAAGAAATGGGTAAGAATATCGTATGCCGTGTGCACCCGGATGAGCCCAACACACATAGCAGATTGTGGATTCAAGAAGAAATTGAAGATGTGTTGGCTAATGACTTGGTAAGGATTCATTTCTTTATCATGTAGATATCAAACTAGATATACTCCATCTATTTTCATATAAGACTAAAAGGAGTGGGGCAATCCATATAGGGGGGACTTCCGCCATGTGGCGCCACGTAAGCAAGAGAAATTTGGTAGGAAAATGGGGGAGTGGGGCTATCCCCGGGGGGGACTTGTGACATGTGTCACACCCCAATGATTGTTTTTATTTATTTTTTCTTTTTTTCATCTCCATTTATTTTTTTTATTTTTTCGGCGACCAAAAGCTATCGCCATCTCCTTTTTTTTTTGGTTCGCCTGGTGGTATTGGTGTGGGGGGCGAACCCTTGGGCGAAACTAGCCAAGGGTCGCTCCACTCCCTCTAGTCTAACTGTCCACCTTTTCTTTATGGAATGTCCCAAAATAAGTGTCTACTTCAATTCCAAAAGTAGAATATAAACTTTACCATTTTACCCTTGATACAACTTTTCAACAAAATATTTCATAGGAGTCTGTAATAGTTAAGGAAAATTGTAATCTTACCACTACACTATGTAAAGATTTCGTATCTACTAAAACTTTATGCTATTTGCAATTGGACAACGGAGGGAGTATTTTTTATTAGTTTTGACAGTACAATGAGGTCACTATTCTTGAATGTCAGGGTACAGAAATGACAAAATGTATCATTATGAAACTCACACCTGAGATTGTTATGGAAGGTCTTGGAAACATGAAGAAACTTAGATGCCTTATTGTGGATTATAGAAATTACAATAATGGCTTAGTTCAGAATGGGAAGATTGATGGGGCTAGCCAGTACTTACCAGATACATTACGATATTTTAATTGGTTTTGTTACCCAAAACCTTTCGAGCAAATAATCTTGTTTCACTGGAAATGCATGCCAGCAATATTGAACAACTTTGGGAAGGAGGAAAGGTAGGATGGTTCATTATTTTTTTTAAATTTTTTTTCAAATTTCTATAGAAGCAATTGTTCCAACAATTTTCACATTTATTTTGCCTTATGATAGGTTTTAAAGAAGCTTATATCCCTTGAACTGCGCCATTCAAAGTTGAGGACCCTTGACCTTGGGTTGATTCCTAATCTTGAGAGGTTGGATCTTGAAGGATGTTATAACTTGGCCGAACTTAATGTCCCCGTTGGATGTCTACAAAAACTTACCTACTTAAACTTACGTCGGTGCATCAGATTGAAATCGTTTTCATTTATTAAGCAATTAGGATCACTTGAGTTTCTTAATCTTGGTTACTTGTCCCTGTTGAAGTTCCCTGAAATTATCCCAGGGCACTCCAATAATAGTTTGTTAGAGCTAGATTTTTCATCCAACTATATAGAGGAACTAGCATCATCAATTAGTAATCTTCATAAGCTTGTTTGTCTAAAACTCAGTGGTTGCAAAAAACTTCAATATCTCCCAGAAAGCATTTTTCGTTTGCAACGTTTAAGAAATCTTCATCTTGACAACTGTGCAATAAAGGTCTTTCCCGATGTCGACTGTGGCCAATTAGAAAGTTTAAACCTTCTAGATTTATCGAATACAAATATTACACAACTTCCTGATAGCATTTCTCTTCTTAAACATCTAAAAACTCTCCTTCTTCGACGTTGTGCACTTCTTGAGAAGTTACCTGATGATCTTACCCGATTAGAATTTTTGGAGGAATTAGATCTATCGTGTAATTCTAAGATAGAAAATATTCCTAACAGCATTTGTAAGTTGAAGCATCTTAAAACTCTCATTCTTGAAGAATATGAAGTTCTTAAGTTACCAAATGATATGGGCCAACTGAAATGCTTGAAGAAACTAAGTCTACGAGGTTCTAAGATAAGAGATGTTCCAGACATCATTTGTACTCTGAAACATCTCCAAGAACTTGATCTTTCTGGATGTTCTGAACTTGAGAAACTCCCGGGGAACCTCGGAGAGTTGGAATGTTTAAAAATGTTAGATGTACAAGGTACAAGCGTAAGTTATCTTCCGCATAGTGTTTCTTTGTTGAAAGGCCTGGTAATCCTTGATTCGTTTGTTGAAAGGTCTGGTTACCTGTAGTCTTGTACCATACCATTTCTAAAAGATTCCGTTTATAACTTACTGTCATCGCGGACTGGAGGGTCCTTTTGTGATGCAGATTTGGAAGTCTATCTCATTTGTTAAATCACAATATTATATCTTGTAAATTCTGTAGTGTAATGTCAACATTCGAATGCTAAATTGTGCATTGATTCTACAAGTTATAGTATCATGGGACTTTAAGCTGCTTTTTTAAATATCTTTGTAATTCTCTTGAATTTGTTCAAATATAATCAAAATTTGACAGAGCGGAACTATGGCCCTCTGTCATGTTTTTAGATGTATGGTTTGTTGGATATTCAAGTATCAAATTATTTCATCTTCTTTGTCCTAATTACAATATTCAAGAGAATATCATAAAGCATGCTCAAAAGTTAACCTTTGTCAAAATGTCAAATAATTGTCTCTTGACTGAATGCTAGCTTATGTTGGTGATCTTATGAAAAAAAATGCACACATATATAAGGATGGTGATAAATTTGTCGCAGAGTTTATCACATACCACAGTTGCAAATTATAGGTATACATTGTGACCAATGAATCAAAAATTACTATATATATATATATACACGGTAACTTTATGAATATAACTTTACATTAAAAATGAAACTTTGCTCCAAGTGTTTACACTAATTTATCAAATACTTTAAAACACATAAGAAAACAATATATTTTTCACAACATCTTCTTCTCTCAAACTTGAATCATTTTATCTTCATTTTGCAAGTGTCAATGCAATTATTTTAATTATACTTCTAAATGTTAGATACATAGAAACTTTGTGAATTAATTCAAGTACGATAAAGGTATAAACTAAAAGTATGTTCACTCAAGGTTAGAAGATAAATGTTGAGTTTTAGCTTAACCAATGAAATTAGCACACTAACTAAATTGTAAAAATAATGAATTTACTATTTTTCGTACTAGATTCTACTCGTATAATGTTTAACTAGTGTCAACAGGGTATAGTGACATTGATACCTCCACTTCCCAAGCTAAATCCACTCCACTTGATCCTCGTCGCTTAACCCTCTCCTAACCAATAGCCCGACCACACCCTAGTTTAATACCCCTTTCCAACTTCATGTAAATCAAACTCTCTGGTGCAAGCAACTACAATCTCTGGAAGAACCAGATGTTGTGCCTTCTAAGGTACAATAATATAATTGAATGATGTCATCAGTGGCAACATATGCATGGATGAAAACGACGATGATTATGATGAAAAGAAATCCAACAATCTGCTAATCAAAGGCTGGATCTTTGGCACGTTGACAGAAGATGTCTTGACTTAGGTTGTAGACCTCGAGAATGCCCATACCGTGTGACAAAAGCTTGAGAGTATCTACAAGGACAAAGTTGTATGCGAAGGTAGACCACAACATCATCGTCGATGATGCAAGAGGTAAAGTGGAATTATTTTGAATCTCTCATAAGATATATAACTTGTTGTCATCATCGAGCTTCCCCGATTTCAATAACTACTTACCTCACCATTTAAAAACTTATCTTATTGTTCCGTCGTAACCTGCATCAATGATAATGTTTAATCTCTAAAAATTTTGTATGGGCTATTTTCTTGTAGAGGCGAAGGCGAATAACCTTTATCCCGAGCTTTATATAAGGGAGACTGGAGTAAAACCGAAGATATCTTCCGCAACAACCCAGATATATGAAGCTTGCTAAAGTCGACTGGCCGCAAGGTGACAGCCCGCTTACACCTTGCCATCTATCAACGTCTAGAGATCGACTTTGTTGAAAACTGTAACACCCCG
The DNA here is from genome assembly GCA_034093135.1 of Erigeron breviscapus. NCBI lineage: Eukaryota > Viridiplantae > Streptophyta > Magnoliopsida > Asterales > Asteraceae > Erigeron > Erigeron breviscapus. Next base: position 145,650,954 of record CM067170.1, on the reverse strand, counting down.
TTGTAGCGGAAATACAGGGTTAACAAAGAATTGCATACTAATCAGAAGGTTAATAGAGATTACATCCATTTATACCAATACAAGTCAATACAAGTCAATACAAGTACAATCGTTCAAAGTGTGGACCCCAAAATACGGATACAAGTCATCCTCATTTGGAACTGGGCCACAGAATACAAGTTCAATAAATTGGACAGTCAAATACAATTAAAGCCAAAAGCATGATAGTCCTCAATGTCTGATGCTAATTGTACGTCCAAAGTCAAAAGATTGGCCCTATAATGCCAAAGACGATTCCAAGACTTACTGATGGTCACCTGAAAAGCATGAAATTTGAGAGGATCAACTATCGAAATAGTTGGTGAGCTTACAGTGTGTTTGACCAAATGTTTATCGTCATTGATACAACACAATGACCAGTAGTTATAAATGACCAGACAGTTAGAATACTACATCTAACAATACTTTTATTACAAGATAGTCAGAATACCACATCTGACAGCATATGACAGTCAGAATACAGCATCCGACAGTATCAGTCAATATGCCTTGCACAGGTTTCCGTTCTAAATGGGTGCGGACCTTAGCCAAGACAGTCAGAATACAACATCCGACAATTTAACCAAGACAGTCAGAATACAACATCCGACAATTTAACCAAGACAGTCAGAATACAACATCCGACAATTTAACCAAGACAGTCAGAATACAGCATCCGACAGTATCAGTCAATATGCCTTGCACAGGTTTCCGTTCTAAATGGGTGCGGACCTTAGCCAAGACAGTCAGAATACAACATCCGACAATTTAACCAAGACAGTCAGAATACAACATCCGACAATTTAACCAAGACAGTCAGAATACAACATCCGACAATTTAACCAATAGGGGGAAACATTTTAGTTTGTCAAACACAAAGAAACATCTTAATCAGCCATCACACGGCAATTCAACGTCATTTTACCCAACATTTAATAAATGACATGTATACACATTTTCGACAGCCGTCAACATGGCAAAATTTACGTCAAATGATCTAAGTATCCAAGTCACATGGCATACTCACAAAACAATCATTTATTTAACAAATAGTGTATACAACAGTGCATGCTTTTCAGGCCCAAAGTAAAAGGAAAAGGGCGCCATAAACTCACCTTAGCGATAACAGAGCTAAAAGTATGAGTAGTCCGAGAATAAGAGCAGTCTAGTCTCCACGTCTATCCAAAACCTAGGATATGAGCACGAATGGTGAGGATCAAATCTCACGACGACAAGTATCCTACGTACAACTACTTAGCTATCAAATCCTAGAATGCCTTTACCGAGAACGTGTTTCAAACTTTCATTTTTTTTTTTCGAACTTTTATTGGTAATATCAATGACATAGTCATTATAAGGTAATCTAAGGTACCATTCGATATTCACCAAGTTCAAACGTTCAAGTTGTCAAAACTAGAAACGTCAAAATTTACAGTAGTATTTCACTGCGCCGCAGTGAGCCAGAACCATGCTCACTGCGCCGCAGTGGGAGGAGTTTCACCCCCACTGCGCCGCAGTCAAGGTCGGGCAAAAAAAACAAATCATTTTTCTCAGTGTATAATCACTGCGCCGCAGTGAGCATGAGCATGGCTCACTGCGCCGCAGTCAGCCTATTTCGCCCAGAAAGAGAGCTCACTGCGCCGCAGTGAGGGTGTGCATGCCTCACTGCGCCGCAGTCAAAGTACTGCAGGCTAAACTGCAGTTTTTCTGCAGTTTGACCATTTTCCGCAAAAACCAAAACACTTCCATTTCATTTCAATGAGTACCTACAGGTTCAAGAACCTGGAAACAATACCATTTTGCTAACCATTTGCACTTTCAACCATTTTGACCTCAAAAACCTAATTCTAAGTCAAAACCTAATTAAGTTAACCAAACCAAAACCCATTTCATTTCCATGGCTATCTAATTCGAATTATATAACTGAAATAAACCCCTTTAAATGAATTTAAATCAATTCAAAAGTTTGAGAAATGGTTTACTTACCAAAATTTGATGTTCTTGAGGTAAAGATGAAGATGGTGATGATAATGATGCCAAAACCCTAAATTATTATAGAAATATGATTAATTCCTTTTAAATCCTTCCTTTACAAAACCAGATTTTTTTGATGATGATGATAGGGAGATTTAGAGATTTTGAGTGTTTTGGTGGATTGTGTGTGTGTGTGTGTGGTGTAAATGTCGACCAAGAGGGAAAAAGAGGGGGAAAAGGTTTTGGTGTTCATTCCCCTGCCACAAATCCTAAAACCGGCCCATGTGGCCTTAAAATGAGATATTTTGGTACCTTTAATTCGGTAAAATGCTTACGATTAAATACCGTTTGACCTAAAAGTCAAAATGTAAAGTAAAGGTATTTTCCTTCGTGTCATTTTAATTAAGACAAGTCAATAAAGTTTCGTCAAAGTGAACTTTACAAAAATTAAGTCTAGATAGTCTTTTTATTTCGTACAGGACATAACCTTTAAATTTAAATTTAAAGTTATTTTAAAGACTCGGCATTCGTCTAGATAGCTAATAGTCTACGTCAACAAGATACGTCTACTTTGACTAAGTCAAAAGTCCAAAAGTCTAATAAGTTCCACGTCAAATGACTGTCTAATTGAGATTAGGACTAACCCGATGTTAATTAATTACGAGTTGTCACAGCATCCCCGACTTCTAAGGATTTCGTCCTGAAATCAAGTCTTGCTCAGTAAAAAGATGAGGATAGTTATCCCTCATATAGTCTTCACGTTCCCAAGTCGAGTCGGGACCATGCTTTGAGTTCCAACGAACTTTGACCAATTTGATACGACTACGTCTAAGTTGTTTGAGCTGTTGGTCTAAAATTTCAACAGGTTCTTCAACGAATTGAAGAGAGTCAGTCACTTGCAGCTCTTCGACAGGTACGACTAAAGTCTCATCAGTCAGACATTTCTTAAGATTCGAAATGTGAAATGTGTGATGAACGTGTTCTAGCTCCTTAGGTAAATCGAGCTTGTAAGCCACGGAACCAATTCTTTGAACAATTTCGAATGGTCCGATATAACGAGGACTAAGTTTCCCTCGTACGCCAAAACGTGTAGTGCCTTTCCAAGGTGACACTTTCAACATGACTTTGTCTCCCACTTGAAACTCAAGTGGTTTCCGTCTACGGTCGGCATAGCTCCTTTGACGATCTTGAGCCGCCTTCAGCCGTGCCCTAATTTCGACAATTTGATCAGTAGTCTTCTGAACTAGTCCATATTTAAATAAACGACGTTCTCCAGCATCAAGCCAACAGACAGGAGATCTACACTTTCGTCCATATAAAGCCTCATAAGGCGCGCATTTGATGCTATTGTGATAGCTGTTGTTATATGAAAATTCAGCTAACGGCAAAAAGGTATCCCAACTACCTTTGAAGTCAATGACACATGCCCGAAGCATGTCCTCTAAAGTCTGGATGGTACGTTCACTTTGTCCGTCCGTCTGTGGATGGTAAGCCGTACTCAGGTGCAATTGAGTGCCTAGGGCGTCTTGAAAATATCGCATGATTGTGAAGTGAAACGACCATCACGGTCAGAGATAATAGACAAAGGAACGCCATGAAGAGATACAATCCTTTCAATGTATATTTGAGACAATTTCCTTATCTTCCAGTTCTCCCGAATTGGAATGAAATGAGCAGACTTCGTCAATCGATCGACAATGACCAAATAGTATCGTATCCTTTCAGGGTTCGAGGTAACTTCGTAATGAAGTCCATAGTAATCTGTTCCCATTTCCAGTCAGGAATTTGGGGTTGTTGGAGCAGCCCAGAAGGTTTTTGGTGTTCTGCCTTGACCATTGAACAATTTAGACACTTCGAGACATAAGTGGCGATATCTCTTTTCATACCAGGCCACCAATAAAAGTCCTTCAGTCCATGGTACATTTTGTCAGCACCAGGATGGATTGAATATTTAGATCGATGACTTTCGTTCATCAAGAGTTCTCTAAGTCCATTATATTTGGGAATCCACACCCTGCCCTTAACATGTCGGATTCCATCGCCATCCAATTCAAACAAACGCTCAGCATTCCACAAGGCCTCTTTCTCGATACGTCCTGGCTGTAGGGCTTCATTTTGATCGTCTAAAACTCTATCCCTTAATGACGAGCCAAGATAAGAACTTGCTCTTGTTATGACAGATAGTGAAATTCTATCTTTTCTACTCAGCGCGTCAGCAACAACATTTGCTTTACCGGGATGATATTTGAGTTCACAATCATAGTCACTGAGTAATTCTACCCATCGCCTTTGTCTCATATTCAGCATTTTCTGATCGAAGATATGCTGAAGACTTTTGTGATCTGTGAATACCGTACACTTTGTACCGTACAAATAGTGCCTCCAAATCTTTAAGGCGAAAACAACCGCTCTGAGTTCAAGATCGTGGGTTGTGTAATTCTTTTTGTGGGTTTTTAGTTGTCTGGAAGCGTAAGCAATGACCTTACCCTCCTGCATAAGTACACATCCCATTCCCTGATGTGATGCGTCACAGTATACCACGAAGTTTTCAATTCCATTCGGTAACGCTAAAATAGGAGCATTACATAGCTTGTCTTTCAACGTTTGAAATGCTTCTTCCTGGGCATCCTGCCAAATAAATTCCTTGGTCTTTTGAGTTAACAACGTCAAAGGTTGAGCAACCTTTGAGAAGTTCTCAATAAATCTCCTATAATATCCAGCCAATCCAAGAAACTGGCGGATTTCTGTCGGAGTCTTAGGGGCTTCCCACTTCTTTATTGCTTCAATCTTAGATGGATCTACGTGGATCCCATCCCTATTCACTACATGACCCAAGAAGTGTACCTCCCTAATCCAGAATTCACATTTTGAGAATTTCGCGTACAACTTCTGATCCTTGAGCAGTTGCAGAATGGTTCTCAGATGACCTTCATGTTCGTCTTTATTCCTTGAGTATATCAGTATGTCGTCAATGAATACAATGACAAACTTGTCAAGATACGGTCGACATACTCGATTCATTAAGTCCATAAACACAGCAGGTGCATTGGTTAAGCCAAACGGCATAACCAAAAATTCATAATGTCCGTAACGAGTTCTGAAGGCTGTTTTAGGAATGTCCGTCTCTCTGACTCTGAGTTGATGATACCCAGATCTGAGATCGATCTTGGAAAAATGTGATGCACCTTCCAATTGATCAAACAAGTCGTCAATACGAGGCAAAGGGTACCTGTTCTTGACAGTCAACTTGTTCAATTCTCTATAATCTATACACATGCGCATAGAGCCGTCTTTCTTTTTGACAAATAGAATCGGAGCTCCCCAAGGTGATGAACTTGGGCGAATTAGTCCTTTAGCTAACAACTCTTGAAGTTGTTCGGATAATTCTTGCATTTCTGACGGCGCAAGACGATATGGTGCCTTGGCCACGGGTGCAGCTCCAGGGACCAAATCTATTCCAAACTCAACTGGCCTGTGAGGTGGAAGTCCCATCAAATCTTCAGGAAACACCTCTGGAAAATCCCTAACTACTGGAATATCTTTCGTTTCTTTAACCTCTGGTTTCCTTTCTACTACAAATGCTAAGAAGGCAGGGTGTTCTTTTTGTAAATATTTATTTGCCTTTATCGCCGATACTAAGATTAATTTCTTTCCTGCCTTGTCTCCTTGTACTTCTAGGGTTTCGTTATTCTGCAGAGGTATTCTAACAATCTTCTCATAACAACTTATATTAGCTCTAACCTTAGATAACCAGTCCATACCAACAATCACATCAAAACTGCTTAGTTCTATGGGGATTAGGTCAATTTTAAAAGTCTTACCGGCTAATACCAAACTGCAATCTACTAAATGATCTCTAGCAATATACTTTTGACCGTTTGCATATTCGACAATATAAGTGTCTTTCATAGGGATAGCTACTATACCAATCGAGACTTAAATTCTAAGGATATGAAACTTTTATCAGCACCAGAGTCGAATAATACAAAAACATAATGATTATTGAGTATGAATGTACCTATCACAACATTGGGATCTCGTCGTGCATCAGCAGCATCCAAAGCAAAAACTCGACCTCTGCCTTGTCCTCGTTGATTCCTAGCTTGATTGTTCCCCGCATTGTTCCTCACTGGAACTATAGCATTATTGTTCGGGGCTTGATTAAGTCGTGGACACGCGGGTCGCATATGATTCTCGCTTCCACACTCGTAGCACTGATTTGGTATCCTTTCCCTACAGAACTTTGCCTGATGTCCCGTTCTTTTACAACGGTGGCAAGTAGGACAATTTCCCAAGTGATGGAGACCACACTTGTTGCATCTTGTGTCTGCGCCGGGGTACCTCTTGATATCTTGGGGGACTACTGCAAAGTTTCTGGCAGCTTTAAACCTCTTGCTGTTCCCACCGTTTCCAAATCCACTACCGGAGGCCTGATCAGTCCTTCTCTTGATTACTTCAGTTCCAACAGAAGAACCAGTAGTTCTCTTCAAATCTATCACCATCCGATTGGTTGCACTAACTGCTGCTTGAAGAGTCAAGGGGTTAAAAGCGGCTACCAACCTTCGGATGTCAGGTGACAATCCATAGCAGTATCTTTCAATTAACTTCTCCTCCGTATCCACCATACGAGGAACTAGTCTTGTCAGCTCATGAAAACGAGTAGTGTATTTCTCGTTGTCTAGCCCGACCATATTATGATTCCAAAATTCGCCTTCCATTTTCTGTACTTCCTCCCTAGGACAGTACTTTTCCATCAACATACTTTTAAAATCAAACCAAGGTATCCTATTAGCTTGGTCTCGACCTCGGGTCCTAACCTGCTTCGTTCCACCATGATAGAGCGTGCTTTTGAAGTTGAGTGGAAGCGTATTCCACTTTGTGCTCTTCGGCACAACGACTAATATGAAGCACCGCCTCTATGCTTTCTAGCCAGTTGATTAGACCTACCGGACCCTCGGTACCATGAAATTCTTTTGGTTTACAATAGGTGAAGGTCTTGTAGTCACCCACTCGAAGTTGAGCTCGAGGAACAACTTGTTCAGCAGTAGGTTCAACGTTGTTACTATTATCAGTATGATGATTATTATTGGCGTTCATGCTTGCCGTGATCTGAGCAACTAAAGTAGGCATGGCGGCCAACAGTTGCTGTATCACAAATGCTGCCATATTATTATCCCCGCCAGTATTTGGGGTAGGTCCAGGACCAGTGTTCACCTGGACAGTAGCAGTTTCTGGTTCTTGCTGGATTACAGGTTCTTCCTGTTCAGCTTCATTATTCAAAGGAGTGGATCGAGTAACTCTCTTTGGTGCAGTTTTCTTGACTGGAGCCTTTTTCTGAACTTTGCTTTTCGTCTTAGGAGCCATAAGTCTAAGATATGAACAAAAATGTCATTTAGAGATTTCCTTGATAGGTAAAATAGAAAGTAGCTTTGCAAGACAGATGACAGTACAATGCAAGTCACAAATTGCTGACTTGTATGAATTCATGTACTAGACAAGACAAGAAAAAATATGGAAAATCATATTTCTAGAGCTAAGAATAAGCAGTTGACATAGTCTGAACAAGTAAGTAAGCCAAAAGACAATCGTATTTCATTGATGTTCAAAATTTTACATAGTCAGGTATGTACAGTCCAAAAACACGTGGGAAACTTCATCCACATTGATAGACTACATAGTCGGAGCAATACGATTTATAGACACGTGGGAAATACATCCACCAAAAAGATAGACTACAACTCAAAGTACTGAAGTACGAGTTGTTAAAAGTTCTAGGCTTACAATACAGAAAGATTATTACAAGATTACATCTTGCAAATGACAACGACTAGCAAAGCCACCACCAAAACCACCACAACCGACAGTATCCAGATCAACCTCCCAATAGTTTCCTTCCCCTCTCTAGCAACAGTCAACGCCTCCGCCGCCTGATGATAAGCTCCAGTCAACGCCTGAGCTTGATTCTCTATTTTCTCCCTTGTACAGATGAGGGAATTGTTCATCCTTGACAATTGTCGGCGATAATATTTCGACCTATCAGCTGCAGATGCAACTGGCAAAACAGCACTTGGATTGTAGACAGGCACTCTGGAGGGACCCGCCGCATACGGATCTCCCTGAAAGAATGAAAGACCAAGTCCACTGTTGCCCTGAACTGGTGCAGAAGGACCAGGAGCATAAGGGTCTCTAGGAGCATAAGGCAAATGAGCTCCCTCGGTAGTCCTCCTCTGATATGGAGATACCGGTGTTACAGATGATTGAACATGGATAGACACATGTTCGCCTCCAGATTCACTGGAAGATGACACAAGATTGATAGGGCGTGATTCATTGCCCGATTCCTCCATTGGTTCCTCTTCATAAGAGTCAGGAACATAAGGAATGGAGTTTGCCAAGACAGGAACTGGAGGTGTACAAGGTACAACAGCATTTGAGCTAACTCCATCCGACATGACTAGTCTGAAAAGATAGTCAAAGAATCCATATAAGTCAAATGGATAAGGCAGTACGTCTCAAATGGATGATACAGTACGCAATTTGAGTTTTTAAAGAAATCTTTGTCTAGATTACACACATTTGGTTTGGGTTTCTATTACCAACATATTTGAAATGCTTATATATAGGGTCACCCGCAGCCTTCCCACCACATCTACAGTATGTTGTGAATATAGCTCAAACTATAACGTATATACAAAATCTAAGATATTTATTTCGAGCCTTATATTATTTTACATAATCGGGACGTAGTTGATCAGGTTAGGTCTAATTATAGACAAATAATATAATTCCTGAAATAAGTATCCTAAACCTAAATAGACTTAGATTCCCTTTTGAAACGAAATGGCTATAGATTGAGTTTTTCCGGCGGAAAAACTCGGTATTAACTATAACCTTGTCTCTGATACCAATTTTTTGTCACACCCCGTTGTAGCGGAAATACAGGGTTAACAAAGAATTGCATACTAATCAGAAGGTTAATAGAGATTACATCCATTTATACCAATACAAGTCAATACAAGTACAATCGTTCAAAGTGTGGACCCCAAAATACGGATACAAGTCATCCTCATTTGGAACTGGGCCACAGAATACAAGTTCAATAAATTGGACAGTCAAATACAATTAAAGCCAAAAGCATGATAGTCCTCAATGTCTGATGCTAATTGTACGTCCAAAGTCAAAAGATTGGCCCTATAATGCCAAAGACGATTCCAAGACTTACTGATGGTCACCTGAAAAGCATGAAATTTGAGAGGATCAACTATCGAAATAGTTGGTGAGCTTACAGTGTGTTTGACCAAATGTTTAGTCGTCATTGATACAACACAATGACCAGTAGTTATAAATGACCAGACAGTTAGAATACTACATCTAACAATACTTTTATTACAAGATAGTCAGAATACCACATCTGACAGCATATGACAGTCAGAATACAGCATCCGACAGTATCAGTCAATATGCCTTGCACAGGTTTCCGTTCTAAATGGGTGCGGACCTTAGCCAAGACAGTCAGAATACAACATCCGACAATTTAACCAAGACAGTCAGAATACAACATCCGACAATTTAACCAAGACAGTCAGAATACAACATCCGACAATTTAACCAAGACAGTCAGAATACAACATCCGACAATTTAACCAATAGGGGGAAACATTTTAGTTTATCAAACACAAAGAAACATCTTAATCAGCCATCACACGGCAATTCAACGTCATTTTACCCAACATTTAATAAATGACATGTATACACATTTTCGACAGCCGTCAACATGGCAAAATTTACGTCAAATGATCTAAGTATCCAAGTCACATGGCATACTCACAAAACAATCATTTATTTAACAAATAGTGTATACAACAGTGCATGCTTTTCAGGCCCAAAGTAAAAGGAAAAGGGCGCCATAAACTCACCTTAGCGATAACAGAGCTAAAAGTATGAGTAGTCCGAGAATAAGAGCAGTCTAGTCTCCACGTCTATCCAAAACCTAGGATATGAGCACGAATGGTGAGGATCAAATCTCACGACGACAAGTATCCTACGTACAACTACTTAGCTATCAAATCCTAGAATGCCTTTACCGAGAACGTGTTTCAAACTTTCATTTTTTTTTCCCGAACTTTTATTGGTAATATCAATGACATAGTCATTATAAGGTAATCTAAGGTACCATTCGATATTCACCCAGTTCAAACGTTCAAGTTGTCAAAAACTAGAAACGTCAAAATTTACAGTAGTATTTCACTGCGCCGCAGTGGGAGGAGTTTCACCCCCACTGCGCCGCAGTCAAGGTCGGGCAAAAAAAACAAATCATTTTTCTCAGTGTATAATCACTGCGCCGCAGTGAGCATGAGCATGGCTCACTGCGCCGCAGTCAGCCTATTTCGCCCAGAAAGAGAGCTCACTGCGCCGCAGTGAGGGTGTGCATGCCTCACTGCGCCGCAGTCAAAGTACTGCAGGCTAAACTGCAGTTTTTCTGCAGTTTGACCATTTTCCGCAAAAACCAAAACACTTCCATTTCATTTCAATGAGTACCTACAGGTTCAAGAACCTGGAAACAATACCATTTTGCTAACCATTTGCACTTTCAACCATTTTGACCTCAAAAACCTAATTCTAAGTCAAAACCTAATTAAGTTAACCAAACCAAAACCCATTTCATTTCCATGGCTATCTAATTCGAATTATATAACTGAAATAAACCCCTTTAAATGAATTTAAATCAATTCAAAAGTTTGAGAAATGGTTTACTTACCAAAATTTGATGTTCTTGAGGTAAAGATGAAGATGGTGATGATAATGATGCCAAAACCCTAAATTATTATAGAAATATGATTAATTCCTTTTAAATCCTTCCTTTACAAAACCAGATTTTTTTGATGATGATGATAGGGAGATTTAGAGATTTTGAGTGTTTTGGTGGATTGTGTGTGTGTGTGTGTGGTGTAAATGTCGACCAAGAGGGAAAAAGAGGGGGAAAAGGTTTTGGTGTTCATTCCCCTGCCACAAATCCTAAAACCGGCCCATGTGGCCTTAAAATGAGATATTTTGGTACCTTTAATTCGGTAAAATGCTTACGATTAAATACCGTTTGACCTAAAAGTCAAAATGTAAAGTAAAGGTATTTTCCTTCGTGTCATTTTAATTAAGACAAGTCAATAAAGTTTCGTCAAAGTGAACTTTACAAAAATTAAGTCTAGATAGTCTTTTTATTTCGTACAGGACATAACCTTTAAATTTAAATTTAAAGTTATTTTAAAGACTCGGCATTCGTCTAGATAGCTAATAGTCTACGTCAACAAGATACGTCTACTTTGACTAAGTCAAAAGTCCAAAAGTCTAATAAGTTCCACGTCAAATGACTGTCTAATTGAGATTAGGACTAACCCGATGTTAATTAATTACGAGTTGTCACAAAAACATTGTCAGCATGATAAAGCCGTCTCAACTTCTACGTCTTGTGAGCAATCCAGGCTACACCACACTCTACATTGCTTCAATTGTTGACCATGTAGAGGCTGCCAGGATCTTGGTAGATAAATGCCCAAATCTATAATTCATTACCAATGCTGAGGAGAAAACACCGGTCATTGTAGCTCCTTTAGCTTACAAAGAAAGAACTTTTCGATATTTGTATGAGGAGCTATAGCATGCATACCATGCATAGGAGGGTCAAGTTTAATAGTAAATTCACATAGTTTGGAATATGGATCCTGAATTCCTGATCAATGTGGGTTGGATCATGAACAATGGAAGGAACTTCTTGATCGATGGGAGACGAATCATGTACATTGTGAGGGTCCTCTTGAAGGATGAGAGGTGGATTGGGCTTCTCGGGCTTCTAAGAATAATTAATTACACAAATAAATAAATATATATATAAAAAAGATATATTGCATTTATATAGTATTTTTTGGATGGAGTATGAGTAAACATAATTTGAACTTTTTTAAATTTGAAAAATGAAAAATGTAATAAATAACAAAAAGTAGTTTTTTTTATAATTATCTGAAGAAGTAGACAAAGTGTTTTTCATGTTTTTGGAAACAAAAATTTAAAATTGACGTACAACTCAAAAATAACATAAACAACCCATTTTTTTTTTCCTTTCCTTTCTTTTAATACTAACTTGGCAATCCCTTTTCTTTGTACATTCTTTTTTTTTCCTTTCATTCTTTCCTTTGATTTATTTTCTTTTCCTTTCTTATCGACTTTGTTGAAAACATTGTCAGCATGATAGAGTCGTCGCAACTTCTATGTTGATATGTTGGTGATCACCTCATATCAACTTACACTAATTCAAAAGGTGGTCGGTCATCGAGGGACAATAGACTGCTATTTTACAACCTTTACCCCTTAAAAATAATCTAAGGCCATATTAACTAGCATAGCCCACCTATATAATAGGCCATGACTACAACCTTTACCCCCTAAAAACAATTTCAACTCATATTAAATGGGATAGCCCACCGATATAATAGGTCATAACTATAGACCTAGGATTCTAGGGTTTCATAAAAAGAACTAGACCCTGATATAACATCCGAAATATAATGAATTAGACCTGAAATATAACGAATTAACGACAAGAAAAAAATATATGCATGAATTAGACCCTAATATAATACCCGAAATATAACGAAATATAATTCCCTTATATAATACCCGAAATATGCATGGATTAGACCCTAATATAATACACGAAATATAACGAATTCACGACAGAAAAAAAAAGCTGTAAACCCCCTCTACTATAAAGTTCAAGACCCGCTCCTTGATACTTCGTGTTGAAGAACATGGGCACACACTATTATGTCATGTCGAGTTCTTTTAGGAACTTAAATACTTGTGAATATGTGTAACTCCTCACAAAAGTAATGAAATCCGGTTTTCAAATTAAAACGCTTAAAGCAAAACCTTCATTTTTGATTTGGAATTTTTAATCATGATAGATCCACGTCAATATAAAACCGAACATACCTTCTAGTTTTCTTAGCTTTCCGCCCATTAGACCGTTTTATCTTAGAAATTATATCACCTATGATCATTTCTTCACTTAAAAAGAAAACTAGTACACTCAATTTTGTGAAAACTAAGAATCGAAATTTTAAATATAACGACATTATTTTTACCTTATATTTATAAAAAAATAAAAATTTGTTTGGATTGAACTTTACCAACATTTGCACACAGAGAAACAAATATTTTTATTATTAATATATTATTTTTAAAGGCGCTAAACCATAGCCTTAAAAGAAAAAAAAATCTTAAAAAATAATAAAAAAACAAGAGAGAATTTCATATATATCCAATTTTAACATCCTAATTATATATATACCCAATTAAAATTAAATATATCATATTTACCCAACTTTAAATAACATTTTATCATATCTACCCATTCTATTATAAAATGAGTTAAAACTAGATTTACATCAACAAATTGCTCGTGTTTCAATTTAAGAATAGATAAGGGAATAGTTCATAATTAGTCCAAACCAACAACCGGATAAATTTTAATAGAATTATATAGTTCTTAAGTAATTGATAAATAATAATAAGCACAGTCGGTTTGTTATATAGTTAAATACTAAATAGTGCATAGGAGATAAATAAGTTTATATGATGTAGAACTTAATCAGTTTATGAGTGTTTCAAATTGGGTTTTGGGTTATGATGAAATTTTTAACTTTATACACTTTGCCTGCTTAGTATTTATTTGAGAATTGTGGTTATATTTAAATAAGAGTATTATTTATTTGGGACTTATTTTTTCCAACTGTAGTGGACCATGAATCTTTTTGTAATTGTCGAACACAGTTCCGGGAGTGATCTCACTAAGGTCGAAGTCCTATAGAGTCCGACATCCATATTGGAAATAGAACATACCCCATAGTTGAAACAACATGGGTACCAGATTAGCACCATAATCGAGTACTTCTTTATTCATTTGTGTGATAATTTAAGTTTTGTAACTTTAATACTTATTCATCCATTTTTAATTTCAATTGCAATTGTAAACACGAGCAATTTGTTGATATAAATTTAGTTTTAACTCATCTTATAATAGAATGGGTAGATATGATATAGTGTTACTTAAAGTTGGGTAAATATGAAATTTTTAATTTTAATTAGGTATATATGTAAAAAAATTTTGAAAGGGGTGGATCATTTGCTCGCAACAGGGGATCTAGCTTACGTTGTCTTAATCGGGTCCGCGCTAGAGAGCCCCTCACCCTCAATACCTAGTAGGAGGAGAAACTCCTAACTAAACCGCCCGAAGACATGACATTTAACTGGGATAAAACCATGTCTCCTCTGCAGGACCTAAACCTGCTTCACTAGAAGACTTTATTGTGAAATTTCTTTAAATAGGTGTTAAAATAGGATATATATGAAATTCTCAAAAAAAAAAAAAAAAAGCAAAAATAAAATAAAACCTTTGACTCAAATACTTGAAGTTCCATTTCTGACACAACAAAATCTATCCGATGCTCAGACACAGTCTCCTCCACCTGACCACACCAGCTCGCGGTTATTCTCTCTTTCACCGTCGTCGTCTCTCAAACCATGACCTATCCAACTTAACCCGACCCGAATTAATCAACCGCATTTGCAACCTTTTAATCCTCCGTCGCTACACTCTCCTTCAAACCCTCACAATCCCATTTTCCGACCAACTTTTAAACCAAATTCTAACCAAATTAAAACTCAACCCAACTGCCTGTTCACATTTCTTTCAATTAGCTTCAAATCAACAATATTTCAAACCCCATATCAAATCTTACTGCAAGCTAGTCCACATTCTTTCCAGAGCCCGGTTTTTCGACGAAACCCGGTCTAATTTGAGTGTTTTAGTTGGGTTTGGTAAGGGAGATGGGAATGTGGGGTTGTTTATTTGGGATGAGTTGGTTCGGGTTTATCGAGAATTTGGGTTTTCGGCGACTGTTTTCGATATTGTGTTGAGGGTTTTTGCGGAAAATGGGTTGGTTAAGAATGCACTCCAAGTGTTTGATGAAATGTGTCAGTGGGGGAGAGTTCCTAGTTTGATGTCTTGTAATTGTTTGTTAAGTGGGTTGGTTAGGAAAGGTCAGTTTGGGGTAGTGTTTGAGGTTTTTGATCAGATGAAAAGAGTCGGGATTGTGCCAGATGTGTGTACGGTTAGTATTGTCGTGAATGCGTATTGTAAGGATGGAAATGTGGATAGAGGGGTTGAGTTATTGAGGGAAGTTGAGGAGGAATATGGAGTGGAGCCGAATGTAGTTACGTATCATAGTTTGATTAACGGGTATGTTGGTTTGGGCGATATGATTGGTGCGGAAAGAGTCTTGGAGTTGATGAAAGGTAGAGGGGTGGAAACAAATGTTGTTACGTATACCTTGTTTGTTAAAGGGTATTTTAGGTTGGGGAAAGTGGATGAAGCGGAAAAGGTGTTTAGGGATATGAAAGTAGAGAATCCGTCGTTGGTGTTGGATGAACGAGCTTATGGTGTTTTGATCGATGGGTTTTGTAGAATTGGAAAGATGGATTGTGCTGTTAGGATTCGTGATGAGATGTTAAAAACAGGATTGAAGGTGAATATATTTGTGTGCAATTCGTTGATCAATGGGTATTGTAAGCTTGGTCAACTCGATGAAGCTGCAAGAGTGATAGCGAGAATGAATAATTGGAAATTAAGGCCGGATTCTTATAGTTATAACACTTTGTTGAATGGGTATTGTAAGGCAGGTAATACAACTGAGGCTTTCAAGCTTTGTGAAAAGATGGTCCGTAATGGCATGAATGTTAGTATTGTCACTTATAATTCATTGTTAAAAGGTTTTTGTCGAACTAATGACATTGACAAAGCATTAAAACTTTGGCAGCTTATGATAAAAAGAGGTTTAATGCCTAACGAGATTGGATACAGTACTTTGCTTGATGGGCTTTTTAAGGTCGGAGATTTTGAACAAGTTTTGACATTGTGGAAACAGTTTTTAGCTAGGGGATATATTAAACCTGTAATTGTGTTTAATACAATGCTTAATGGACTATGCAAGATGGGGAAAATGTCTGAAGCAGAGCAGGTTTTTGATAGGATGAATAGACTAGGTTGTCCACCAGATAGAATAACATATAATACTCTTGCTGATGGTTATTGTAAAGTTGGAAAGATAGAAATGGCTCTTAAAATTAAGGATACCATGGAAATAAAAGCCATACCCTTGTCCATTGAAATGTATAATTCACTAATTACTGCATATTTTAGGTCTAGAAAGATAAACAAAGTTACTGAATTACTTAAGGAGATGCAAATCAAGAATCTAATCCCGAACATTGTAACGTATGGTGCCCTTATCTCTGGTTGGTGCAATGAAGGGATGTTGGATAATGCCTTTACTACGTATTTTGAGATGAAAGAAAAAGGCTTAGCTCCTAATGTGGTCATATGTAGCACAATAGTGAATGCACTATATAGGTTTGGAATGAATGATGAAGCGAACATGCTACTGCAAAAGATAATGGATTTTGATCTTCTACCTGGAGATAAAAGTTTTGAGAAATTCTTTGAATGTGACATGAGGAAGTCAAATATCCCAAAAATTTCAAACATAATTGATGGAATTGTAGAAGACACTCGTATTCCCAACAATGTTGTGTATAATGTAGCTATTGCAGGGCTATGCAAACTTGGAAAAGTTGACGATGCTAAAAGATTCATTTCTGCATTATTACAGAAAGGGTTCAGTCCTGATCATTTCACTTACTGTACCTTAATTCATGCTGTATCTTCTGCTGGTGAAGTTGATGAGGCGTTTAAGTTACGTGATGAGATGCTAAAGAAGGGTCTTATTCCTGACATTGCTACATACAATGCTCTTATGAATGGTTTATGTAAATCAGGTAAATATGATAGAGCAATGAGACTCTTTTACAAGCTCCGGGCAAAAGGGATTGCCCCTAATGTCATCACTTACAATACTTTGATAGACAGCTGTAAGAAGACTGGAAATACTTGTGAGGTGATTAAACTAAAAGAGAAAATGGTGCATGAACGCATCGTTCCTTTAGTTGTCAAGTATTCTGGCTTGATCAATTGTGCTCATAAGAATGGTGAAATGATTGCAGCTGCTTTGTAAAACATTGTTTTCTACTTTGAGAATCAGTTGCAGATTTGCAGAACCGGACATGATATGAGTGATGTTTAAGGGCTTAAATTGCAAGGAAGGCAATGTCCAATCAGCTCATTGACACTAGCTCACCCATGATGCAGGTATGCCCTTGAATATACGATTCTTACATTTTGTATACTTGTCTCCATTACTGAATATGTATCTGGTAATTTAGGTAATGTATGTATAAGAGTTTTTAAATTGCCTGTAACTTGGTGTCACTCCATGAAATACAATGACTACTGATCTCACCATAACAATAACCTCTGTCTAGGATGATTGTAGCCAGAAAAGTGATTCTAAGGTTATATTTACAGTTATAGCTGACATAGACACATACTTGGTGATTTTATGGATCTGGGGCACCAACGGATATTGAGAAGTTCAGATAGTGGCAAAACTTTTGATGCATAAGGCACAGGTAAGTAAAGCTCTAAACAGTATTTTCATGGAAAAGCGACTTACTAGAAACAGCAGTATACGTTCTCCATCTGAGTCTATTGTTGACCCTTTCTGTGTATATAGAAGAGATCAGACATATAGAGATAGATATAGAGATGAATTTTGTTACATTTTTTTCTCATACTGTCTATTTTGATACTCCCATACCTGTCTTTGACGGGATTGGGTCCTGTTGCTGTTGCTGTCTATTTTGACACTCTTATGTCATCACCACCAAGTTCTGCAGGGGAAGTCGGGGCATACTTCCCCAACTCCTGACTGGTTCATACCCTCTTTCTATCTTCGGAAACGTGTTTGAACTTAATAATAACCCCCATCTCTTGCTTGCTTCCACCTCCTATAACTAACGGTCCATTGATTTTGCTAAAATTAGGTAGTAGTGTAGTACCCTCACTTCTGTTGTATTATTATTGTATGTTGCCAAACAAATCCTTTTGTAGAACTTGACATATCCTTCTCGCTCAGATCAATACCTGGTACCGGATAGGTAGTCAAGCAGAATTTATTCTCTATGGTTTGGTTGCCTGTTGGGAACTACTGGCTAAGAAAATATTAGAATAACACTTGGTAATCAATTGATGTTGTCAATCTTCTACCATAGGAGAAGTTAAGAATGTCTTGAATACGTTCATTTGTTTTCTATTGCCGGCAAATCTGTAAATATTGGTAGAGCTGCCTTCATAGCTTCTCTAAACGCTCTTTCCAGCTTCATCTTTTTCACTGATATTGCTCATTATGATTCCCTTGCATTTCAAGAATTTAAGAATGCTATAACTTCTTTGGCAGACACTTTTGGAAAACCTGATTTAGCAGACCACTTCCCAATACTTGAACCATATAATCCACCTGATTTGTTTCTGAAGGCAATACATATGCTGGAAAGTCAGTTCCTTTATTAAATAGAATGGTGGATCAACGGGTGCAAGTGAGAGCCAACTTTTCGGCTTGTTCTTCTTTCCTCAACACAACGGTTTCATTTTGCTGCTGGCCCTCAATCAGAAATTGAACCCAAGTTTAGCCAAAATGGCATACATCAAATTTGCTTTTGGTATCGTCATGTTTAATAATATTGATACTGTCAAGACCCTGACAAGTTTATTAAGCAAAAGTAATAGTTTTACTTTACCAAATACATGTTCATTTATGCTATCAAAACCATTAGCTCATAATAATTCTACCAAATAAATTATCTACCTTTTTTAATATGATATATCTCTGATATATGCAACCAAACCCTAATATATAAGACAATTAGAGTCCTACTACTGAACCACAATAGTTATGAGAAGCCGAGGTGCACCACCTTATGACTCTAAAAGATGCATTGATGCTACTATGTATGATAAGTAAATGTTTATCGTAACACAGTATTTCCGTAATATCATGACTAATATTCCACAATATCTTGTCTAGGAGTTTTTTTCTGCGGCAACTAGCACGGTGAAAAGGACCGTGGGATTGGCAATTGCTGTGTTACCAAACACCCAAAGAATATCTAAAGGTTGGTGTGATCTCATGGAAATTACTGGGAGGACTACATTAATATCGACAAATTGGACTTCTTTAAGTTCTCAAACCTAATTGCTGTTGCCAAAAGGCGTTTTGGATACACCTTCGGCTTCCCATCTTATACCTAGGCAATCATGCATAAGGATGCACTAATCCTGTGTAATGTATGGGCTATTGTTTGAAGGTCAATATCGTACCTCAGATGTTCATTCTAGATGGGTTTATCTAGTATTTTGATTATAGAGGCCGAGACTTTGAGTTCATTCCTTTTGTTTATGGGAAAAGAATCTGTTCTCACTTGCCGCTTGGTTATAGAAGGGTGCATTTGCTGTTAGGCTCCCTGATGAGCTCTTTTTTTATTGGAAACTTGAGGGAGATATTAAACTGCATGATAAGGATATGCGCAAAAGATTTGGAGTAATGTTACGCGAATGTTCTCATACAGAACCATGCATGTCTATTGGAGCGAATTGGATGATCGGGATAGCCATTCCATACAAAACCTGACACTACAGCTGCAAACGCATCAGGATGTCAGGTGAACTCAAGAACTCAACTGCGGCATCAGCCGTATATTTCATTTTAGAATCATAAATAATTGTAGTCTTTTTAACAGACTAACATACAGTTAGCATTGGAGACTGCCATAGTTATCTGGTTAGCTTGCTTGCTTGTTAAAGAGGTATATATGTGTTTACGTTCTTTGTTATTAATTGATTAATACAGGTATGTCACTTATATACTAGTAAACTCTTTGGCTGTGCAAATGCACAGCCGAACTTGATTAATGTTTTTGTTTTGAAATATTCATATTTGATTTTGAGTATATTTGTATCACCACCATTAGTAAAATGATCCCAAATAGAAAATAGAGCCCCCTATCTTTCTTAATTTTATATAATTATGGATATGTTTAGGTAATATAAAGAGAAAGAAAGAAACTGCTCAGTACCGCCTTTCGCGGGTTTTGAGCCCCAATATCTCGACGGTGTATGAGGGAGGTTAAGATTTAGGCAGACCTTACCTCTACCTAAGTAGAGATGCTGCTTCCATTTTCTACCTTAATGGTAAAAAAGGCCATCCAACCTTTACATGGGATGAGAATCGAACTCATGATCTCTGACTCCAGGAGGCTAAGGGTGTTTACCACTGATCCAAACCATGTTGCTTTTATATGTTTAGGTAATATGTTACCAATTTTTGTGTACTCTATAAGACTGAAAATTTAGTATATACGAGACAAAGTACTCGCGCGTTGCGGCGGTGAGATGGTGAGGGTGATAGAGTATAATAGGTCATAGGAGGTGATAGGTCATAGAGTGTGATAGCCAAATGCCTTAGCCGTCCGGGCTCCGCCCTCGGATTTAAAAATTCGTCGAAAGTATATCGAATGACATCTTTAATGAAAGAGCATGAAATTTTAAGAACACCCATATAATTTTTATAATTTATCGATGTACAGTTTTTGAGATAAAAGATTTTGAATGAATTAGAGGAATAAAATGATTTATGGAGGAGAGAGAAAAATAAGTGGTTGAGATTTGAGGAGAGAGAAAAAAATGAGTGGTTGAGATTTCTTCTAAGGGTATTATGAATAAGTGATAGGAGTATTTTGAGGTTTTATTCATTTGACGAGACTAATACAAACGCAAGAAAATCTCATGTTACATTAGGATAACGTTCCAGACTTCCATCACGCCACCCATCCCTCCATGATTGAAACATTACTAGTTGCCACATAATATTTTCGAGCTTTTCAAGTCAAGTTTGAGACATTTTACAGATATTATTTGAGTTTGAACACACATCATAATAAAGCACGTTGAGCTATCGCGCCGAACTCAAGTTTAACGTAATTTTTTTTTTCAAGTTGAGAGTCAAACTCGGGTGCGATTTGACTTTTTGATAGCCCTATATTAGAGCGTGTATATAAATTTGCTGAGACCAAAAAGGTAAGGTGGGTGGAAATCAAAGTGATGATGTGCAAATCGTTGGCAATCAAAGGGTTCAGAAAAATGGTTCACTAGCTCTTTTATACAATCAGTTTATAACTTAACAAACCATAGTTTTGAGATCGATATAAATAAAATGACGGAGATATGAGTATATGACCATTAAAATAAACGTAATGTTAGACAATGACATCCAATTGTGTCACTACTATGTGACATCAACTTGACTTTTTTTTTCTTTCTTTATCTCATAAATTCCAAGTAAACGCGTTTCTCCCACGGCTGATTATTCTTTTCTAAATATTAACTATATTGTTCTCAATATAGTTGAATCAACAAATATATCAAATTTTGACTGGGATAGCCATGAGAGGCAAACTTTTGTGTAAGGTAAACCCAAACTTATCACTCATGTCCATATCTTGTGGCCTTATTCCTCCTTCAATCTTCCAATCAAACTTGTAAATTAAAGACCCCAACAACAAGTGCAACATTCTATCAGCAAGAGGCAATCCTGGACACATCCTTCTTCCCGCGCCAAACGGAATAAGCTCAAAATCTTGACCTTTGTAGTCGATTCCAACGTCAAGAAACCTCTCTGGCTCGAACCTTTGTGGGTCTCTCCATACGTTTTGGTCTTGACCCATAGCCCATAAGTTACACAATATTTGTGCATCTTTTGGAACCACATAGCCTTGGACATCGACATCGTTTATGGCCTTATGAGGGACTAGAAAAGGAACCGGTGGATGCAAGCGGAGAGTTTCTTTAACAATGGCTTGTAAGTATGGGAGCCTTGAAATATCTGATTCTTCAATATATGTATTTCCATCTTCTTTTCCTATTACTTCCTTAAGCTCGCATCGGGCTTTTGACATTTTCTCAGGGTTGTGGATTAATTCCGCCATCGCCCATTCCAATGTGCTTGATGTAGTGTCTGTTCCAGCTAGAAATAAGTCCTGCCCAAAAATAAAAAATTACAAAAATGACAAAAATAAAAAAGAAGTACTAATACAAAACTCAATATTTTTGTGACAAAAATGCTAACTTACAAAGAGCAAGTTTCTTATGTCATCCAAGCTAATTGATGATTTCTCATTTTCGCTAATGTCCAACAGCACATCCGTAAGATCCTTGCTTGATGAAGTTGAATCAGATGAGCGCGATTCAGCCCTTGCTTGCAACCGTTGACCAACGTGTTGTTCATATATCGCCATGAGCTTTTCGCCATAAAGAATAGCCCGTTTTTGCAAACCTTGTGGATCAAACGGACGAAGAATGTGAAAGAAATCAGCTAAATTAGGAGTTCCACCAACTTCCATTAGCCCCCATACAAGTTCTTTAAAATCTTGAGATGATTCCGAATCATATTCAGCTATATCTATTGAAAAGATGAAGTTGGAAAGGATGTTAAGAATTGTTGTTGTCGCGGTTTGACCAACGTTGACCGCTTTACCATTATCAAGACATTCTTGAATATAATCAAGA
Organism: Erigeron breviscapus; assembly: GCA_034093135.1. NCBI lineage: Eukaryota > Viridiplantae > Streptophyta > Magnoliopsida > Asterales > Asteraceae > Erigeron > Erigeron breviscapus. Next base: position 145,628,375 of record CM067170.1, on the reverse strand, counting down.
AGGTCTTGAACCTTTTTTTTGCGTAAGTGTTGGCTAGCATCAAGTTGGCGTACCGAAAATAAGTTTTCTTTACATATGCGTCTTAGTCTACGCCATTGATCACCAACCGGCAACCAAACCATGGAGATTTTACTACGATCGTGGGTGTCAGCAGCATGCGGGATTGACCTACTCGAGAAAGAAATGTCATGTTTTAGAAAAAACTCTTTTGCGATTTCTGGCGAGGATACAACAATCGTTGTAGTGTTACCCAGTTTGAGTGACATTAACGGGCCGTATGTTACGGAGAGGGTGCGGAGCGAGTGGTGTGGCTTGTTTCCGAGTTTAAAGATGCTTCCAATGATCGGGAGGGGGTATGGGCCCGGCGGAAGGCGGATAGTGTTGTCCGGCTTTTGGTTTCCAGTTTTGATAATAAAGATATAAAAACATGTAAAAATGGAGAATAAAGTGAAAATAATTGTGTAGTCCATTTCTTAACAAATGTGTTGCATCATGATTTAAATTTATATTGTTGATTTCAGATTGGAGTCAATTTTCTTTTAGAAATGAAAGTCAATCCATGTTTGCAATGTTTTGGCGTGCAAAAACAGCAATGACCAATTCAATTCCCATTTCTTTTTTATTTTTCTTTTAAAGGCAGCAACGAAATTAAATCCAATTCCCATTTCTTTTTTGTTTTTCTTTTAAAGGCAGCAACGAAATTAAATCCAATTCCCATTTCTTTTTTATTTTTCTTTTAAAGGCAGCAATGACCAATTCAATTCCCATTTCTTTTTTATTTTTCTTTTAAAGGCAGCAACGAAATTAAATCCAATTCCCATTTCTAATGTATGATTTTTGTAACTAGAAAAATCTATACTCTTAGGCCTTAGCTTATTTTACATGCCATTGAAAATTGATCTAATACTCTTTTTTTCAAGTACCCTTGATATTAACAAAAAAAAAATAAAATTGTTATAAGGATCAAATTAAGAATCAGCTTGACCTAGATGGATTTGTGATTCTTGTGAGTACAAAAGTAGATAAGGTCGTTCCGTTCAAAATATATATATATGTAAGCAGGGGATCTAGGAAATTCAAATGGTAAGTGATAAATATTGCCAGGATTCGAACAGCTTTGCGGGGTTCCAAGCTGTTAACAGAGCAGGTCTGTCGGGTGCGGAATTGAACGAATGGCACAGACTTAACGGTATTTTGGAGAACATGCAGCCAACTGGGAGAGAAGACCGATGGGATTGGATTGGAAGAAAAGGAAAACCTTTCTCCGTTAAGGAAGTTAGAGTGCTTCTTAACCAAGACAAAGACTACAGTGACCGTTTTGTTTTCAAGTGGTCAAAGTGGACACCAAAGAAATGCAATATTTTTATGTGGAAAGTAGGGATGAGTCGCATTCCGACTCTAGCGGCTTTAAGAAAACGGAATTGTTTGTTTGAGTCCACGATTTGTGGTTTATGTGATCAAGATGAGGAAACAACAGAACATCTGCTCTGTTCGTGTGTTATTTCCATGGAGGTGTGGCATCGTATTAGTCAATGGTGCAAGCTACCGCCGGTCTTTTTCTTTGATGTAAAGGACCTGTTTAAGGTACAAGATCAAACCCGATTTGGAAAGGAAATGAGATCGGTGCTCAAAGGTATATCCTTCGTGACTTGATGGTGTATTTGGCGTGCTCGTAATGAGAAGATTTTCAACGGGGGAGTCATAAACACGGGGAAGATTTTTGAAGATGTAAGGACTTTGAGTTTCCTTTGGTTTAGAGTTAGGAAAAAGAGATTCTCACTTACTTGGGAAAATTGGTGTAACTTTGTAATTAACTAGTGTATGTATATATAGGTGTGCCACACTGCCGATTTGGTAGTATTTTGGCTTGGTGAATAAAAGTTAAATTTCAAAAAAAAAAAAAAAATTTTTCAAAAAAGAAAGGAAATTCAGATGGTGGGGCAAAAGTTCTTAACCTAAAAATTGTGAGTCTCTATGTCAAAGCTAAAGCATAAAATATGAAACCACGTTTTTATTTAATCAGTAGATGACTTGATCTTTTTAATATTTTCCAAAAGCATAAGGTTCATTATATTTTTAGTCTGGGTTCCAATGTACCATAATGAATGGTATTGGGCTGAATGGGTTGGATTCTATATCACCACCTCTAGTAAGCTGCATCCGCCCATTAATGTAAAGATTTTTATCAAGAGTTCGATTTTAAATTTTAAAAAAATGATAATGACAACTCTTCTAACAACTTATTACATGCTTAAAACTAGTACATTATATATTAAAAATCACCCTTGAATTTCTCAAGGGCAATAATCGCAATATACAAATTTTAATGCACATTGTTATGCGAAAATTCAAAGAGTGGTTTTTATAGTATAAAATATCAGTTTTATGCGTATAATAAACTAATAATGACAACCCTGAATACTGTCATTATCATTTTCCTTACAGTAGTATGTGGAGAAACTCCCAACTAAACCGTCCGACTCAAACCTGCTTCACTGGGGACTTTATTTGTGAAATTTCTAGAAATGTCTTTCTCATGTCTCGAACTCGAGATCTCTAGCATGTAAAGCTGGTGTTTATGCATGAGATCTAATAGGAAGTACACTTGTGTCAATTTGATTCTTCACTTGATTTCTTATAATTTATCGTTGTGACAACCGTCATCTGCGCGTATTTTTCCGAAGTACTTTTCCGGTCATTTTAGTCCGTGTACGTCCTTAGTCTTTAAGACTTTATTAATGGAATAACTGAGCTTATGTTCTTTTCGGGCTTTATGAGCAATTAGACTTTGAAAAGATTGTGCGTGGACTCGAGAAACGAAGGAATACTAGTTGTCTTGTGGAAATGCCAATTTAAGTAAAGTACTTAAAATTAAAATAATTAAAGATTTAATTATCAAACGTGGTCGTGTTTATAGTCGTTTGGAAGCTATTAAAAAGTTACAAATAATTATGTTGACAAAGTAAATTAATGAGCCTCGGGTTTTCTTTAATTGTCGGGTCAAAAGAGTTTTCTTGAAAGTCAAAGAAAGTCAAAATTGAGTCAAGGCTTGGAAAAACCCTTAAACTCTCTAAATAAACTCTTTGTCTCACAAATTCTCTTCTTTTTCTTTTTTCTTTTCCCTAGCTGATCGATCCCCCTTTTCTTCTCCATATTTTCGAACAATAACAACAATCAATCACCATTTTCTCTTCAATTTTTGTTAAGGTAATCAAATGGTTTCACTAGGAATTCTATGTTTATGTAAATCTTCTCTATATACATCTATATATTTTGTTTATATATATATATATATATATATATATAGGGGTAAGTTATTTTAAGTCCACCTCCTAAAAAAAGTGCAGAGGTCCAGATCTGAGCCGTCCATTTTTCAGATCTGATCAAAAACGCGGAAGGGCATTATGGACATTTTACGTCCACTATTATAAATAACAAAAATAAGCTTCCATTCCAACCTAAAAGCCCGTCTTCTCCATCCGTCGATCTGACAGCCTCACCACCGTCATCCTCCATCATCTGCCACCGTCGTCCTCTGAATCAACACCTTCTTTTTGTTCCTCGTTATCTGGACATTCCGGCGAATAATCCTATCGGAGCAATTTTCAGAATCCGGCCAACGGCGTTTTCTTCCTCCGAAATTGCAAATTGCAGATTCCGGCCAGCTACGTTTTTTCCTCTGAAAACAAGGTTGAATCTGAATCAAGTAAGTAATTCCTTTTTGTAATTATTCTATAATTTACTGTCAAATTAATTTTGAATCAACTGTTTTATTTTTTTTTATTTTTTATATAATATATGTATGTTAACTGATACATTTTTATTAAAAGATTGAATAAATAGGCTGTTGAATCTACAGTATTAAATGATATTTTGTGTTGTATTTAATACAATTTAATTGCATAATTTGATTTGTATGAGCTTCATATATCTAGTACCTGCAAATCGATAATCTGGTGTATATCAGTGATACAACAACTCTGGAGTTTCTGAAAAATCTTATAAGACTCAGTTGACTTGCAAAAGGGAATCACTCAAACAACTCAAATGATTTAGTGAAAAAAAACATGCATTACATTGAAGCTTTTTTGATCCCCAAATAGTATTTAAGCTCTCAAAGATAATAGCAAGGATACCTAGTTAACAGAATTTGTTAATTAGATGTGGCCTCGGTTGTATATAATTTTGGGGTTTGGAGTAGACCTAGGTTGTTCAAATGCATTGACATCCTGGCACTATGTAGATCCATTACTCAAACTTAAAACGATTTCTTAACATTGGCTGTTAAGCTTCCATTAAAAAGAATATCAAACTTGTCAATAAATTTGTTCTCAAGTTGATCAGCTAAAGAACAGAACTAGGAAAGCGACAACACAATTTAAGTGCTACACCATTAAACACTTTATAGTATATTTGAACACTTCACTAATTTTATTTTGTTATATTGTTGGCTTGAAGAATCACAGGGAGAACATACTTTCAAATTTTTGATTGATATCAAGAAGTATACTGAGAAGAGCTTTTATAATACCGCCTAAATGAGATTAGGATTATATATAAAATCTGTTATTATGCTATCTGCATTAACGTAAAAAGTAACAGATTTACAGCAATTCGTATTTGTTTCCGTTTGCTAATGGTTGTGTAGTAAAGAACCGGAAAGAGGCAAAAAAGATGACTTTATCAGATTCCATTTCCGCTACAAAAGCTAGAATTGAAGAACTTAAGAAAATTGTGGCTGACCAAAGGATCAGAAAGGACGAATATACAGAGCTCATATCATACCAGTCTAAAGGTAATCTTTTTGTTTCTATATTACTGATGCTTGATTTTGTTTGCTGATTACAAAAGTTTCTATCATGCTTATCATAGTAGTTTTGGTTTATATGAACTTGATAATGCCAGTTAACTTCTCTGAACTCCTTTTTATATTGAATTCCATCTCAAGTTCTCAACTACTGTTGCATGGGTCTTATTATTGCTATCATGGTCAACTTAGCATATAAATTGGATATCGGAAAGAGATAGTATTTTGCTTTGTATTAAGCAAGAGATAGGAAAATCATGAGATGCACACATATGATTTATAATAATCAGCTGCATAGTGTATACACCAGTGATTGAATAGTATCTTAATAATAACAGCAGTGATACAACTTATATGACTGAAAAGTGATTATCAATATCCAAGTGGTTAACATCTCCGACTAAAAAGTCTGTAACATACCCAAACATTGAGGTACACGTGTTGTACTGAATTGTTTATCGCAAATGTTCTAAATGAAGAATTCAATGCTTCAAATATAAAACTTTCAAGTGATGTCACTGTGTATTTTCTAGATTTGTAGTTATTAGATGAAGCTTGTTTGGTTGTTACTGCTGTTTGGATTAGTTTTTTGACATTTATTATGTTGACTCAGTATTCAAATATTGGTACCTATTACTCCCTCCCTGCTTTTATATTTTCTATTTTAATCTTTGTGTTCTAAAAATGAGATAACTGCATATTGTGAGTATTTCGATTTAGCTAGTAAATGTCCAATATTATCAAGCAAATCAGTTTACATCTTTGATGCCTGACTTTCTGACTTTCTGTTTTGTATTTTATTTTGTTAAAAGTTTTGAAGGAATGCGAAGAAAAGCATATGCAAGATGCAGAATGTATAGAGGAAATAGAAGAGGCGTTTTCCTGGTATAATAGGGTGCTTGGCTTCAGAATCGAAAGGGGACGTGGTACATGACTTGCTTGATGTTACTATAGTCTAATACCTGGGAAGTATGTATCTTACTTCTGATAATGTACTTTCAGGAATAAAATTTATATTCACCAATATGAATCCAAAGAATCCAAGTGAAGAGTATTCCTTTACCATCCGCCTGGAAAATGATATTTATGCTTGTAAGTAATGCATGTAATACCTCATTTCCATATATTAGCTTTAATGGAAGTTAAATTGACCAGGCTCAACTTTCTCACCTGTCATGTTCAGTGCTTGATTGTCATCCACATTTGGGTGAGGCCAAAAAACTGATCCAGGAATTAAATGTTACTAATGGCTTATATAGTTTTGTGAGAACGATGAGAGCAAAATTTCAAGAGGTTGCAGCTGTTGGTACTGGCCTGATCTATTGCATTATTTACTTTTACACTCTGTTACTAGTAGTACGTAGTTTATTACAAAGGTTTTAGAATAGAGGTGGCAAAATGTGTGGGTCAGTGTGGGTAACCTGCCATGATGAGAGAGAAATGTTTCGTGTAATCTTTTACTACTGCTACAGGATGGATGAAAGTGTTAAAGTTTATATGTATGAAGAGCATGGTTAATCAGTCTAGAGTACCTCTAGTGTCTTTTGTACATGCTATGTCCTGATCTTTATGTATGTATTTTAGTTTGAACTGAATTTGGTATATGTCTTTTTGGTTTATTTAATTATAAGTTTCTAATGTTCTTGATAGTTCTTTATTAATTTTGGTTATATCTGATCAATATTACTTTAATTGATTGTTATAACTTATTGCATTATGATGATATTAATATTGGTTAATTGACCAACAAATTAGTGTTTGGTTTTCAAAAAAATGTATCATATTTTATAAAAAATGTATTAGAATGTTCATAGTTAATTCATGACCAATTTTAATTCATCAAATTATTTAGTTCATACTACACAGAGATACTAATTTTGTCAACATCTTATTCATATTGTACTACTTTGCTTTGTTTGATTTCACGTGATAACTTGTGTAAGTAGTATAACTAATCATGAGTATAATACCTTACACATGTGTAAGTTGTTGTGTAAGTTATATATTAAAATCAAATGATTATTCAAAACTAGTAAATTGTATTCCTTACACATGTGTAAGTAGTATAACTTACACATGCGTAGGTTAGATATCAAAATCAAATCTTTATTTAAGACTAGTAAGTTGTATTTCTTACACATGTGTAAGTTGTTTGTGTAAGTTATATATTAAAATCAAATGATTATTCAAAACTAGCAAATTGTATTCCTTACACATATGTAAGTTGTAACACCCCAACTAAGGCGGAACAATGAGATGTACAGAAAGTCGAGTATTCAAAACAAAGGATAATAGATAACATTCACCATAGCTTTATTTGATAAAAATAATTTTACAATGTGCAAGCATGTAAACCAATTCCCAAGTACAATGCGTCCACCATACTTGGATATTGAGTCCACGAAACAAATAACAAATACATGAGATGATATACTACAATGATCAGGGCGGATTCCATTGTCCATCACAAGGTTTGATCTTTGACTCCAAAGTGCAAAGCAAACAATCATGATGCATATAATTCCTCAAAGCTTAAGCTAATTTCCTGAAAAGCATGAAGAAAAAGTGTAAACTACGAAAACGTAGTTGGTGAGTGCATAGGTTTTCAAGTAAATCTCGTTCCCCAACCATTTCAAAACTTAGAAAACATATTATTACATATCAATAAACCCAGACCACATGACCGACAAAATTCCCATCGCAAACTATCAAGTTTTCCAAATACCATAATGTTATTTCAAGACGTTGAAAATCCATGGTAATTATAAAGATCTCATTTGTAAAAATAATCTTATGAGAAAAATATATCAATCGATTTATCATATATCACACCCAAACCATGCGGTCATTAATAATTTATTATCGCCAAGTTCCACAACTTCCAAGATTTCATATATAGTCCAATACCCAAACCGTATGTTCAATCAATAATAACCAACCATCAATAATATCAATAACACTTGGGCAAAGGCATATTTGATGAGTTTGGCTTGAGCCACTACTAAGACCATTTTACGTCAAAATAATAATAATGATAATATGTCCCGAAGAGATAATAATAGAAGCACATGCTGTCAATCACGTGCAAAAATGATAATAAAGGGGTCGTGCCATGGAGACGACCAATAATATATAAAGTAGATTAGAGCACCCCATGACCGACACCGTTGAAGGCGGCCAATCAACCTGTCGCCACTGATGTGAGTGAGGGGACGAATCCTAGTTGCGCAACCCTCTAACTACAGGCCTCAAAGAGTTAATAGTAGTGTACAGGGGACCACCGTTTGACAGTACTCAAGCTCATCATATAACATATAACACATTGAACATACAATAACATTCCCATATAATCATCATTCATTCAAGATATCATTTTCATAAAAGAAAGTCATTTTAGTTATTCATGCTTTTCACCCCGTAAGTAAAACACGTAAAAGAGTTTGAAAGGGGGCTATGACTCACCTTGATATGCCGAGCATTATATATACTTATCCAAAATGGGTACTTCCCATCTATAGCTTCCTTGATCTTATATTCCTTACGCTCCTCATTCGCATTTCAAAGCCAAGACCATTCCTACGCGAAACTAAGGCGAATAAGGTCCTATCTTAGGTTATCATATAGAAATGCCATGTTAAGTTATGTTATTCTTATTCATCATTGGATGTGTAACCAATTTTAATACGAATTAGCATTTGTGATGTCAATTTATAGTTTGGTTAACGTAATTACTTATGTTTATTCCACCTAGTTATCTTTTGTGTCACTTTGATTACGCTTATCCTTTAACTCACATATTTCTCGATATGTCTTATGATTATTCGGGTTTATGAAATTCGTTTATGTGTTATGGGTCATCACCAATTGAGCCTAAGTGTCATGGGCTTCTAAATGTTTTGGGCTCAATTTAGTTGTTGGGATTAACCTTATTTGGGCTATATGCTTGATGGGTCATATTGGTTATTGGGCTATATGGGTTATTGGGCCAAGTAGGCCTACTGATTTATGGTTCAAAGGGTTTATTATTTGGGTCGGGTTAGCCCATTATGGTCCTTAGTGCATCTTTTAGCCCATTACACAAGTTGTTAGTTTCCTTCAAATTTTCTGTTTTTATACATCAGATTTATGAGATGTTGGCCACTAATTCGGGGTTAAATCTAATTATTTAGAACTTGGTGATTTTTATACAGTGAACTATATGTATCCTATATTTATGTAAATTTTTACTTAATTTTTAGACATTGTTTGCTACCTCTAAAAATTCCCACACTAAAACTGGTCACAAAGGTTCCTGCTGTGCGACCCAACATGTTTTATAAAATATTTCTATGATTAACCTTTAATAAAAATCCCTAAATTTTATTTTAGGTTAGGGACACTTTGAACTCAGTTCATACCAAGTTTAAACTTCTGAAACCTATTAGTTAAGAAATTAAAAATCATCAAAGTTGACTCAATATTAAGACAAAAATCCAGTTTTGACCACTTTTGGTAGAAAAATCATATCTTTTGTTTGGTTCGGTATTTTTGGGTGATTCCAGTTGGTGGTTAAAGTTAACTCGTTTTTCTACAACTTTTATTTTTAAAGTTTTGCTTGAAACGGCCCTCACATGTTCAGTTTACCCGTTCCAAGACAGAAAATCAATTCTGTCAGAATGTATTTTGATTAACACAACTCATCAATGGTGTTGGTTGCTTGTTTTAGCCTCTAAATTACCACTAACAAGATTATCACTTTATTTTGTATCTCTTAACATCAAATATACAGATTTCAATCAATTTCAAGATCATCAATCATCATTTATACTTGAACTTTCACCCAACAAAAATCAATAAACTTAGTTCTTGCAAAAATCATCCAAAAATGTGATTGCATGTGACCATCTAGCCATTTTATGAACAAATCTCTTAACAAATCTTTCATACAACATAAAAACAAGTTCATTTATGAAAATCACAGAAAATATGCTCCATCTATATCAACACAAATCGAATTTTATGAAGATCCATCAACTAGTTTGAAAGCTTTCTCATGAACCATCACTTTTGGGTCTTATTTGAGTTGAATCCTTGAATCTTTCTTCAAGATTTCGACATGCATGAGCATGAGGAAGAAGATTCTATCAACTTGCCCTCATTAAGTGTGTTTTTCAAAGAAATCAAGAAGAAAACATAAGCTCTTGATAAAGATCTTTGAATATATGCATAAACAAGATTAATCTAGTAAAGAGATGAAGAGTTATACCCTTGATGAACTCGATTTGTAGATGATTTTATGCAGAAAATTTCGTGGCCTTTATGATACTAATAACCCTTATTCCTTGCTCAAAACAACCCTTAATCCTTACTTGAATCAACCCTTATTTAATCCTTTAAAAATCCTTATTATTAATATAGTTTAGATATGATTTGTGGTCCTTGTTTTCTTGCTTTTTCTTTGAGCCGTAAAAACAAGAAGAAAAGAAGATAAGAAGAGTTTTGAGAGAAATATGGATGGGTGTGTGTTGGGAAGAGGGGAAAAGGTGGAGTAAAAGAAGGTTGTGTTAGGATTCATGCACATAAACATATAACAATTCACGAGTACGCAGCGGATAAGAACGTATATGCAATCAAATTAATTAACAAAGGGAATTGAATATATGTACCTTTTAGCGTAAGCTTCCAATAAGATAATAATAATGATATTATTATTAATTAGGGTTTAAAGTAAAACCCCTCTACGATCGCACACTTGACACCCCTATGATGTATGCTAGTACCCGATCACGAACTCACAAACCCGTTGTGTATCTCCCTTATATCGAAAACCCCATTAATCGAAAAACCATTTTTTGCTTATCAAACAAATAAAACTACAATTAATGCCATGCATTGATTATGCAAGTATCATATGGAGGTTCGATCGGCACAAAACCGAATACCCTTTAAAAGGGTTTCGATCGAAATAGAAGAGAGAAAAGAAAGAGAGGATTTTTAGGTTTTACAAATCTAATTGTTTTACAAAACCCTTAAACCTTAACCCCTATTTATAGGGATTAATATTTAGGGTTTAATTTCTTTGTGACCAAGTTTGTAGAGGATTAGGAAACCCTCTTACAATTTTCGGCCCACCCCTCCTTTTAGTGTAATTAGGAAACTTCCTTATTCTCTAATTTACACTTTAGTCCTCTCTATTAATTAATAAACACATATTTTAACTCTTTAATTATTGTTTATTAATCATTTCGTGATCATATTAATCAATATACTACACTTAATATATTAATTAATAACATAGAGTTTACGTGTCATTTTGTGTGACCCCGTAGGCTTAAATGATTTCCGGACATGCGTTTATGTAACGTGATCACATACCAACAACTCCCACTTGAGCATGTTATATAAAGGCAATAACATTGGTTAGCGTCTAGCAACACGCCAATGCTCCCGGAAATATTTAAATATAGTTTCTTAAAGTATCATTTGAAATGATTTAGTCTTTATTATCCCTTTGTTTCATATACCTTGTTAATTATGGATATGGATCAATGTCATTCCATAATTTAACGATTCTGTTTCTCATTTCTACAACTAATTAAGATTACCAAATTAATCGAGACAACCTCTGGAGTTCATTTGGGTATGGCCATACAAACATCTTAATTAATTAATGAGGGGCCCAAATGGTATCATTCTTCAGTTGCAAATTGAAGGAACAAATCCTATTTTGACTACACGTGTTAGTCATGTCGTTTCACTACATATCTGAAAATAGCCCTTTATTACTACCTTATTCAGGATAGTTAGAACTATATCAAGAAAATGCAATCCACACATGCATAACCTGCTTGTATCTCAAGTCTAAGGATAAATAAAGCAACCATTTCACGAATTTCACTTAATGACGCCGATCCATAAAGTGATGATTCGTTAAGTGGGGTAGTCCGATATGCATCTCTATGGATACCATGTGAGTTTGGCAGGACCATCTTCATATATTCATAAGAATATTACCAAAACACTCAGATATGTCTTAGTTTAACTATATTCCCATATAGTTAATCGACAATGGACATTTAGAATATTTTTAAAATATTAATGGATTAAACATGCAAATATAGGATACAATCATTATTGAAATGAAATCACTTATACCAAGTATATAAATTCATTTATTGAAATAATAATTGTTTAACATCCCTTATCCAAATACCAATCACAGATTTACATGATATAACCAGCTAATTTTAAGTCCTCTGCCCTCGACATGCTTATTGAGCTTTCCTTTGACAATGCCTTTGTAAAAGGATCAGCTAAGTTATAATCTGTGTGAACTTTGAGTATCTTAATTTCTCCTAGTTCGATTTGTTCACGTGCAAAGTGATATCGTCTAGGATAATGTCTGGCACCTTTCTGAACTCCGGGTTCATTGGCAATAAAGATTGCACAAGTATTGTCGCAATACATATCTAAAGGTGTGTTATTTGAGGATCATCACGTTAAAATCCATAAATAAACTTTCTAATCCAGACAACTTTCATGGCGGCTTCTTGAGGCGGCAATATACTCAGACTCTGTCGCATACATAGTAACTGTGGTTTGCTTCCAGCTCTTACAATCCACCATGCCTTCATTTAAAAACGAAGACATATCCCGACTGAGATTTTATATCATCTTTATCAGTCTGAAATCCACCATCACAATATCTATTCACTTTGAATTCTATATCAGGATTTCCTCCATACACCAGAAAATCTTTAGTAGCACACATGTACTTAAGAATATTCTTTACAGTAATCCAGTGATCCTCACTCGGATTCTGTTAATATCGGCTAACTATTATTTTGCGCGAACGCAATGTCAGGTCTTGTGCTTCTCTCCGCATACATAATAGATCCCACAGCCGAAGCATAAGGAATTCTTTGCATACGCTCCACCTCCTTAGGTGTAGAGGCATCGTTTTTGCTAGATAAGCCAAGTCCTTCCACAATTGGAATTCTTCATCTTGAATCGCTTCAAGATCTTATCAATATAAGTACTTTGACTTAATCCAAACAACCGTTTTACTTCTATCTCTATAGATTTTGATTCCAAGAATGAATGTTGCTTTACCCAAGTCTTTCATAGCAAATCACATTCCAACATTGGAATGTGATTTCCTATTATCAATATGTCTTCTACATATAAGACAAGGAAAGTAACATTACTCCCACTAGCTTTGCGATATACACATGGCTCATCAATATTTTGAACAAAACCAAACCTTTTGATTTCCTCATCAAACCTTTTTATTCCAACTTCATGATGCTTGCTTTAAGTCCATAAATGGACCTTTGAAGCTTGCACACTTTGTTGGGATATTTTAGATCGACAAAACCTTATGCTTGAACCATATAGACTTCCTCGTCTAGATAACCATTCAAGAAAGCGGTTTTGACATCCATTTGCCATATCTCAAAGTCATGGTACACTGCTATGGCTAAGATGATCCTAATAGCTCTAATGTCCGCAACGGGAGAAAAGGTCTCCTCATAGTCAACTCCATAAAGTTGAGTATAGCCTTTCGCCACAAGACGAGCTTTATAGGTGTGTATATTTCCATCCATGTCGGTCTTCTTCTTGAAGATCCATTTACACCCAACGGTTCTACCATTAGGTGGAAGATCAACCAAGCTCCAAACTTGATTATCTTTCATGGATTTCATTTCCACATTCGCAGCTTCAAGCCATTTGTCAGATTCTGGATCTGATAATGCAGCTTTGAAATTAGGAGGTTCATTTAAATCTCCTAATACGTGTTCTTCAGACTCAATATTAATATTTAATCTTTCACGAGCACGTATTGTCCTTGAGGACTACGAATTGGAATCGCATCATCTTCAACTTGTAGTTCATGAGATTCATCTCTTTGAACATTCCCCCCCCCAAGTTGATGATTGCTAGTATTTTCAGAAGTTGACACATCTTCTTCTTGAATCTCATCAAGCTCAACAATCCTCCCACTGTCTTCTTGAGATATGAGTTTCCTTTCAAGGAACTCAGCATATCGAGATACTTTAACAGTGTTGTCGGTAGGAAAGTAGAAGTAGTAACTCATGCCCTAAATGTCTAGAAGGTCAAATCTATTGATAAACCTCTAGGGATAGATACCTAGATAATTATAAGTAAGTTGTCCTAGTCGGAAATTGAGGGTTGTTACATAAGTTGTATAACTTACACACATACAAATATGTGTAAGTGTGGTTCTTGTGGATCAGGAGCTAGTTTGAAAATGTTGTTATTGCCGTAACTGTGGAATTCATTTCATATTTTGACTAATTGGAATCACTTGGTCTTATTTATTTTTACATGTGTAAATCAATTCATTTGCTTTTGATATCTAACTTACAAATCTTACACATGTGTAAGGTATACAACTTATCATTTTTGAATAATCATTTGATTTGATATCTAACTTACACATGCGTTAGTTATACAACTTACATATGTGTAACTCAGCTTACACATGTGTAAAGTATACAACTTACCAATTTGAATAATCATATGATTTTGATATCTAACTTACACGTGTGTAAGTTATACTACTTACACATATGTAAGGCATCAGATTCATGAATTACATCTGTATTTATGACATTAATAATATAATAAGAGTAAATTTGGTGCTGCATTTTAAATCATTGAGTAACAAAAACATCCAACTATAACCGTGCATACCTCTATACCCATACTTGAATTACTAACAAAAGGCAACTCCTTCACTAGTCACCATCATATTATCATATGCAGCAACTTGAATTAATATACAGCCACTTGAATTAATAACAAAAGGCAACTCCTTCAATAGTCACCACCATATTATCATATCCAGCCAGCAACCCAAAAAAGACAATAGCATCATTTTGGAGTAAGCAAGAAACAAATTTTTATAAAAATCTTGATACATTTATATAAAGTGGATACATTTTTATCCATGCTATTATATTCATATGACATATATTCTCTATAAAAAGCTCATGTGATAAGCACTATGTATACCAAAAAACTCCTATCGATGTACTCGAGTTCAACAATTTCTTTAGCTTTTAAAGGTCCCTCATCGACAAGCTGACTGATGGTAGGCCCCTCGTCTACACCCTCACAAATGGAGCTGGTAGTTCAGTTAGAGGAAAGTGGTGGTCCAGCATTGCCTCACACTCCTTCACTAGCTTGAAAATTAAGTCAGCGGTGAAAAATGGTTGCTGTAGAACTTTTTGAATGAAATCTAAACGAAGTAGAGCTCCTGTTCTTTTGTCGTATTTCTTCAGTATCTTAACTATTCCTGTTTTAAGCAAAAGGTCAAAGGTCAACACAGGGACAACAAGATGATAACTTTTGCAACCAATATGAAAGAGGCAGACCTGAAGCTTGAATGCCACAACAAACACCATGATAAAGAGGGGGCAATCTCAAAGAGTTTGAAGTTCAAGTCCATTACAAATCACGTACTCTGCATCATGGAAGTTTCTAGTCACTAAATCTTATTAGATTGGGCTATAGATGCTTACAGTATCTGTTGCTATACACTACTACATTCCACTAATTTGACAAGCTAATTTAGAACACGAATATGTGTAAAAAATCCTACTCGGCACTAAAATATGACAAGGAGACGATGAGCATCGACCATTGTCAAATATCTATGACCACTTGTAGTTAATCTGAAATCTCTAACAAGCCCGATACATAAAAGTCACAGTTGAATAATAAAGAAAGTAAAGTAACAGATGTGCCTTCCTAGTGTCTGGTCAATACATTAAGGTCACACAGCTAACAAACAAGATGAGTATTATTTCATTTATAGGTAAAAATCATATAATTGTACAACGATGAATGTAATTTAGTTTTCCAAAACCTTTCAAGCAAACTTTACCTCTATGGCATCAACAAGATAGCCAGATAGTACAAACATCCACAAAGTTAGAATTGTAAGCCAAGAAATTGCCTCCCACTTGGTAATCTCAGGAACCTCTTGTTCATCAGAATCTTCACCATTATTTTCTTTTTCCTACATAAATTATCAGCAGGATAAAACAAAAAAGATGGACAAATGTACCCAAATTCATAGGACGTCACAAAATAATATCCAATGGAAGAGCCAATCCCCGTATAAAATGCACAAGCTTTTGGCAGATCTGTATCTCTAAAAATAGCAACAGAAGTGTCAGTGATTTAACTCGATACAGAAAGAAGGCTGGGAGCATAACTGCAAAAAACTTATCCTAATAGCTTTTGGAACTAGCATGACTGAAAATGGGGATCGCATAGGTGATTGTTTATTGAAGTGGATTCAAGTTGATAATTTCATAAATTAGTTTTATAAAAAAAGGTTGAACAATTCATAAGCACAATGACAATTTATGAGTTTAAAAAAATGTATAAAGAAAAAGTTTGCAGCTCATCCCAATCCGACCTGTTTTGACCTACGTTTAAGATTACCCATTTTGACCCGCTACCAAACCCGCCCAACTCGCCCCCATTAACACCTCTACACAAAGAGCTCTATACTTTTCGTAGACTGCATTGAAAAACACATCTTGTGACTGGAATATAGGCCTAGCTTCTCCTGTTACTACATCTGCAACCCACACTCTAAGCATACAGTCAGCATCATCCTCATATTCAAGTCAATTATTAAGATGGTCAGGATTATCAACTCGAACTTGTTTGACTATATATCAAACGTTCTTAAGAATCTAAAGAATAACTTGTTTTACAGAAGGTAAAGGTGGAAAGAATAACTTTTACTATCATCTTTCCATTTTGCATTTCTCACTGCTTTGTAGGGTTAATTCACGATTTCGTCGGCTGAACTTCAACAGAACACAAAAACAAAGTATTCTCAAATAATTTATGCCATCTTTTACTAATGAAAAGATTGATTTTTGGGTTATAGAACCTTGAGTTTGGGATCTCAAACAAATCAGTATCAGAGTTGTAGTCATTTGACAACCATGTATGCATTCGACTTGTAGTGAAGCACAAAGGACTAATAAAGGCTAAGCAAACTACACCAGATATGCATTCCCTTGACTATATACAATGATGATACTTCTTTATAAAAATATACAGATGTAAGTCTACCCTAGGTATACATTCACTTGATTATATACAATATTGATGATACATTTTTATACATTAATGATACTTTTTTATGAAAATGTACCACGGGTATGAGTGTATGACCATCTAAATTGACAAATTGATGCAACAATTGACAAATTGCTGCAATTACTGACAAATGACCATCTCAAATGATGACTAACAGTTTTCCGGCAAGATTTCGCCGGAAAACTGATTTTGGCCCAAGTTTAGCACCTGAAGTTACCGGAAATGGGATATTTTCCAGGGAAGCTTGCCGGAAAAATTGGTTGAAAGAAGGATCAAGGACATGATTATTTTTGTCACAAAAAACACACATAATTTGTATGTATATACACAAAATAACATATATTTTATATGTAATTGATACATTACACTATAAACCCTAATTAGACCATAAATTAAGTTAAATAAAAATTAAATTAAATTAAAAATTACCAAATCAGTGGCGTTACTAGTAGACACAACATTATAATATTCATCTTCAGAATTAGAATCTCTCCGTTTCCGACAACCGCCTCTCTGTTGCGTCACAGACGGTTCCTCACCGCCGGCGTCACCAAATCCGGCAACAAAGCTGCCAATTTGAGCTCCAAATTCTGGCAGAGAACGATGGCAGAAGAAGGCATAGAAAGATGGCAGAGGAAGGCAGAGAACAATGGAAACCTGATGGCTAGTGGTGTTGAAGGCAGAGGGGAGAGAAAGGAAACCCGATGTGTGAGGATTGATAGAATTGAATGTTTATGATTGAAAATACATAAGTAACCTCTGACAAAGAAAATGAACGCGCGCCTTATGTTTCAAAAACTAATCTGAGCCGATCGGACGATCATAAAGTGGATCTAGACTTTTTATATTGGTTGGACTCAAAATAACTTTCCTCTATATATATGTATATTGATTTTTAGGAGATTTGATAAAAACTTAGATTAAATCCTTATGATTTTCTTAAGTTTCTTGCAAAAATTGTTGATTGTTATGATTTAGGGTTTTGGTCAAAATTGGTCAAAATTAAAATTGTTCATCATTTTATCTTCTTTTTTATCTTTCAATTCGGTCGTGTGTTAAAAATTAGGGTTTTTGGCAAAGTTCTGTGAAGTGTAACCGTAATGGAATGAATTTAACAAATTCTCTGTAATTTGAAAAACTAGCAAGTTCTGTGTCATATGTTTTAATGTAAATTCGGTTCATTTAGTTTTACGTAATTCGGTGCAAAGCTTTTGGTCATAAACTCTACTTATTTTTACAGAACTTATTTGGTAACAAATTCTCTGAAACACTATAGTTTGTTTAACTCTGTGTTCTTTTAGAGAATTTAAATTCTCTGCGTCTCATCATGGAGAACTTATAAATTCTCTAAGTTCTCTGCTTTTTCATTTTAGAGAACTTATAAATTCTCTGCCCATATATTCTCTGTAATTTTTAAACACTCTAAATAAGTTCTATGTCTTAAAAATTTCGAAAAGTCTAACAAACTCTATGCATAAGTTCTTTGCTTAACTCTTTTAAATAAATTCTCTATTTAAGTTCTCTAATTAAGTTCTCTGCACAAGTTCTTCACAACAAATTCTCTGAAACTTAAACTCTTTGATTAAATTCTTTGGAAGTTAAACTCTCTGAAGTATATGTGTGTGTATATATATATATATGTATAGGGGTGGGTTATTTGTAGTACAAGGGGAAAAAAAGTACATGTGTAAGTTAACTTACTTCCTTCTTCTTCCTTCTTCTCCGGCGAGACTGCCGCCGCCAACCACCACCATGATCATCTCCGACCACCACCATGATCCTCCGGCGAGACTTACACATGTGTAAGTTAACTTACACACTTACACATGTGTAAGTTAACTTTCCGGCGAGAATCAGGTTCGTTTTCGGATGGATACGGTACGGGCCAAAGGCCCTTATCCGTTCTAAACTGATCGTCAAGGGACGCATATGGGAATCGTATGGATTTGATGGGCGACGATCCAAGAGATGGTGACGGTTTGCTACGGTACGGGCGAAGCCCTTGCTGCCGGCGCCGGCGTCGTGGTTGGGGTGGTCGGAGATGATGGTGGCTGGTGGTGGTTGTCTCGCGAAGGAAAAAACCTAGAAATTTTAAACCCTAAAATGCTAAAAAAAGTTGTACTTACACATGTGTAAGTCTCGCCGGAGATGGTCGCCGTCGCCGGAGGATCATGGTGGTGGTCGGAGATGATCATGGTGGTGGTGGTGGTGGTCGGAGATGGAAGGAAGAAGGAAGTAAGTTAACTTACACATGTACTATAAAAAGTACATGTACTATAATTATCTTTCCCCTATATGTATAAGCTCTTTGTTTCAGTGGTCAAAGACTAAACTTTAAGTCAACGACATTTCAAATGTTTTAAGTACAATGAAGTTATTATACAAGACTTGTACAAATGAGAGCTACTTACTGGTTGACTTGTGGACAGTGTAGGACGTTTGGACAGATATTGTTCGTGTTTCAGGTGTACTTGACTGTTCGAGTTCTTGTTCATTCACCTAGGGTATTTGTGATTGTGCTGCTTTCAAGGTGAGTTTCGTAGCCCCACTTTTTACGTGCTTTGGGGTGGAAAGTATACTGGTACTTTTTAAAAAAATTTGTCGATTTCTGTTTATGTTCAATATTGAGCTGGTTCTTATAGAGTTACTGATGCCATGTGACGTGCTTGTTCTTGTTTGTATGTGTGTGATTATGTGCTTGATGATTGTGCTTATTGAGACGTACTTATTGTGTGCATTGGAGACTTATACTAAGGCAAGTTGTTTAACTGTAAGGCCACCAGGGCAAGTTGTTGAACTGTAAGGCCACATATCATTAATAAAGGCAGGTCGTTGAACTGTAAGGCCACATATCATTATATAAGGCAGGTACCGTAAGGCCACACTTTGAGTACTTTGGTACATTGAGTACCTTGGACTTTGCGTGCTTTGAGACTTTGAGTACTTTGACTTATGGCGTAACTCTGCTCTTTATATATTGAACAACTACTTGTTTTGTACTTAAAGAATCGACAAAAGACTTATTTCTTGACTAGACTTTTTGACTAAAACCTACGAACTCACCAACCTTTGTGTTGACACGTTTAGTATACTTTTCAGGTACTCAGGCAAATCAGGGATAAGGACTTTCATGCTAGGACTGGACTTTGGAGACTAGAGCTCCTTTACTTTTGTCAGACTTTAAGGCTACATGCCTTAGACTATTTATGTTTATGGATGTACTCGTAATAAGCTATCCTAGCATTGTTATGACTTGGGACTCATGTTTTGGGAATATATTTATTATATTCTATTTCATTTAGCAGTATCTATGTAATTCCATGTCGTGCTGTACTTTTCATGACACCTCATGTTTCCGCCAACGGTGGGGTGTTACAGAATGGTATCAGAGCTGTGGTTGTAGAGAATTAGGTGGAAAAGCCTAGACTATAACCTAAGAACCCCGTATAGCATTTACGATAGGAATCATAGATGCATTCTAGACGTGCTAACGTCGCTTATATTTTAAGTTCATGTTCTATTGAGACTTATTATCCATGTGCTTATTTTGACTGTGGCTGTCATTTGGTGACTGTGTACTTTTGGTGACTGTGTGATTTTGGTGCTGTTGTGATTATTTATGTGTATTAGAGCAAGATGAAGTGGTAGCACTAACTAGTATTGCAGGACGATAGCAAGGAAACGCCTGATCAACGTTTTGCGATTATCTCCTGTTTTGCGACAGTTATTGACCTCATAGATTGCACTTGTAGTGAGAGTATGGTAGCAACCCTGGGCTGCTTAATGGGTGTTGGTTGGGTGGAGGAAAGCCGCTGGTATCACCTGTATACATACCCTGCCAATACCTAGAGAGCATACCGGTACCGTGATCCGACCTTGCATTAGATGTACTAGGGGTGTGGAGGGAAAGCCGCTGGTATCACCTGTATACATACACCACTAGTGCATCGGATGTAGGTGTTAGATTCGGACCACATTTTAACTGCGATTTAGGGTTATATATTAGTATATATATATGTATTGCATTGACGTGGACTGCATGACTAGTTAGAGTTCTAGATAGCATCCCTTAGACAATAGGACGAGAGAGCTTACTGAGTGCAACGTGTGACGTTAACCATGTCGAGTGTTTCTTCGCGACTAACGTTCAAGAGATATACTAACGTGTGTGGAAGTGGTGAGACGAGAGCTACTGCGAACGGAGACGATCACCGTGATTATTCAAGTCGTCAATGATGCCCTGGCGCGAAATGCACGAAATGCGACGAATGAAGGGCCGACTTATAATGAAGCTGTGGATGCTCAGTATGAAGATGCAGTGGATGAGGAGACTGGTGAATACTATGAAGACATTGATGAGAGAATTCGTATTGGAAATGTACTAAGAGGGCCTAGAAGTGGTGTTAGAACTTGTATTTACAAAAACTTCAAGGATTGTGGTGTACAAGAGTACGATGGCAGAGGTGGAGCAGTCAAGTTTATTCAATGGCTAGAGAAGATGGAAGCTGTGATTAGCATTAGTGGGTGTACTCAAGATTAAAGGGTCAGTTATGTGGCAAATTCCTTTACCTTAGATGCGTTGTCTTGGTAGAACAGTCAGTGTCGAGTCAGAGGCAAAGTAGTGGCTGAGGCGATGTCTTGGTATACTGTTAAGAATTGAGCTGATAAAGTTATATCGAGAACTTTTGGAGCATAAGATGATTGGTGCTGATCATGCTTGTTACGCTACAGGTTTCAATGAGTTGTCAAGGCTTGTTCCACATCTGGTTACCCCTGAGAGCAAAGACATCGAGAAGTATCTTCGTGGGTTGATCCCTCATGTTAGGTCGACTATGGCTGGTGTTCATCCGCTTACCCTAGAGGAAGTTATATTGAGATTTGAGGCTATGACTGATGAGTTGGTTCAGTGTGGGACTCGTACTGTTGTTGGGACAAAGAGCAAGGAAATTAGTGGGGCAAGTAGTAATAAGAAAGTTTGGCGATCTGTTGGTAAAAGGCATAATGAGGACAAGGCATTTGCAATGACTGATGTCGGCAAAAAGAAGTACGTGGGCCATCACCCTAAGTGTACAAGGTACAATCTTCATCATGCGGTGAATCAAATTGCATGACATGCTTCAACTGCAATAAGACTGGACAATGGCAGATTACTGTAGGGGACCAAGGACTCAGAGGGCACCGTTGAATGCGGTATCATTGAATCAGAGGAGACTAGCCGGAGTTCGTAGGGCATGTTATGAATATGGGGCCACTGATCACTATCGGAACACATGTCCTCAGTTTGGACAACAGGTTCAAGTGGCGGTTCATCCTAACCAGTTCCAGATTGTTGGACCTAATCAGAATACAGGCAATCAAGTTTAAGCTGCTAGAGGTCGTGCGTATGTACTAAATGCAGCGGAGGCTCGCAACGATTCGAATGTTGTTGCAGGAACTTTCCTTCTGAATGGTCGTTATGCTACTGTTCTTTTTGACTCGAGAGCTGAGTATAGTTTTGTCGCGACTAGTTCTGTTCCTTTATTGAGTGCTAGACCGAGTCTTACGTATATATAGTTTGACGTAGAAATGACTAACTGAGGGCTAGTCAGACTAGACCGGGTCATTCGTTCGTGCACATTAGACTTTAATAATTATAATTCCCTTACTGACTTGGTACTTTTGAAATGGGAGTTTTGACGTTATTGTTGGTATGGACTGGATGACTATGGTAGACGCGGCGATTTTATGTAGTGCAAAATTCTTTAGAATTCCTTTACCGTGTGGTGAAATACTAGAGGGCCAGGGTGAGAAGTCTGAGTCTTTTGAGGGTCGTGTCATGAGTGCGTCTGTTAAAGAGGTTAGCTGGACTGATGTCCCCGTCGTTCGTGACTATCAGGATATTTTCCCTGATGATTTACCCGGCTTACCTCCGTCTCGACAACTTTATTTTCGTATTAGTCTTATCCCTAACGCGGCTTGATGTGACCCATTTAGACCTATCGCCCACATCATTATTTGCCTTTTTATTAAGTGTTTTATGTTGATTTTGTATGCATTTGGCACGTTTATGGTGTTTGTTAGTGTTTTCAGGCTCTTAGCAGGTTACGCGCTCATTTGTTGAATTTTCGGTTGATTTTTGGCCAAGAAGTTGATTCGTGAGATCGAGAGTTGTCTAATTGCAGGAGATAGAATATTTTGGCAAGTTTTCAAGTTGAAGAAGTGTTGGCCGGACCAGAGCTTTTGGACTGCGCCGCAGTGGGGGTGACCAAGGCCCACTGCGCCGCAGTCCAGTATGTGCACTGCGCCGCAGTGGTGACCAAGGCCCACTGCGCCGCAGTGGGGAGTTATGTTGCCCACTGCGCCGCAGTGGAATATGTACTGCGCCGCAGTGGGGATAAACCACTGCGCCGCAGTGGGGGCATCACTCGCCCACTGCGCCGCAGTGGGGTGACGGGCTGATAGGTTTTGGGCAGCTTTTGCATCAGATTTGGGGGGTATAAATAGAAAACAAAACCTAATTCCCAAAGTATCAAGTTTTCTTTCTAAGAGCTGCACTTCAGGGAACACCTTCAAGGATCGAATCAAGATTTCATCATCTTCCGATTCATTGAAGATTCACGTGCACCTACTTAGATCGTATCTATTTTATTGTCTTGCAATTTCTATTTCTCAAACGATTGGTACATCATGTTCTTCCTTTATTTTGATTGTTATTTCAATTTAATCATGAGTGGCTAATCTTTTAATCATCCACCTTGATGAAACTAGACGAATGATGTGATTGCTATATGTTTTAATTCAAAGAGTTGATTTCAATTATCGTTGTGTCGAGATCTTGATGATTTAATTCCTTTATATATATTATTATGATATTGGTGGCATGTGTATTCTTCGTTAGTGGTACTAGTTGGATACATATGTGATTTTCAAACGGTTGCTTGTCTATGAGCAATTATCACTAGTTCATGGTATGATAGTGAATGTCATTTTAATAATAGGAATCATTTTGTCAACGTGTTTAGAAACGGTTGGTGGTACCACGTTTTAATTCACATAGGCACAATTTTTAATTGGATAATCAAGTAACTAATTGTTGGTAAGGTTGTCTAGGCATTGGTGGTACCACGTTTTAATTCACATAGGCACAATTTTTAATTGGATAATCAAGTAACTAATTGTTGGTAAGGTTGTCTAGGCATTGGTGGTACCACGTTTTAATTCACATAGGCACAATTGTTAATTGGATAATCAAGTAACTAATTGTTGGTAAGGTTGTCTAGGCATTGGTGGTACCACGTTTTAATTCACATAGGCACAATTTTTAATTGGATAATCAAGTAACTCATTTTTGTCAACGTGTTTAGAAACGGTTGGTGGTACCACGTTTTAATTCACATAGGCACAATTGTTAATTGGATAATCAAGTAACTAATTGTTGGTAAGGTTGTCTAGGCATTGGTGGTACCACGTTTTAATTCACATAGGCACAATTTTTAATTGGATAATCAAGTAACTAATTGTTGGTAAGGTTGTCTAGGCATTGGTGGTACCACGTTTTAATTCACATAGGCACAATTTTTAATTGGATAATCAAGTAACTAATTGTTGGTAAGGTTGTCTAGGCATTGGTGGTACCGCGTTTTAATTCACATAGGCACAATTTTTAATTGGATAATCAAGTAACTAATTGTTGGTAAGGTTTTCGGTTGGTGGTACCACGTTTTAATTCACATAGGCACAATTTTTAATTGGATAATCAAGTAACTAATTGTTGGTAAGGTTGTCTAGGCATTGGTGGTACCACGTTTTAATTCACATAGGCACAATTGTTAATTGGATAATCAAGTAACTAATTGTTGGTAAGGTTGTCTAGGCATTGGTGGTACCACGTTTTAATTCACATAGGCACAATTGTTAATTGGATAATCAAGTAACTAATTGTTGGTAAGGTTGTCTAGGCATTGGTGGTACCACGTTTTAATTCACATAGGCACAATTGTTAATTGGATAATCAAGTAACTAATTGTTGGTAAGGTTGTCTAGGCATTGGTGGTACCACGTTTTAATTCACATAGGCACAATTGTTAATTGGATAATCAAGTAACTAATTGTTGGTAAGGTTGTCTAGGCATTGGTGGTACCACGTTTTAATTCACATAGGCACAATTGTTAATTGGATAATCAAGTAACTAATTGTTGGTAAGGTTGTCTAGGCATTGGTGGTACCACGTTTTAATTCACATAGGCACAATTGTTAATTGGATAATCAAGTAACTAATTGTTGGTAAGGTTGTCTAGGCATTGGTGGTACCACGTTTTAATTCACATAGGCACAATTGTTAATTGGATAATCAAGTAACTAATTGTTGGTAAGGTTGTCTAGGCATTGGTGGTACCACGTTTTAATTCACATAGGCACAATTGTTAATTGGATAATCAAGTAACTAATTGTTGGTAAGGTTGTCTAGGCATTGGTGGTACCACGTTTTAATTCACATAGGCACAATTGTTAATTGGATAATCAAGTAACTAATTGTTGGTAAGGTTTGAAAAGTTGGCACGGTTATACCAATATGGGCAAAACCAAATGGATGCCGTTAAGCTTGAAACATTTCCCATGTCCATTACCGGGGATGCTCTAGATTGGTTTAATGATCTTCCGGAAAATTCGATCACAACTTGGAACCAACTCAAGCAAGCTTTCATTGGTGAGTTTTATTCACTTAGAACTCAAAGGAAGTTGGAGAATTTGATTAGGTCCTTTGACCAAGATGAAGATGAAGATGTGGTAGATGCATGGATTCGGTTTAAGGAAATGTTGAGGAATTGTCCGGGCCATAACATGACTAAGGAGCAATATGTTGAGCTTTTTTTTGATGGCCTAGATAAGAAGTCTAAGCGGGAGTTAGGATATGCTTTTGGGGGTGGTTTCAACAAGATCACACCAAATGAAGGTTTTGAAATTTTGGAGTCCATGGCAAAGGACAATGCGAATATGGATGATGATAGATTCTTGAAGAATGAGAGAAGGTTAAAGAAAGGTACTAGCCAAGGTAGGGTTGCAAAGGTTGAAGCTAGTCATGATTCTGGGATGATTGGAGAGATTAGAGCGCTATCTGAGCGCATGGAAAAGGGATTTGCTATGCAAGAGAATCGGTTTGGAGCAATTGAGAGGGATGTTAAGGTAGTAGCCGATGGATGTGATCATTGTGGTGATATGCATTATTCTGATGAGTGTCCCAATCGGGGACCCGAAGATGTGAGTTACATCCAGAATCAACAACAAGGGAGCTACCCGCGCAATACCGGTTTCCAGAACCGTTCTTCAGGTAATCCTTCTTATAACTCTTCTTTTCCTACTAATAATTCTCGTTTTTCAGGAAATAGGTGGCAAAGGGATAACTTTCAGAGTCAGCCACAACAACAAACTCAACAAGGAAAAGGATCAGGTTCTTCTTCTAATGCCGATCCAAATGCCGAGTTGAGGGAGATGATGAAACAGTTGGTGACTAATCAGGCTGAGACAAACACTAGCATTCAGATGATTCGGGATGATACTAAGGCATTGAATGAGAGGTTGGATAGGATAGATGGCAAGGTAGAGATAAATATGAAGAATCAATGTGTTAACTTTAAGGATCTTGAGAGTAGGATGGCTGCCCTTTCTAGGCCTCCAGGTACTTTACCTAGCAATACTCAACAGAATCCTAAGCCTCAGTTTAGCATGGGGCCAATTCAGGGGCAGAAGTACACTCCACCTCAAGCCCGTAATGAGGAAGCCAAGGCCATCACCACTCGTACAGGTAAATCCTATGACCCTCCTACTATACCTGATGTTGTTGTTTCAGATGTGCAGGAAAAAGGGAGTGATGATGATGAAGTTGATGAAGAGATTGAGATGGAGGAGAATACACAGGTACCCCTTATTCTTGGACGCCCATTCCTTAATACCGCGGATGCTATCATCCGTGTGAAGGATAAGGAAATTTCTTTGGGTGTGGGTACGGATAGAATTGTTTTTAATGTTGAGAAGTCTATCAAGCATTCATATTCTAATGATGAGTCTTGTTTCAGGATTGACGTCATTGATGATGTTTTAGACCGAGAGTTTCAGGAATTGATGGAGACCGATATTGGAGATGAGGAGACTGCTGATTTAGGTGCTAGCATTAATTTGATGCCTTACTCGGTTTGGAGTAAGTTGGCTTTAGGAATCCTTCGCCCGACTCGCATGAGTATTAGACTAGCTGACCATTCATTTCAGTATCCCATGGGGATTGCTGAAAACATTAGAGTCAACGTGGGCCATATTGTTTTTCTTGTTGACTTCGTTATCCTCGAGATGGAGGAGGATGCACAGGTACCCCTTATTCTTGGACGCCCATTCCTTAATACCGCGGATGCTATCATCCGTGTGAAGGATAAGGAAATTTCTTTGGGTGTGGGTACGGATAGAATTGTTTTTAATGTTGAGAAGTCTATCAAGCATTCATATTCTAATGATGAGTCTTGTTTCAGGATTGACGTCATTGATGATGTTTTAGACCGAGAGTTTCAGGAATTGATGGAGACCGATATTGGAGATGAGGAGACTGCTGATTTAGGTGCTAGCATTAATTTGATGCCTTACTCGGTTTGGAGTAAGTTGGCTTTAGGAATCCTTCGCCCGACTCGCATGAGTATTAGACTAGCTGACCATTCATTTCAGTATCCCATGGGGATTGCTGAAAACATTAGAGTCAACGTGGGCCATATTGTTTTTCTTGTTGACTTCGTTATCCTCGAGATGGAGGAGGATGCACAGGTACCCCTTATTCTTGGACGCCCATTCCTTAATACCGCGGATGCTATCATCCGTGTGAAGGATAAGGAAATTTCTTTGGGTGTGGGTACGGATAGAATTGTTTTTAATGTTGAGAAGTCTATCAAGCATTCATATTCTAATGATGAGTCTTGTTTCAGGATTGACGTCATTGATGATGTTTTAGACCGAGAGTTTCAGGAATTGATGGAGACCGATATTGGAGATGAGGAGACTGCTGATTTAGGTGCTAGCATTAATTTGATGCCTTACTCGGTTTGGAGTAAGTTGGCTTTAGGAATCCTTCGCCCGACTCGCATGAGTATTAGACTAGCTGACCATTCATTTCAGTATCCCATGGGGATTGCTGAAAACATTAGAGTCAACGTGGGCCATATTGTTTTTCTTGTTGACTTCGTTATCCTCGAGATGGAGGAGGATGCACAGGTACCCCTTATTCTTGGACGCCCATTCCTTAATACCGCGGATGCTATCATCCGTGTGAAGGATAAGGAAATTTCTTTGGGTGTGGGTACGGATAGAATTGTTTTTAATGTTGAGAAGTCTATCAAGCATTCATATTCTAATGATGAGTCTTGTTTCAGGATTGACGTCATTGATGATGTTTTAGACCGAGAGTTTCAGGAATTGATGGAGACCGATATTGGAGATGAGGAGACTGCTGATTTAGGTGCTAGCATTAATTTGATGCCTTACTCGGTTTGGAGTAAGTTGGCTTTAGGAATCCTTCGCCCGACTCGCATGAGTATTAGACTAGCTGACCATTCATTTCAGTATCCCATGGGGATTGCTGAAAACATTAGAGTCAACGTGGGCCATATTGTTTTTCTTGTTGACTTCGTTATCCTCGAGATGGAGGAGGATGCACAGGTACCCCTTATTCTTGGACGCCCATTCCTTAATACCGCGGATGCTATCATCCGTGTGAAGGATAAGGAAATTTCTTTGGGTGTGGGTACGGATAGAATTGTTTTTAATGTTGAGAAGTCTATCAAGCATTCATATTCTAATGATGAGTCTTGTTTCAGGATTGACGTCATTGATGATGTTTTAGACCGAGAGTTTCAGGAATTGATGGAGACCGATATTGGAGATGAGGAGACTGCTGATTTAGGTGCTAGCATTAATTTGATGCCTTACTCGGTTTGGAGTAAGTTGGCTTTAGGAATCCTTCGCCCGACTCGCATGAGTATTAGACTAGCTGACCATTCATTTCAGTATCCCATGGGGATTGCTGAAAACATTAGAGTCAACGTGGGCCATATTGTTTTTCTTGTTGACTTCGTTATCCTCGAGATGGAGGAGGATGCACAGGTACCCCTTATTCTTGGACGCCCATTCCTTAATACCGCGGATGCTATCATCCGTGTGAAGGATAAGGAAATTTCTTTGGGTGTGGGTACGGATAGAATTGTTTTTAATGTTGAGAAGTCTATCAAGCATTCATATTCTAATGATGAGTCTTGTTTCAGGATTGACGTCATTGATGATGTTTTAGACCGAGAGTTTCAGGAATTGATGGAGACCGATATTGGAGATGAGGAGACTGCTGATTTAGGTGCTAGCATTAATTTGATGCCTTACTCGGTTTGGAGTAAGTTGGCTTTAGGAATCCTTCGCCCGACTCGCATGAGTATTAGACTAGCTGACCATTCATTTCAGTATCCCATGGGGATTGCTGAAAACATTAGAGTCAACGTGGGCCATATTGTTTTTCTTGTTGACTTCGTTATCCTCGAGATGGAGGAGGATGCACAGGTACCCCTTATTCTTGGACGCCCATTCCTTAATACCGCGGATGCTATCATCCGTGTGAAGGATAAGGAAATTTCTTTGGGTGTGGGTACGGATAGAATTGTTTTTAATGTTGAGAAGTCTATCAAGCATTCATATTCTAATGATGAGTCTTGTTTCAGGATTGACGTCATTGATGATGTTTTAGACCGAGAGTTTCAGGAATTGATGGAGACCGATATTGGAGATGAGGAGACTGCTGATTTAGGTGCTAGCATTAATTTGATGCCTTACTCGGTTTGGAGTAAGTTGGCTTTAGGAATCCTTCGCCCGACTCGCATGAGTATTAGACTAGCTGACCATTCATTTCAGTATCCCATGGGGATTGCTGAAAACATTAGAGTCAACGTGGGCCATATTGTTTTTCTTGTTGACTTCGTTATCCTCGAGATGGAGGAGGATGCACAGGTACCCCTTATTCTTGGACGCCCATTCCTTAATACCGCGGATGCTATCATCCGTGTGAAGGATAAGGAAATTTCTTTGGGTGTGGGTACGGATAGAATTGTTTTTAATGTTGAGAAGTCTATCAAGCATTCATATTCTAATGATGAGTCTTGTTTCAGGATTGACGTCATTGATGATGTTTTAGACCGAGAGTTTCAGGAATTGATGGAGACCGATATTGGAGATGAGGAGACTGCTGATTTAGGTGCTAGCATTAATTTGATGCCTTACTCGGTTTGGAGTAAGTTGGCTTTAGGAATCCTTCGCCCGACTCGCATGAGTATTAGACTAGCTGACCATTCATTTCAGTATCCCATGGGGATTGCTGAAAACATTAGAGTCAACGTGGGCCATATTGTTTTTCTTGTTGACTTCGTTATCCTCGAGATGGAGGAGGATGCACAGGTACCCCTTATTCTTGGACGCCCATTCCTTAATACCGCGGATGCTATCATCCGTGTGAAGGATAAGGAAATTTCTTTGGGTGTGGGTACGGATAGAATTGTTTTTAATGTTGAGAAGTCTATCAAGCATTCATATTCTAATGATGAGTCTTGTTTCAGGATTGACGTCATTGATGATGCTTGTTTGAGTGCTTTTCAGGTCTTGAAGGAGAAGTTGACTAACTCTCCTATCATGGTTGGACCGGATTGGGAATTGCCATTCGAGTTGATGTGCGATGCAAGTGACTATGCTGTGGGAGCCGTGCTTGGGCAAAGGGTGGAGAAGCATTTCAAGCCCATTTACTTTGCTAGTAAAACTTTGAACCCCGCCCAGCAAAATTATACAACTACAGAGAAGGAGTTGCTTGCAGTGGTCTTTGCATTTGATAAGTTTAGATCATATCTAGTTTTGAGTAAGACCATAGTTTTTACTGACCATTCATTTCAGTATCCCATGGGGATTGCTGAAAACATTAGAGTCAACGTGGGCCATATTGTTTTTCTTGTTGACTTCGTTATCCTCGAGATGGAGGAGGATGCACAGGTACCCCTTATTCTTGGACGCCCATTCCTTAATACCGCGGATGCTATCATCCGTGTGAAGGATAAGGAAATTTCTTTGGGTGTGGGTACGGATAGAATTGTTTTTAATGTTGAGAAGTCTATCAAGCATTCATATTCTAATGATGAGTCTTGTTTCAGGATTGACGTCATTGATGATGTTTTAGACCGAGAGTTTCAGGAATTGATGGAGACCGATATTGGAGATGAGAAGACTGCTGATTTAGGTGCTAGCATTAATTTGATGCCTTACTCGGTTTGGAGTAAGTTGGCTTTAGGAATCCTTCGCCCGACTCGCATGAGTATTAGACTAGCTGACCATTCATTTCAGTATCCCATGGGGATTGCTGAAAACATTAGAGTCAACGTGGGCCATATTGTTTTCCTATTGCTGATAGTCCATGGGTAAGTCCTGTCCACTGTGTGCCCAAAAAGGGGGGCATGACAGTCATTGAAAATGATAATAAAGAGCTTTTGGCCACTAGGACTATAACGGGTTGGCGGGTTTGTATTGATTACCGTAAGCTTAATGATGCCACCCGTAAGGATCACTTTCCCCTGCCTTTCATTGATCAGATGTTAGAAAGACTTGCAGGTAATGAGTATTTTTGTTTCTTAGATGGGTTCTCCGGGTACTTCCAAATACCCATTGATCCCAAGGATCAAGAAAAGACCACCTTCACATGCCCATTTGGTACTTTTGCTTACCGGCGAATGCCGTTTGGTTTGTGTAATGCCCCAGGCACCTTTCAAAGGTGCATGATAGCTATTTTCCAGGACATGCTTGAAACCTCCATGGAGGTCTTCATGGATGATTTCTCGGTTTTTGGGGACTCTTTCCAGACTTGCTTGCATAACTTAGAAAGGATGTTGGAACGGTGTGAGAGGGCACACCTTGTTTTGAATTGGGAAAAGTGTCATTTCATGGTGACCGAGGGTATTGTGTTAGGGCATAAAGTGTCTAAGGCCGGGATTGAAGTTGATAGGGCTAAGATAGATGTTATAGCCAAATTACCCCCGCCTTCCAATGTGAAAGGGGTAAGGAGTTTTCTTGGACATGCCGGTTTTTACCGCCGTTTTATTAAAGATTTTTCTAAAATTACTCGTCCTATGACCCACTTGTTGGAGAAGGACGTCCCTTTTGTATTTGATGATGCTTGTTTGAGTGCTTTTCAGGTCTTGAAGGAGAAGTTGACTAACTCTCCTATCATGGTTGGACCGGATTGGGAATTGCCATTCGAGTTGATGTGCGATGCAAGTGACTATGCTGTGGGAGCCGTGCTTGGGCAAAGGATGGAAAAGCATTTCAAGCCCATTTACTTTGCTAGTAAAACTTTGAACCCCGCCCAGCAAAATTATACAACTACAGAGAAGGAGTTGCTTGCAGTGGTCTTTGCATTTGATAAGTTTAGATCATATCTAGTTTTGAGTAAGACCATAGTTTTTACTGACCATTCAGCCCTGAAATACCTGTTCTCGAAACAGGATGCTAAACCCAGGCTTATCCGTTGGATTCTTTTGTTGCAAGAATTTGATATAGAAATCAAGGATAAGAAAGGGGCTGAAAATTTGGCTGCCGACCATTTGAGTCGTTTGGAAGATCCTCACCGGGAGGAACTTCGTGAAGGGGAGATCAATGATCACTTCCCTGATGAATCTTTAATGTTTATATCTAATTCTGATGATGCTCCTTGGTTTGCAGATATTGCTAATTATTTGGTTGCAGGTGAGATACCGAATGATTTCACGTCCCAGCAAAAGAAGAAGCTCATATCGGATGCTAAGTACTATTTTTGGGATAGCCCATACTTGTTTCGTGTTTGTGCAGATGGTATGGTAAGGAGATGTGTAGCTGGGGCTGAGACGAGGGAGATTCTTGATGCTTGTCATTATGGTCCAACTGGAGGTCATTACGGTCCTTCGGTTACAGGTAAAAAAGTGTTTGATGCAGGTTTCTATTGGCCTACCATTTTCAAAGAGGCTCAAACTTTGGTAGAGACTTGTGACATTTGTCAAAGACAAGGGAGCATTACCAAGCGGGATGAGATGCCTCAACAAAGCATTCAGGTATGTGAGGTATTTGATATTTGGGGCATAGACTTCATGGGACCATTCCCACCGTCTAACAAGTTTCAATATATTCTTGTTGCCGTTGACTACGTGTCTAAATGGGCTGAAGCCAAGGCTTTGCCCACGAATGACGCGAGGGTAGTCATTGATTTCCTTAAACAGTTATTTTGTCGATTTGGTTGCCCTAGAGCTTTGATTAGTGACCGAGGAACCCATTTTGCAAATCATCAATTAGCCAAGGTCATGAAAAGATATGGTGTTGTGCATTACTTTTCTACTTCCTATCATCCACAAACTAGTGGACAAGTAGAAAACACCAATAGGGCCCTGAAAAGAATCTTAGAGAAGACTGTTGGTGATAATCCCAAGGTTTGGTCAAAGAAGTTAGATGACGCCTTGTGGGCGTTTAGGACGGCTTTTAAGACGCCGATTGGCACCACGCCATACCGGTTGCTCTATGGTAAGACTTGTCATCTCCCTATTGAGATAGAGCATAAGGCATATTGGGCATTGAGGAACTTGAACTTGGATATGATGGAAGCTAGTGAACTTAGAATGTTGCAACTTCATGAGCTCGATGAGCTTAGGTTGGGTGCATATGAGAATTCTAGGCTTTACAAGGAGCGAACCAAGGTATGGCATGACAAAAGGATCCGTAGAAAGGAATTTAAGGTTGGAGCTAAGGTTTTGTTGTTTTTGTCTAAGTTTAAGATCAAGCAACCTAAGCTAACTTCTAGGTGGATTGGCCCTTTTGTTATCAAGCATGTTTATCCGTCGGGATATGTTGAATTGTTTAAGAGAAATGGAGACGGTTCTTTCATTGTAAATGGTCATAGACTTAAGTTGTACTTGGAAGAAGAACAAGTGGAGGGGATAATCGAGGAGATCCCCATTTTTGAATTTGAAGCTTGAAAGGTAGTCGAGTCTAGCTAATGACTCGTAAATAAATTAAGCGCTTCTCGGGAGGCAACCCGTGTTATTTTATTGCATTTTGTTAGTTAGATTTGATGTTGTATTGTCAAGAAAGTGCAGGTGCAAATTTGGTGTGAAGTGGATTGAGGTATGTTGTATTTGATTTGTCATGCAAAAATTTTTCTAAGGAAAAAAATGGGAAATTCGGACAGAGAATCCCCACTGCGCCGCAGTGGGGGTGTGTTTTGGCCACTGCGCCGCAGTGGTGCTGTTGCCCACTGCGCCGCAGTGGGACTTGTGACCAGTCAACATGGGAGTGGTGTAATATGTGAGTCAATGGGAGTTACTTTTTACCAATCAAATATTTTTATCAGTTTTGTTTCCTCCCTTTTCTCTCAAAACCGAACTCAAGCTTCCAAACACCTCCCAAAGCTCCCAAATTCACCCACTAATTCACCAAATCTTGCATTTTTCTTCTTCTTTTCTCTTAGATCATCACTTATCTTTCACCATCATGGGAAGAGGAGTAAGTTTTCTTGACTCTTTTATTTATTTATTTCTATATTTTTGGTTCTTTTAATTTTTAGGGTTTTAATTTTCAAATTAATTAGTGGGTTATGTTAGTTATGGGCTATTGATGCTAATGTGGTGTTTAATTTTTCGATTCTAACATTTGTTCATCCGATTTTGAGATAAAATTAAAGCTAAGGTTTTGTTGTTTTTGTCTAAGTTTAAGATCAAGCAACCTAAGCTAACTTCTAGGTGGATTGGCCCTTTTGTTATCAAGCATGTTTATCCGTCGGGATATGTTGAATTGTTTAAGAGAAATGGAGACGGTTCTTTCATTGTAAATGGTCATAGACTTAAGTTGTACTTGGAAGAAGAACAAGTGGAGGGGATAATCGAGGAGATCCCCATTTTTGAATTTGAAGCTTGAAAGGTAGTCGAGTCTAGCTAATGACTCGTAAATAAATTAAGCGCTTCTCGGGAGGCAACCCGTGTTATTTTATTGCATTTTGTTAGTTAGATTTGATGTTGTATTGTCAAGAAAGTGCAGGTGCAAATTTGGTGTGAAGTGGATTGAGGTATGTTGTATTTGATTTGTCATGCAAAAATTTTTCTAAGGAAAAAAATGGGAAATTCGGACAGAGAATCCCCACTGCGCCGCAGTGGGGGTGTGTTTTGGCCACTGCGCCGCAGTTGAATTGTTTTGCCCCACTGCGCCGCAGTGGGTGGGCTGATGCCCACTGCGCCGCAGTGGGGGTGTGTTTTGGCCACTGCGCCGCAGTGGGGGTGTGTTTTGCCACTGCGCCGCAGTGGTGTGTTTGCCCCACTGCGCCGCAGTGGGTGAGGCTGATGCCCACTGCGCCGCAGTGGGACTTGTGACCAGTCAACATGGGAGTGGTGTAATATGTGAGTCAATGGGAGTTACTTTTTACCAATCAAATATTTTTATCAGTTTTGTTTCCTCCCTTTTCTCTCAAAACCGAACTCAAGCTTCCAAACACCTCCCAAAGCTCCCAAATTCACCCACTAATTCACCAAATCTTGCATTTTTCTTCTTCTTTTCTCTTAGATCATCACTTATCTTTCACCATCATGGGAAGAGGAGTAAGTTTTCTTGACTCTTTTATTTATTTATTTCTATATTTTTGGTTCTTTTAATTTTTAGGGTTTTAATTTTCAAATTAATTAGTGGGTTATGTTAGTTATGGGCTATTGATGCTAATGTGGTGTTTAATTTTTCGATTCTAACATTTGTTCATCCGATTTTGAGATAAAATTAAAGCTAAGGTTTTGAAAAAATTGGGGCTTTTTGATGAACAAGTGTGGGGGGGAGGTTAATGATAGCCTAGGTGTTGTTACATTGTTGAAATAAAGTTGATTGATGGTATGAATCTACCCCTTTTGCTGAAAGTTGTGAAGAACACCATACTTCTTGCCCAGAATTTTTAGGACACTGCGCCGCAGTGGTATTGTGTGTTAGCCACTGCGCCGCAGTGGGTGAGGCTGATGCCCACTGCGCCGCAGTGGGTTGTTTGGACCACTGCGCCGCAGTGGGGGTGTGTTTTGGCCACTGCGCCGCAGTGGGTGTGTTTTGCCACTGCGCCGCAGTGGGTGGGTGCGAAATCGCCCCACTGCGCCGCAGTGGGTGAGGCTGATGCCCACTGCGCCGCAGTGGGGGTGTGTTTTGGACCACTGCGCCGCAGTGGGTGTGTTTTGGCCACTGCGCCGCAGTGGGTGGGTGCGAAATCGCCCCACTGCGCCGCAGTGGGTGAGGCTGATGCCCACTGCGCCGCAGTGGGTGAGGCTGATGCCCACTGCGCCGCAGTGGGTGTGTTTTGCCACTGCGCCGCAGTGGGGGTGTGTTTTGGCCACTGCGCCGCAGTGAATTGTGTTTTGCCACTGCGCCGCAGTGGGGGTGTGTTGCCACTGCGCCGCAGTGGGAATATTCTGTCCAGCAATTGTGTTTGAAGTTTAATGAGGTTTCCGTTGTGCATTCTTTATAGCTCATGTTTGCTTGCTTTAATGTCTGTGAATGCAGTCCGCTACTGATAAGAGGAAGCAAGGAGAGGTGGGACAATCTAGCGGGACTGCCGAAGTCCCAGCTAAGTCGGCTAGGAAAGAACCGGAGGTACCTCCTCTAAATCATTGGCCGGGTGCAATGAACGAGAGGCATGCATGGCTAGAGTTTGACGGGGTTAGGCAACCCCACAAGAACAATTATCTGAACAAGCTTCACACGCTTCACAAGCATGTTGTGTGCCCACCCAGGTATCTCGCTCATTCTGATGCTCAGTTTTTTGGGGTTCAGGGTGATATTGGCAGATGGTTCAGTATAGAAGCAAGGGTTGGTGATAGGGTAGTTCGCAGTGATATGTGGCAACAAATTTTTCTGAACAGGGAACCCGTTTACCGTGAGTTGTGCCTTGAATTTTATTCTACTTTGAAACTGACTAAGGAATTGAATAAAATCAAGGATATTTTTGGAGAAAGAGTTGTTTGGTTTTTGTGTGGGGGACAGCAGAGAAAGCTGTCTATAGCTGAGTTTGGGTTTTATACCGGTATGTATTCTAGGCAGGAGTTGGATAACCAGGAATTCAGGCAACTTTTAAAGCAGGGTTTTTATGTCAAGGGTGATTTGGGGGATGGTGAGTCCGTTTCACAATATTGGACTCGGATTTCTGGAGGAGAAGCTTGGCCGACTGGTGGGTCAGTTAGTGTGTCAAAAATTCAGAGTGTTAGGTTGAGGTTGTTGCATAGGATGATCGTTACGTTCTTGGTTCAGAGATCCACACATTGGGACAAGGCGTACCAGCTAGATTTATGGTTGATTAAGTTGTTTTCTGAAGGGGCTCCTAGGAAGTTTGCATTGGCCCCGATGGTTGTACTTGATAGGATGTGTAATCATTCTGATGCAGAGTTGGTTTTGGGGCACTTTATCACCCGTATTTACAAGAGGATGGGTGTTTTTGATTCAGAGGAGTGCCAGACCCATTTGTCTCCACAAGTCAATCAAGAGGATTTCAATGTTAAAGAATTGATTCGGGGTAAGATTGTCAAGAAGAAGCAGGGGAGCCAGCCGGCTAGATTACTGGATGATACCGGTGTTATTGAGGGACCACCTCCAGACTTGGAGGATGCTGATGTTGAGATGGGTGATGTTCCCCAGGAGCAAACCAGGCCGCGTGCTCGCACCATTCCTGTCCCGAGTTCTTTTGAT
Organism: Erigeron breviscapus; assembly: GCA_034093135.1. Taxonomy (NCBI): domain Eukaryota; kingdom Viridiplantae; phylum Streptophyta; class Magnoliopsida; order Asterales; family Asteraceae; genus Erigeron; species Erigeron breviscapus. The sequence continues at coordinate 145,590,687 of CM067170.1, read as the reverse complement.
CTTACACTTCTGGGACAGACGGTGCAAAATATTTATGATGATCAGCAAGCTAGCCGCCGAGCATTCGATGAGTACCAGAGGAGGATGGATCAGGATATGACTTGGATTGGATCGCAGCAGGCCCACACTAATTACACACTTGATTATTACCAGCCGATGTGGGATGCACAGTATCATGGTCGGGAGTTTGTAAGACCTAATCCGGTTCCTGAGTTTAGCCCACCGCCTATTCATGTTCCAGCTTACCGCCAGGGTGGTCAGTCATTCTTTCCTATGACTTCCCCGGGGGACATGTCACCACGGCCCCATGACTTGGGAGGATCTCCTCGTGGGCCAGTGCAGTTTGGTACTTTTCAGGGTGGACATGATGCTAGTGGATCCGGAGGTTTTCAGGGTGGTTATGATGCAGGTGGTTCATCTTCTTTTGTTCCTGGTTTTGTTGCAGGTTCTGGTTCAGGCTTTGGTGGTGGACCGTCTGGAGGAGATGTTGGCGCCTCTGGTTCAGGTCAAGAAGGGGAGCGAAATTGGATCACCGATCTTTTTGATACATCTGGTCTTCCCTATGGTTATCATGGACAGTCGCAGTGATGATGATTATGATTCCCATCCGTTTCCGTGGGATGGAATCATTTGGTGATTGATATGATTGGTATTTGGATGACTGTACTTTATACATTATTTCTTATTTTCTGTCTTTATTTTCTGGTATCCACCCTACGGGGTGATGAGACATTGTACTTTCTTTTCTTTTGTTTTGTTTTCGTTTCTTATTTTTCTGCATAAAAACAGTAGTACTTTGATATGTTTGGATATGTGGTTTATTTGTGGTGCAAGTGAAGCAGGATTTCTCAATTTGATGGCTATTGTACAACACAAGTGTGGGGGGATAACCCATTGGATTCTCTTCTCATCTTTACTCTCGCACTTTCCGTTTTGGTACAACTTGTTTCCCCCGCCAAGCAAAGTGTTCTTCCTTTTTCGGAAGCGCCATTTGTGACACGGGGTCGACTGACTTGTTTCAAAACGGGATGTGTCCTTACTCCGGTATGTGTTCTGATTATTCTATGTTGCTTACCCCTATTTACCGTTGTTTGACCGAATATGGACATTGAGGGCATTGTCCATCTTAAGTGTGGGGGGATAACCCATTGGATTCTCTTCTCATCTTTACTCTCGCACTTTCCGTTTTGGTACAACTTGTTTCCCCCGCCAAGCAAAGTGTTCTTCCTTTTTCGGAAGCGCCATTTGTGACACGGGGTCGACTGACTTGTTTCAAAACGGGATGTGTCCTTACTCCGGTATGTGTTCTGATTATTCTATGTTGCTTACCCCTATTTACCGTTGTTTGACCGAATATGGACATTGAGGGCATTGTCCATCTTAAGTGTGGGGGGATAACCCATTGGATTCTCTTCTCATCTTTACTCTCGCACTTTCCGTTTTGGTACAACTTGTTTCCCCCGCCAAGCAAAGTGTTCTTCCTTTTTCGGAAGCGCCATTTGTGACACGGGGTCGACTGACTTGTTTCAAAACGGGATGTGTCCTTACTCCGGTATGTGTTCTGATTATTCTATGTTGCTTACCCCTATTTACCGTTGTTTGACCGAATATGGACATTGAGGGCATTGTCCATCTTAAGTGTGGGGGGATAACCCATTGGATTCTCTTCTCATCTTTACTCTGTCTCATCTTTACTCTCGCACTTTCCGTTTTGGTACAACTTGTTTCCCCCGCCAAGCAAAGTGTTCTTCCTTTTTCGGAAGCGCCATTTGTGACACGGGGTCGACTGACTTGTTTCAAAACGGGATGTGTCCTTACTCCGGTATGTGTTCTGATTATTCTATGTTGCTTACCCCTATTTACCGTTGTTTGACCGAATATGGACATTGAGGGCATTGTCCATCTTAAGTGTGGGGGGGTGGCAAATAGGTTTAAGCTACCGGGTCTATCTCTTTTGTTGTTTTGCCATTGTGATTTTAGCCGTTCTTGTGGATGTGTCCCTCTCGTAGGCTTTTGGGTTTTTATCCAAGAGTAAGGGTTCTATTTTGAACTTTGAACTATGATGTGCATGTTTGAGAATTGGTTGTTTCAATTTGGCGGGATGATAGAAGTTGATATGGTTTTGAAACTTGTGTTGAGCTTGTCCTTGTGGTAAATTGCTTTTGTCACTTAATTCATAATAATTTAATGAGCAATTTTACTACAAATTTTTCCTTGGTAAAATTTTAAATCGGCGAAATGTGTTCTGAACGGTTATTGGGCTTATCCTTGTGGATTAATAACATCACTTGCATACTCAAAATTTCCCAAACACCTAAAGTTGTGAGATTCATTGTTCATTTATAGATGTGCTAGGTGTTTACGGTTTTGGTTTGATTGCCTTGTAATTTGTCCCTCTCTTAGGCTTTTGGGTTTTTATCCAAGAGTAAGGGTTCTATTTTGAACTTTGAACTATGATGTGCATGTTTGAGAATTGGTTGTTTCAATTTGGCGGGATGATAGAAGTTGATATGGTTTTGAAACTTGTGTTGAGCTTGTCCTTGTGGTAAATTGCTTTTGTCACTTAATTCATAATAATTTAATGAGCAATTTTACTACAAATTTTTCCTTGGTAAAATTTTAAATCGGCGAAATGTGTTCTGAACGGTTATTGGGCTTATCCTTGTGGATTAATAACATCACTTGCATACTCAAAATTTCCCAAACACCTAAAGTTGTGAGATTCATTGTTCATTTATAGATGTGCTAGGTGTTTACGGTTTTGGTTTGATTGCCTTGTAATTTGTCCCTCTCTTAGGCTTTTGGGTTTTTATCCAAGAGTAAGGGTTCCATTTCGAACTTTGCACTAAGATGTGCGAATTTGAGGTTAATTTATTCCATTTCCGGGTTCTTTTCTTTGATTTGAGTGTGCCGGTGATGTGTTGAGCTAGAACTTGGCCTTGTGATCGTGACGAGACCGCAGTGAGATCACTTTTGTGATAAAAGTACATCGGATGACGAATTGGCATATAGGTTTGACCCATACTTTTCTTTCTTTCTTTTCACTTTTCCTTTTGTATATTCATACCCTTACTATACTTATACTCACTTACATATACATCCTTCCTTTCTTTGTAAACCTTTCTTATACATCCTTTTAACTTAGCCTTTTCCATTGTATATATCCACTCATTTATGTAAACTTTACCTAATTATACCTTACTATACTTATACTCACTTACATATACATCCTTCCTTTCTTTGTAAACCTTTCTTATACATCCTTTTAACTTAGCCTTTTCCATTGTATATATCCACTCATTTATGTAAACTTTACCTAATTATACCTTACTATACTTATACTCACTTACATATACATCCTTCCTTTCTTTGTAAACCTTTCTTATACATCCTTTTAACTTAGCCTTTTCCATTGTATATATCCACTCATTTATGTAAACTTTACCTAATTATACCTTACTATACTTATACTCACTTACATATACATCCTTCCTTTCTTTGTAAACCTTTCTTATACATCCTTTTAACTTAGCCTTTTCCATTGTATATATCCACTCATTTATGTAAACTTTACCTAATTATACCTTACTATACTTATACTCACTTACATATACATCCTTCCTTTCTTTGTAAACCTTTCTTATACATCCTTTTAACTTAGCCTTTTCCATTGTATATATCCACTCATTTATGTAAACTTTACCTAATTATACCTTACTATACTTATACTCACTTACATATACATCCTTCCTTTCTTTGTAAACCTTTCTTATACATCCTTTTAACTTAGCCTTTTCCATTGTATATATCCACTCATTTATGTAAACTTTACCTAATTATACCTTACTATACTTATACTCACTTACATATACATCCTTCCTTTCTTTGTAAACCTTTCTTATACATCCTTTTAACTTAGCCTTTTCCATTGTATATATCCACTCATTTATGTAAACTTTACCTAATTATACCTTACTATACTTATACTCACTTACATATACATCCTTCCTTTCTTTGTAAACCTTTCTTATACATCCTTTTAACTTAGCCTTTTCCATTGTATATATCCACTCATTTATGTAAACTTTACCTAATTATACCTTACTATACTTATACTCACTTACATATACATCCTTCCTTTCTTTGTAAACCTTTCTTATACATCCTTTTAACTTAGCCTTTTCCATTGTATATATCCACTCATTTATGTAAACTTTACCTAATTATACCTTACTATACTTATACTCACTTACATATACATCCTTCCTTTCTTTGTAAACCTTTCTTATACATCCTTTTAACTTAGCCTTTTCCATTGTATATATCCACTCATTTATGTAAACTTTACCTAATTATACCTTACTATACTGATACTCACTTACATATACATCCTTCCTTTCTTTGTAAACCTTTCTTATACATCTTTCTTTCTTTCTTTCTTTCTTTCTTTCTTTCTTTCTTTCTTTCTTTCTTTCTTTCTTTCTTTCTTTCTTTCTTTCTTTCTTTCTTTCTTTCTTTCTTTCTTTCTTTCTTTCTTTCTTTCTTTCTTTCTTTCTTTCTTTCTTTCTTTCTTTCTTTCTTTCTTTCTTTCTTTCTTTCTTTCTTTCTTTCTTTCTTTCTTTCTTTCTTTCTTTCTTTCTTTCTTTCTTTCTTTCTTTCTTTCTTTCTTTCTTTCTTTCTTTCTTTCTTTCTTTCTTTCTTTCTTTCTGTGCTTACGCCACGTCGGTGGAGCTATGATCCTTGTTCAAGCCTATGGTAAGATATGCATCACGACCGTGCTATGAGTGATTCTTGATATATTCAACCCCAAAAGTAAGTTTGTTGGAGTAGAATGATATTGATAGGTTCATTTGTTTCACTTGTGCTTAGTCGTGTTATTGAGGCTTGTGGATTGTTCAGATATTGTCAAACATTTCGAGTTTTCATTTAAGATTAAAACTGCTTCACCCAACTTTTTGTCATTGACATACTTGGTGTTGCTTCTTTTTGATACTCGTAATTGTTTATTTAGCTTCATTGCCAAGGATTACTTTTGCTTTAATTCCGGATTTGCTTGAGGACAAGCAATGCTCAAGTGTGGGGGGATTTGATGTGACCAATTTAGACCTATCGCCCACATCATTATTGGCCTTTTTATTAAGTGTTTTATGTTGATTTTGTATGCATTTGGCACGTTTATGGTGTTTGTTAGTGTTTTCAGGCTCTTAGCAGGTTACGCGCTCATTTGTTGAATTTTCGGTTGATTTTTGGCCAAGAAGTTGATTCGTGAGATCGAGAGTTGTTTAATTGGAGGAGATAGAATATTTTGGCAAGTTTTCAAGTTGAAGAAGTGTTGGCCGGACCAGAGCTTTTGGACTGCGCCGCAGTGGGGGTGACCAAGGCCCACTGCGCCGCAGTCAGTTATGTTGAAAGTGAACGACCTGTCCAGTGGAATATGACTGCGCCGCAGTGGGGAGTGCATGTGCCCACTGCGCCGCAGTCAAACTGAAGACAAACGACCCAGTGACCAGGGGATAACCACTGCGCCGCAGTGGGGGCATCACTCGCCCACTGCGCCGCAGTGGGGTGACGGGCTGATAGGTTTTGGGCAGCTTTTGCATCAGATTTGGGGGGTATAAATAGAAAACAAAACCTAATTCCCAAAGTATCAAGTTTTCTTTCTAAGAGCTGCACTTCAGGGAACACCTTCAAGGATCGAATCAAGATTTCATCATCTTCCGATTCATTGAAGATTCACGTGCACCCACTTAGATCGTATCTATTTTATTGTCTTGCAATTTCTATTTCTCAAACGATTGGTACATCATGTTCTTCCTTTATTTTGATTGTTATTTCAATTTAATCATGAGTGGCTAATCTTTTAATCATCCACCTTGATGAAACTAGACGAATGATGTGATTGCTATATGTTTTAATTCAAAGAGTTGATTTCAATTATCGTTGTGTCGAGATCTTGATGATTTAATTCCTTTATATATATTATTATGATATTGGTGGCATGTGTATTCTTCGTTAGTGGTACTAGTTGGATACATATGTGTTTGTTATATTTAACATATATATATATATATATATATATATATATATATATATATATATATATATATATATATATATATATATATATATATATATATATATATATATATATATATATATATATATATATATATATATATATATATATATATATATATATATATATATATATATATATATATATATATATATATATATATATATATATATATATATATATATATATATATATATATATATATATATATATATATATATATATATATATATATATATATATATATATATATATATATATATATATATATATATATATATATATATATATATATATATATATATATATATATATATATATATATATATATATATATATATATATATATATATATATATATATATATATATATATATATATATATATATATATATATATATATATATATATATATATATATATATATATATATATATATATATATATATATATATATATATATATATATATATATATATATATATATATATATATATATATATATATATATATATATATATATATATATATATATATATATATATATATATATATATATATATATATATATATATATATATATATATATATATATATATATATATATATATATATATATATATATATATATATATATATATATATATATATATATATATATATATATATATATATATATATATATATATATATATATATATATATATATATATATATATATATATATATATATATATATATATATATATATATATATATATATATATATATATATATATATATATATATATATATATATATATATATATATATATATATATATATATATATATATATATATATATATATATATATATATATATATATATATATATATATATATATATATATATATATATATATATATATATATATATATATATATATATATATATATATATATATATATATATATATATATATATATATATATATATATATATATATATATATATATATATATATATATATATATATATATATATATATATATATATATATATATATATATATATATATATATATATATATATATATAGAGTATATTATTTTATATATTGTGTTGTGTCGAGATCTTGATGATTTAATTCCTTTATATATATTATTATGATATTGGTGGCATGTGTATTCTTCGTTAGTGGTACTAGTTGGATACATATGTGATTTTCAAACGGTTGCTTGTCTATGAGCAATTATCACTAGTTCATGGTATGATAGTGAATGTCATTTTAATAATAGGAATCATTTTGTCAACGTGTTTAGAAACGGTTGGTGGTACCACGTTTTAATTCACATAGGCACAATTGTTAATTGGATAATCAAGTAACTAATTGTTGGTAAGGTTGTCTAGGCATTGGTGGTACCGGCTTGGGTAATTAAACTAGCAACTTAGGTGTTTGGGTGATTTGTGAGCGGTTGGTGGTACCACGTTTTAATTCACATAGGCACAATTGTTAATTGGATAATCAAGTAACTAATTGTTGGTAAGGTTGTCTAGGCATTGGTGGTACCGGCTTGGGTAATTAAACTAGCAACTTAGGTGTTTGGGTGATTTGTGAGCGGTTGGTGGTACCACGCGAGCATTTTATCCTTTCACGATTATCTCGTCAACTCTAAATGAATTTGGTCTTAATTGAATGCAATCATGTTTGAAGTCTAGCGAATTCAAGGTGGATGATCTTTACTATTATTGTTTGAAGCTTTTCTTTACTTTTAAGTGTTTTGTCTTTTAAATTTACTTTAATTTAATTGTCAAAGTGAGATTCAAAGTGTTCCACCCTGTTTTCCAAACTACTTTATTAGACAATTGATTCAAACCAATCCCCGTGAACGAACCTGGACTTACTTTGTAACTATATTGCATACGATCGGGTCCACTGCCCGATAGTGTGTAGTAGTGAGTTTCGAGGTACTTCTAGTTTTAAATTTTAAACTCGATTTAGCACATCACGGCTCCTATAGCAAAATCCCCCTATAGGCTAGCAACAACTGAATTACAAGAATTGGCCACGCAATTAAAAGAACTTCAAGACAAGGGATTTATTAGACCTAGTCAGTCACCGTGGGGAGCACCTGTTTTATTCGTCAAAAAGAAGGATGGTTCCTTTCGTATGTGTATCGATTATCGAGCTGAATAAGTTAACGGTGAAGAACCGTTATCCCCTTCCTAGAATTGATGATCTGTTCGACCAGCTCCAAGGTGCAAAGTGTTCTCAAAGATTGAATTACGTTCAGGGTATCATCAATTGCGTGTACACGAGGACGACATATCAAAAACTGCTTTCAGAACTAGATATGGACATTTCGAATTCACGATGATGCCCTTTGGATTAACTAACTCTCCAGCAGTGTTCATGGACTTAATGAATAGAGTGTGTCGACCGTACTTGGACAAGTTGGTTATCGTGTTTATCGACGACATTTTGACTTACTCAAAGACAAAGGAAGGACATGCTGAACACCTAAGAAAGGTACTGAATTTGTTGAGGAAGGAAAAACTGTATGGGAAGGTTTCTAAATGTGAGTTCTGGCTGAATGAGGTACACTTTTTGGGGCATGTTGCGAGCAAGGATGGAATGCATGTGGATCCTGGCAAGATTCATTCAGTCAAGAATTGGAGAACGCCAGAAACGCTGACTGAGGTCAGACAATTCCTTGGTCTGGCTGGTTACTATAGAAGGTTCATTGAGAATCTCTCTAAGATTGCATTGCCACTTACACAATTAACGCAAAAGGATACGTATGTTTGGGGTGAGAAACAAGAAGAAGCGTTCCAAATTTTGAAGGATAGGTTGTGTAATGCACCGATCTTGAGTCTGCCTGAAGGATCTAATTATTTTGTAGTGTACTGCGATGCATCATGTCAAGGATTAGGTTGTGTACTCATGCAAAGAGGCAAAGTGATCGTGTACGCTTCGCGACAACTGAAGGTTCATGAGAAGAACTACACAACTCATGATTTGGAGTTAGGAGCAGTGGTGTTTGCATTAAAGTGTTGGAGGCATTATTGTATGGAACCAAGTATGTAATCTATATGGGCCACAAAAGTCTGCATCATATCTTCACGCAATAAGATTTGAATATGAGGCAACAAAGATGGCTTGAGTTACTTAGTGATTACGACTGTGACATTCGTTATCACCCGGGAAAAGCCAATGTAGTGGCCGACGCCCTAAGCCGAAAGGAAAGGGTTAAGCCTAGACGAGTACGTGTGATGAGCATCACCGTGCAAAGAAGTGTTAGAGATCAGATCATAGAAGCACGGACAAGGGTTACTGGCGATGAACAACTCCTCAAGAAGGATTTGCGAGGTATGGAACAACACTTGGATAAAAGAGATGATGGTGGATTGTATTTCGTGGATAGGCTATGGGTTCCTTCCGATGGTGAATTACAAACATTAATTATGAATGAATCTCATAATTCAATGTATTCGGTACATCCGGGCACTGACAAGATGTACCATGACATACGTGAGTTGTACTGGTGGCCTGGCATGAAAAAGGATGTTGTTGAGTTTGTAAGTCGATGCCTGGCGTGTTTACGTGTTAAGGCGGAACATCAAAAGCCTGCTGGATTACTCCAACAACCAGAAATTCCTGAATGGAAGTGGGAGTGTGTGACCATGGATTTTATTACAAAACTACCCAGAACAAAGGAGGGCCATGATATGATTTGGGTGATCGTTGATAGATTCACAAAGTCTGCTGATTTCTTGGCTATTCGCGAGAAAGACCCCACAGAGAAATTGGTGAAGAAGTATGTAAAGGAAGTCATGTCGAAGCATGGTGTACCGCTATCGATTATTTCGGACAGAGATGCTCGCTTCGATTCTAAATTTTGGCGAGGGTTTCAAAAGGCCATTGGAACTAGAATAGACATGAGTACGACGTATTATCCTCAAACTGATCGTCAGAGTGAGCGTACGATTCAGACTTTAGAAGACATGTTGAGAGCGTGTGTCTTAGATTTTGGTGGTAACTGGGATGACCATCTACATTTGATAGAATTTTCGTACAATAATAGTTATCACGCGAGTATTAATATGGCTCCTTTTAAGTCATTGTATGGACGGAAGTGCAGATCACCTATCGCGTGGGCTGACTTCGTTGATAGTCAGTTGGTTGGACCTGAGCTTATTGAAGAGACTGCCGAGAAAATAATTCAGATTAAAGAACGACTTAGATTAGCACGTGAACGACAAAAGAGGTACGCTGATGTGAGACGTAGACCTTTGGAATTCGGTGTCGGAGACCGTGTACTTCTTAAGGTTTCCCCTTGGAAAGGAGTGGTTAGATTTGTTAAGAGCGGAAAGCTCGGACCAAGATATATCAGACCATTTGAGGTACTGGAAAGAGTTAGTAAGGTAGCTTATCGATTGAGACTTTCGGAAGAGCTTAATGGAGTACACGATGTATTTCACGTGTCGCATCTTCGAAAATGTCTAGCCGAGGAGGAACGTCATGTACCTATGGACGAGATCTGGATTGACGATAAGTTGAACTTCGTTGAAGAGCCCTTGGAGATTGTGGATCGTAAAGTGCGGAAACTAAAGAAAACTAAGTATACCCTTCTTAAAGATCGTTGGAATTCAAAGCGAGGGCCTGAGTATACGTGGGAACGGGAAGATCATTTCAAGTCAAAATACCCCCAGTTGTTTAATGGAATTAGTGCGAGTTGAATTTCGGGACGAAATTCTTTTAACGGGGTAATGCTGTGACAACCGTCATCTGGGCGTGTATTTTCCCGAAGTACTTTTCCGGTCATTTTAGTTCA